>JALAZF010000681.1:2065000-2510000 GCA_022829125.1 Lathyrus tuberosus
ATTACTTAAAACAAGTGTTATTCCTATACTGCCAGCAGTGGTAAACAACTTCAGCAATAGCCATTTTCATAACACCAGCTTTCTTTCCTTTGCCCTTACAATAATTGTTGTTCCACATCACTTCATTCTGCCAATTACTAGGGATATGGTTAATCTGCAGCCAATTTAGCACTTATAACTAAATATCCTTCATCACAATACAATCAAAAAACAAGTGGTCAATGTTTTCTCTTGCATGACAGAAACTGCATGTCTTGTCAGTTATCATCCCCCAGTTGCCCAATCTATCTTTAGTTGCTAGCTTCCTATGACAGGCAAGCCATAGGTAGAACACAACTCTAGGCCTGTCAATGTTTCCAGCTATTGTAGCATACCAACAAACATCAGGATCCAGTTGCTGCATAGCCTTATAGATCCTCCCCATTTTAAAATTCCTAACTCTCAAGCTCTGAGACCAGTCCCTCTGAATATCAGGAATGCAATTTCTGGCCTTCATAATACCTTTCACAATCCAGGAAGAACTCTTGTTGACCTCCATTGTCATTACATCATTTCCTTTTATGAAATACATGTGCATCCATTTAACCCAAAGACAATCACTTTTCTTGCAAAGATTCCATAAAAGTTTCAGCAAAGTAATAGTGTTCCAAGTATCAATGTTAATGATGTTTAGGCCCCCCTTAATTTTAGGGCTACAAACTCTCCTCCAAGCAACAAGGCTCTTCTTGCTAGGGGAGGTGCCACCAGTCCAGATGAAAGTTCTACAAGCACTTTTGAATTCTGTCAATCACAATCTTAGGGATGAGGAAACATTGAAGCTAGTAATTTGCTATAGCAAACCCAATAGAATTGACAAGTTGCACTCTTCCAGCATGACTAAGCAACCTAGCACTTCAATGGCAAATCTTATTCATGATTTTCTCAATGAGGGGAAGATAATGTTGCACAGAAAGTTTTTTACTGGTTAAAGGGACTCCAAGGTACCTAAAAGGGAGGTTTCCTTCATTATAGCAAGTCACCTCAAGATATTATTCTTCTCCACATCCTCTACTGCTCCAAGATAAACCTTGCACTTGGAAGGATTGACAACTAAGCCAGTTGATTTTGAGAATTGTTGTATTGTCTGAATCATAAGTTCAACAGAAACCTTATCCCCTCTGCAGAACAAGAGAATATCATCAGCAAAAGTGAGATGTGTGAGCTCAATCTTCTCACATATAGAATGATGATTGAAATTGGTTTTTTTTTCATTTTATAGAGAAGCCTGCTCATATACTCCATGATAATGACAAACAGAAAGGGTGAAATGGGGTCACCCTGTCTGATGCCTCTCTTGGCTTTCAACAATCTAGAATTCTCACCATTAATATTGTATCTGTAGGAAACAGTTGTGACTCCATTCATGATCCAGGTCACAAACTGTTCAGGAATACCAACCTCCATAAGGATAGTTTGCAGAGCTTTCAATTAAGCATGTCATATGCTTTTTGTAAATCCAGCTGCATAAGACATCTAGGAGTGCCATTCTTTCTAGAGTATCCCTTCATGAGCTCATAGGCCAGCAGGATATGATTGTGGATTTGTTGACCAGGGATGAAGGCAGCTTGGTTATAGCTAACAATGATGCCTATGAATTTAGCTAGTCTAGCAGTCAACACTTTAGAATACACCTTATAAACCATGGTACAGCAAGCAATATGTTTATACTCCTTCATATATTTGGCATCATCATTCTTAGTAATAAGAGTGACAAGAGTGCTATTGAAAGCCATAGACATATTACTATACCTTAGCCAATAGCATATAGTTTTGATGAGGTAATGCTTCACAATACTCCAACAGCTCTTGAAGAACTTGGCACTATAACCATCAAGGCCTGGAGCCTTTAAATCTCCTGTGTCATGCAGAGCATCAAAGATCTCCTTTTCAGTGACAGGAGCTACCAAGTCATGCCTTTGATGAAAGTTGAGATGGGCTCCCTATCTCAAAACACTAAAATCAACCTGATCCAGAATTCTATCCTCTTTTCCCATGAGATTCTCATAGTACTTGAGCACTTCCTCTTCAATATCCTTAGTAGCTGTTAGCTCAGTTTCATCATCTCTACAGATAGTCATAAGCTTTTTAGAGTTGTTCTTGGCTTTTAAAGAAGCATGAAAATACTGGTTATTTCCATCTCCAAGCCTAATCCAGTCTACTTTGGACTTTTGCTGCAGAACCTTTTCCTCCATGTTTTACCACTTAATTAATTCCTCTGTCTTCTCTTTGACTTTCTAAATAATTATTGAGTTCATATGGTCATTTACCAGCTCATTCGGCTAACTATCCAGCTCAGCTCTGACAGATAAGATAGTTCTCTTGACATCAGTTAGGGGTTTGCTCAAGTTCTTGATTACAGGCCTTAATCTTTTGAGTTTTTCCCACACGATATAAGGAGAAGTGCCTTCAATAGGTTGAGCCCAACTGTTAGCCACAGCTTCATGAAAACCCTCAAGCTCAGTGGTACAATTGATGAATTTTAAGTTCTTCCTTTTGGGTCTGACTTGGTCCTGATTACACAGATACAAGATCACATGATCAGAAACACTAGGAGGGAGGTGCTTCAACTAGAAGTCCATAGTTTGAAACCAAGCAATATTTCCCACTACTCTATTAATTCTAGAGTAAATAGGATCAATGGTGTGCTTGTTATGCCAGGTATAGTAGTCCCCTTGGTTATCCATTTCAGCCAGGTTACAATTGTTCATCATACTTTGCAGATCTTTAAATTCACTATCAGTCACCATTCTACCCCCAATTATGTCCTTGCTTTTGAGCACATTGTTGTAATCTCCAATTATACACCAAGGGTCATTATTGAAGGCTGGCAAGCTGGCTATATCATTCCAAAGCTGTCTTCTCTTATCCAGGGTGTTCAAAGCATATATCACAGTCATCTTAAATTTGAGATTACCAGCTGGATCACAAACTCTGCAGTGAATATATTGACTAGAACCGCTCTCAACACTAATGTTAACATTCATAGCATTCCAGCTGATCCAGATTCTACCATTTTCATGGTGGCTATAATTGTCAACATAGTTATCATGGATTTTCAACTTATTTCTAACAAGGCTAGATCTGGATTGCTTCACCCTAGTTTCAAGAAGAATACAAATATCAGAGTGTAAATTTAAGAGATGAGAGCTAATCTCTCTCAATTTAGCATCCTTATTTAGTCCCCTAACATTCCAGGACACAATCATGGAACAATGGTATACTGCCCTAGTGGATCTATCAATTCCCTAGAGCAGTAAAACCATTGCTGCAATTAATACTATGTGTTCCTTGTTGAGAGATATACTTCTTACCCCTATCAATGCCTTTTCCACTAGGTGTTTGCCAGCTAGCTCCCTCTTCATTGTTATTCCTTTCATTTTCTCTAGGAATCTCCTCACCAGTGTTTTCACCTTGTTCTTTCTTTGATGTATTTGTATTCTGCTTTGCCTCATGGTCTTGACCTTCCATGTTCTGCATCTTCTCTGGTATCTTCTTTGGTTTCCATTGCTGGTGGTGCTTCTGAACCGCACAGTTGTGCCCAAATTTCTGACATCTGCCACAGAATTTTGGAAGCCATTCATATTCAATGGCTTGCTTGACTTTCTTCCCCTCATGATTTTGAATAGTGATTTATTTTGGAATTTGTTATGTAGCATCAACTTCCACAAGCATTCTAGCATAGGATACTCTATGCTTTTGAGTTGTGCATTCATCTGTTACCATAGGGGTTCCAATGGCACTCCCTATCTTGTTTAAATTTTTGACTCCCCAAGGCTCCAAAGGTAATTGAGGCAGTTTCACGCATAAGGGAATAGTGTGCAGCATATCCTTCTTCATGTTAAAATCTGGTTTCCAATCCCTCAATAGCATAGGCATGTTTCTAATCGTATATGGTCCATTCATAAAGATTTCCTCTTCATCTCTGAAAGTTTTGAACCTCATGAGAAAGTATCCATCATCATGGTATAGCAATTCTGGCAACTGGATTGTGTTCCAATTCTTCAGCATGAATTGCTTCACCATATTCATACTCAACTATCCCCCTAACAAATACATGATAAGAGTACATTCCCAATATTTGATTTCAGATTCAATATCCAATTCCTCAATTTCAACAACAATTTCCCCATCAACAACTTTAGGTGCAACGGAATCAAGATTCATACCGTTCGCAGGATTCCGATTATTGCTGATTACATCTACCCATAGTTTTCTTGGTTCTTCCATGAGTGTTGCGTGTTTTAGGGTTTCCTCCTTTCTTTGTTGAATCACTTCTTGATTGGTCCCTTATGTGTGAATTCTATCTTCGCTTTGGTTATCTTCATGTTTTGATAACTCTGAGTATTCCGTTGGTACTTCTGGTTCATCATGCGGTGGTTCCGGTGGAGTTTCCGGTGGCGGTGGTTCCGAAGTTCTTGGAGGTCTCCCCCGTCACCTTCCTCTCCTATTATTATTATTATTATTATTATTATTATTATTATTATTATTATTATTATTATTATTATTATTATTATTATATTTGTTATTATTATTATTATTATTATTATTATTGTTATTAGGGTTAATCGTGATTTAACCCCCTGACATATGAGCGTGTTTTGGTTTACCCCCCCCACCGTTGCCATAGGCAGGTTTTGGCAACGATTTTTTCAAAAAAACCGTTGCCTAAAGGCATGTAGGGGGGTAAATCAAAATTCGCTCATATGTCAGGGGGGTAAATCACAATTAACCCTTGTTATTATTATTGTTATTATTATTATTAGTGTAATTGTTATTATTATTGTTGTTATTATTATTATTATTATTATTATTATTATGATCATCATCATATCATCATCATCATCATCATCATCATTATTATTATTATTATTATTATTATTATTATTATTATTATTATTATTATTATTATCATCATCATAATAAGGTGCATTTGCCTTCAAAACAAAGAGTATCTACCTTTAGTGAGAGAAAATGGAAGGAGTTAGTGTCTTGAAGAAAAGTTCAAAAGGAAAGAAAGATGATCTTTATCATGTTATCCATAAGGTTCCTTTTGGTAATAGTCCTTATGTCAAAGTCATGCTCAGGTATGGTATCTTTAATTTTTACTGTTTCTACATAATTAAAATTATTTGCATCATTTTTTTTTTGGTAATCAATATCATTAATGGACCCAAAATAGGATCAGATTACAACAAAAGAATGATCTGCAGATGAGTATCAGATCAAACAACACCAGATGAAAGAAACAGAAATAATCACCCTAGTGCACAAAATGAATCCCAAAACACAAGGATTCCACTCCTAACATCATGACTAATGAAAAAACAAACAAAAACTACAGAGATACACTAGGAATGACAGTATTTAAAATGATCCAATGGATGCTTATACCAAGCATATAGGTCTCCCTTAGTTGTATCTTTGGAATTCAGCACCTTCCAATTCCATGAAGTGGTGATGATAGATTGAAGAATGTCCTTAACGTCCACAATCATGTCCTTGAAAATGATTTGGTTCCTAAACCTCCATATACTCCAACAAGACACCAGCCAGAAATAAGCCAAAGATTTTCCTCTGTCAGAACAATTAACCCACCCTAGAAATGCTTCAATGCAGTTGCTCTCAAAAGTGTGATCTACCCCCAACCACCTTTCAATTTCTTTCCAGATTAGTTTAATTTTAATGCAGGATGTAAAGATATGAGATGTATCTTCTTCTTCTTGAAAACAGAAAACACATGGAAATTGGTGAGGGTCCGAGATTATGTTCCTACGGGCAAGGTTCTGGCGGGTTGGCAACTTGTTGAGAAACAATCTCCAGCTAAACACTCTTACCTTAATAGGAATTTTCACCTCCCACATACAATTCAAAGCCTCAAGTAGACGACAATTTAGAATCTCGGAATCCACATTCTGAATCAACTTGAAGTAGCAGTCCTTGACACTGAAAACTGTTCCGAATTTACAAGGCCACAAGATATAATCCACCACTTACTGAAGCGAGACTTCCTCAGTGGACTGAATTAGATCCCCAGCAGATAAACTACTATTCTCACTAGAAATAATGTTATTACCCACTAAATCCCACTTCCAATTCCCCCCAATCCATGCACCACAGTCTTTAACCAAAGCCGACTGATTTAAGGATGATTCAAATAGCTCAGGATATAGATTCTTGAGAGGAGCTCCACCTATCCATTTTGTATGCCAGAATAGAGTATTCCTTCCATTTCCAATTTTCCAAGGGAATAAATTGAATATTCCTTGAGGATTTGAAGAGTAACAAAGCCTGCAAAGGTCCTTCCACCATGCAGATGTCTGAGTAGGTTTATTCAGAGGCTTATCAGAAAACAAATTGCAGATGTCCTTTTCGTACTTAGCATTTATGATTCCACTCCAAATTGCTCCAACTTCGTGTGTCACCCTCCAAAGCCATTTAGTGATGAGTGAAATATTAAACGCAGCAATATCTTTTATACCCAAACCACCTTGATTTCTCGGCTTGCACACCATGGACCACTTTACCCAAGCCACACTCTTTTTGTTGCAATCACCAGCCCAGAGGAATCTTCGTTGAATCGATTTAATTTCCTTCAAAACTTTTAAAGGAGCCAAATAGAAAGATAGGTAGTGAATGGGGAGGTTGGTTAAAACTGAGTTTATTAGAGTCACCCTGCCACCAATGGAAAGAAGTTTTCCTCTCCAAGTTGATAGTCGAGCCTTGAATGAGTCCAGGACAGGTTTCCAGAAAGATAATGTCTTGTGCCTTCCTCCCACAGATAAACCCAGAAATTTGAACGGGAAATTTCCCACTCTACAGGATAGGAACTCTGAGAATGCTATGACTTTATTCTTTTCAATTCCAATACCAAATATGGAGCTCTTGCTATAATTGACCTTCAATCCTGAAACTACTTCCAATCCCCTCAGAATTGATTTGATCGCCCACGCATTAGTCCAAGAATCATCGCACAAGATCAAAGTATCGTCTGTGAATTGTAGCAGACTCACGGAAGTATCTTCGTTAATCCTCACACCTTTCAAAGAGTTGTTGTTTACAGCCTTCTTAACCAGTAGTGCCAAGCATTCAGTGACCAGAACAAATAGGAGGGGGGATAAGGGGTCACCTTGAAGTAGAACACAGTTTATTTTGAAATCACTATATGAGCTGCCATTAATTAAAACAGAGCCAAAAATGTTAAAAATAAGGCCTTTGATCCAATCATTCCATCTTGTGGGGAAATTCATAGCTTCCAATACTTTGACCAAGAAACTCCAGTCAATGCAGTCGTATGCTTTGGAGAAGTCAACCTTAAGCATGAAACCTTTTTTCTTTTTCTTGTTCAAGAAGTCCAAAACCTTGTTTGCTACCAGTACTCCATCAAGTATTTGCCTGCCAGGGATGAAGGCCGTTTGAGTAGCAGACACCAACTTTCCTACCACCCTGCTCAATCTTGCAGCTAAGATTTTGGAAATGATCTTATGGATGCAACCTACAAGGGGAATAGGTCTGTAATCCCCAAGAGTTTGAGGACTGTCAACCTTGGGAATTAAGACAAAAAACGAAGAACAAACAGATTTAGGTAGATTAGCATTAGAGTAAAATTCATAAATACAGTTTGATATGTCCTTTCCAACAATCTCCCACGTCCTCTTTATGAAATTCAAATTGAACCCATCCGGGCCGGGACTCTTGTTGCCATCACATGAGTTTAGAGCCTCTAGGATCTCCTCACTAGTGATCTGCTCAGTCAGGATTCTGTTCTGCTCAGAATTAAGTTTCTCTAGCCCACTCAAATCTAGGCAAAAACCTCTCACTGATTTGTTCTTATACTTCTCCTCAAACTGATCGTGTATGTGCTTCTTGACAACCTCAACCTTCTCTTTTTAATTTAAACCCACGTGCAAAGCTGATATGTAGTTATTTCGCCTCCTATTGTTGATAATGGAATGGAAGAATTTTGTATTATTATCCCCATTGACCTGCCAATTTGTTCTAGCCTTTTGGAACAAGATGCTTTCTTTAAGGAGTAGGTTCTTCCTAATATCTTCGATTGCCACAGATCTCTCTTTCAACAAGGTATAAGGAATGTCAACTTCCATATCAGCCAAATCACCCTCTAACTCATTTAATTTCTCGATACTCTCTTCAATCTTCAGGTCCAGCTTCCCAAACACATTTACATTCCACCATTTTAGTTTATCTTTAAGCTTCTTCAATTTATAATTCAGATCCTTAAAAGCATCACCAACAATGTGCGTTGACTCCCACACTTCTTTCACAAACTTTAAGAACTCAGGATTATCTAACCAAGCATTGAACGATTTAAAGGGTTTTGGGCCTCAATTCTCGTCATTCAACACAAGAGAGACAGGTCTATGGTCTGATATCACTCTATTTCCCACCTTCTGATTTACTGCCTTCCACATTCTACAGAGATCTTCAGATACCAAAAATCTATCTAGCCTACTCATACAACGCCTATTAGAATTAAACTAAGTGAACCTGTTACCTATTACAGGCAAGTCAATAAGTTCTATATCCTCAATGAACAATCCAAATTCTTCCATCTCAAATGAATTAAAACCTCCCTGTCCTTTTCTCTCTTCCCTGTTTTTGATTGCATTGAAATCCCCTCCCAGAATCTAATCCCCACTACGTAGACGGGATTTGATTCTCACCAGATCACCCCATAATCTTCTTTTATCTCTAAGGATACAAGAGGAATAGATATTGACTATGTAAATAGTCCTACCCCTGAATAATCCTTGCACCCCAAGATACCCACACCCAACAAAACTAGATACAGCCTGAAATGAATTCTTATTCCAGATAGAGATCATACCTCCCGATTGTCCAATCGAACCTGTCGCTGACCAATCAAAATCTCCGCCTCCCCACAAGCTGGTGGCTAGCTTAGCATCAATGTTCTGGCACTTTGTTTCTTGTATAAGACAGAAATCAATTCTCTCCTTCACGATTAATTATTTTATACCCCTCCTTTTTATGTAGGAGTTGCACCCGCGTATGTTGAGGGTTGTAATATTCATGAGACCCTTGTGGCTTTCACCTTCAATTTCTGAAATCTACCTCTATCCCTAGATTCCAGACCTCTAATAATGCTCTCCAAAGCTTCATCATCCTCCTCCCCCTCAACGCCAAGTTCCTTAAGTAAAGCCCAAACCTTTGAAGGAACATCATCGTTTTTCCCCTTGATCCTTTCGTTACCCATTTCGACATCCCCATCTGATAGTGATTCACAGCATAAAATTGAACCACCCGAATATCTAGACATGCTGTCTTCTTTCTGAGGGGATATACAAATAGTGTCTTCTTGTTGAACAAGTGTGGAAGAGTGAGGTTTCACAATGATTGAAGAGTGCAATAGTGCTGAATAGTAAGAAGGAGCATATGGGATCTGTATATTTTCGTAAATTTCAGACAGAGACTTTTTCTTCCTAACAAAAGACGAGGGCCCAATGGTACAATTATTGTGGGGCGGGTGTACTTTAGGCCCACAATTATCCTCAAGCGGTTCAACTTCGTTAAGGCCCAAAATCCGGGACTTGGATAAAACCATTTGAGTTCCAACTTCCCTCATACGTTGACTTGCACTATCCGCCAAAATCTCAGATTCTTGGTTTACCAACATCTCACTCCATCCAGCTGTTACCTGTCCCTTCAATGCTGCTTTTACTGATATGTCATTGACTGCTTCCTTTTCAAAAGACGAAAAAAGTTGATTTTCAAAACTACTTCCAAGATCCACCTTTTGAGTTATCACTAGATCCATTCCCACGTTGTCAGAGTCATGATGAACTCCCTCGTGTACTATGTTGTTGTTCCCAATGTCTGGCTCCCCTCTGTCTTCGCCGCCCTCTTTTGAGTTTTCATAGTTCCGATGAGTTCCATTCTCTCTCCTCGTTTCACCACCGTTGATTGAATTTCCACCACCGTCTTCTTCCTCGTCGGAGTTTTCTTCGGTCTCATCCACGAAGGATTCTTCAGAGTCCAACTCAGAGTCCATAGATCCCTCCTTGCTTTCGTGGAACACAATTCTTTTAGGTCCATGGTTGTCCTCAAACACTTTGATACAGAATAACATCCCGTTAATTTCCACATCAATCACCTCATTAAGCTTGCTGGAATATTTAGTCCTGATCAACACTCTCGCAACATCAAACTTTGCGTGTGATTCAGTTTCCTCGTCACATTGCACGAACTCTCCAACCCTACTGAATATGAATTTGAAGAAATCATTCCTCCATGCGTGGCATGGGATACCATAACATTTAACCCACATAAGCCTATCTTTATCAACTTCGGCCTGTGACCACTGTCTAATATCAGTGAACCATCTTGACAACCACTCTTCCTCCTCCTTAATCAAAGTCTTAACAGCATTTTCTTCAAGATCTTCCAATAGACACATCTTAGCTCCCATAGGGGTAATTTTAATGTGAAAAAAACCCTCCCTATTGAAGATTTCTTGGATATTGTACGCATTACCAGGCAACTTAACATCCCCCACGAATGCCTCGTTGAACCTCTTGATATCCTCATCCTCAACATCAAATGATAGACCGGACCAGATGGTTTTGTTCAGCTTGGAGTCATACTTGACCTCTTTCAACTGCGGTTTCGAGTTAAATCTTCCTCCATCAACCACCTCTGCAAAAGATTTACCCATTGAGTTCGTCACCCCTTCCCTTCTGTCTATGTAAATTCTAGTCCCTGTGTTTTTCTGTTGTTCATCTCTGCTCATATTTCTATCTTGCATCATTACTCTCCTGAATCTTGGTTTATTAACAAATAATTTTCTGTCATTAATTTGGATATTGTCTAATGTTAATGCCAAGGACCTCTCATCTTCCACGCCTCTGAATCTCACGAAACCAAATCGCTTTCCTCTTTTGTCTCTCCTGGCCGGTATGAAGACTTCAACCAGAGTACCGTGTTCCTTAAACACCATCGCCATGTCTCTTACATTGTAGTTTTTCGGAAACTCTGTAAAGAAGAAAGAGGTTACATCTTCAGTATTCTCTTTGTTTTTCCCTCTTCTGTCAGTCCATATTGACACCCTAGTGTTTTCTTTCCCGCGGTTCCTTCTCTTTACCGTCTCCCAATCCATGGTGATCACAACCTCTTACGTATTCACTCCCCACTTATCAATGGAATCTTAACACTCACCCCAAACACAAGCCAAGGCCCCTTGCCCTAAGGCAAGGAGTTTAAGCCGAAGACTAATGAGCAGGATGAATCGTATACCAGATCAAGCGTAGGATAAAGATTGTTGCAAGTTAGGTTTCATTGCAGATTTACAGTCCTAGACATGAGTGACAAAGCTACTAAAACAAGCCGATTTACAGATTTGGTTCGTTTTTCTTCTTCATACATTGAATTTTTTCCTCATAATTCTATCTTGTATTTTAGTGATTATCTTTATTTTTTACTTTATTTTTTATTATTGACTTTATTTTTATTAAGATTCAAATAGCTATAGTGTACTTTTGGAAGGCGATTAATGCCGAAAAAAAAGTGGATAGTGCTATAAAGGATAGGGCTGTTGTGATGAACCAATTAGATTAGATAGAATCGAAGAAGATATTGAGGCCATCAAATCTTTTAGAGATCTTTGCTCCAAACATTCTCAAGAATCACTTGACATTGTTCTTTTCAATCTTTACCCAGAGTATTTTCATGTAATGTTTCATACTTTATATAAAGCAAGTAAATCACCTTTGATTTACAGGAGTACAGAGAAAAAGAAGACATTGATGGTCTGATACCAAATAATAACTTTAGTAAATGTATTATAGTGATTTATTAGAGCACACTGATGGTCTGACAAAAATAAAGTATCTATGATAAATCAATTGATACGTACATCATCCGGTCATTATTATAAGCAAAAAAAATCTTTTTAGATTTATTGAATAAATGATGTATCGGAATATTATTATATATCAGATACATCAATTATTCAATGAACCTAAAAAGTTTTTTGTTACTTATATGGCTGATGTTCTTTTAGAGGTCTTTGCTCCAAACATTCTCAAGAATCACATGACAATGCTCTTCTGATTTTTAAAGGGTATTTTCATATAATGTTTCATATTTACCCTACTTTATGTAGAGCAAGTAAATTACCTTTGATTCACAGGAGTATAGACATAAAAAAAGAAAACATTGATGATCGGATAAACTCTCTCCGTTCCTTTTTAACTGTCACTTTTTGAATAATTTCTTGTTTCTTTTTAATTGTCACTTGTAAAGTTCAAGGTAGTATTAAATATACTTTTGCCAAAATTACCCCTAAATAATTATTATAAAAAGAGAAAAAGTAAAATGAATGTAATAAATAATTAGGGATATTATAGGTAAAAAAAAAATGATTGTATGAAAAGTGACAATATTGATTAGATTTCTTAGTATGTGTGAAAAATAAAAAAAGTGACACTTTAAAAGAAATTGAGGGAGTAACTAATAACTTTAGTTAATGTGTTATAATGATTTTACCAGAGCACAGGTATATAACAGGACATTGACATTGATAGTCTGTCATAAATAATAAAATGTTATAGTGATTTATCAGAATATAGACTGACAAAACATTGATAATCTGACATATTAAATAATTTTAATAAATATACATATCAATTGGATTACCATAGCACAAATATTGAAACAAAACATTAATGGTCTGACACAGTCAATAATTTTAGTAAATATGTGTCATAGGGATTTATCAGAACAACAAAACATTGATGGTCTGACACACAGATAATAATTTTAAGGCAAAATATATTTTAGTCTCTTATCTTTATCTTTGAATCTATTTTGATCTCTTAGCTTTTAAATTTAATTGTTAGTCAAGATATTCTACCACTCGGCCACTTCATATTTTTTAATTTTAATTTACAAATTAAATATACTAATGACCAAAAGATAATAGAGAAAGCAGATTGCATTCACACTCAACTAAGAAACAACTTCAGCAGTACAATTTCCACATTTGATACGGATATAAAAACAGAACTTTACAATTAGTAGACATTTGATCTTCCATTTTCATGGAAAAAAGTTCTCGTCAAGCTTTATCTTATGTTTTGGTATGAAAAAGCTACAACACTATACCTAGATTGAATTTCAGGAGAAGAAAAGGGATTAGTTAGGAAAGTAGATCGTTTGAATCAATAAGCTTAGTGATAACAGGTTAGTATAGATATCAAGAAAAAGTGTTGGATGCATGTATAATCACACAATGTTGTCTAATAAGGACTATAACGCAATGAATTTGAACAAAGTGCTATCAAGTAACTGCAATACAGCACGTTGAACAATCAATCATTTTCCGCAATTAACAAGACTGGTTAATTATTCTCGAGACTCTGTGTACAATTTTGTGATCAATGATGATAAGATAGAATGCAACTATGGAGTTTAAAAGGTAGGACATCCCTTGCTTTTATACCAGGAGCTGTAGGACAAGTAACCAAGGGTAAATTCCGTTCTTTGTGAACATTCTCAGTGGTCCTGTTACTCCCCATATCATTGAAGCATTGTAAAACACATAATTTCTGGGACAAGTCCAAGGACTACCTTCTGGCAACAAATCTACGTTACATATGTTTGGAACAGTTGTTAGAAGCCACCTTTTCTTCATAATAGCGAACATTATAAAGCCATCTTTTATTAAATTCTAACCAAACATTATGTTTACCTATTCAAAGAGAAAGAACAGATATCAGAGAACCTTAGCAATGAAATTGATAGAATAAAAAAGGAGAATGACAACATGTAAATTGAACTCAGGTACTTGAAGGGAAAGGACATTACTTCAATGAATTACAAAAAGCTTATGTCTCTTGAAAATGGCTTTACTGGTGTTAGAGACAAAAAGATGGAAGTGCATAGGATGTTCTAGAGAAATGGGAAGATTTTGAAAAAAAAATCTGCATAATTTTGGAGTTTCAAACCTTTAAAGTTAAAGGACGTTTTTTTTTCTTTCCTAATTTTAATAAATACATATCAATTGATTTATCATAGACAAACATTGAAACAAGACACTAATGGTCACACAGTTAATAATTTTAGTTGATTTTTGTAAGGTTATTTACTGTTAGGATGTTAATAAACCCTAACAAAACTAGAGAATACTAAGAAAGATAAATAAAACTAATTAATAAAATAAAGATAATTTTCATTCATTTGATTGATGATCCTTCATCTTTTATTGAGAGTATATATATAGTACCAATAGTGGATGGTGAGATAAAAATGCCTAAAACTCAAATAAGCAACAAAAGCCCAAATAAAACAATACCCCAATAAAAATACTAATAACTAATAATATAGATTCTAAATTATATTTTTCTCCTCTATCATTACTCACCTTCAAGATTAACATTGTCCTCAAGGTTGTAACAATAATGTCAAAATAGAAACTTTTCCAGGATCCCACTGTTTAAAACAGTTAAGATAACGGTTGTCATTGACATTAGTACCATTCTCATCCAAAAAGTGGATATCTGATGAATCTAGAACCAAGTGATTTGCATATGATTTTCCGTCCTCTATAATCTTCCGTGACTCATTGATAACAAAAAATTCTTCTAGTCCGAAAGAGCGTGTCTCGAAAAATTTCATCTTTAAAGGCAAAGCAAAGTCAACAGAACAGCAAACCAGGACTCTGGACCCTCTAGAACCAGGATCCGAACAATGGTAACAACCAGCGGCAGTAATTGAGTTCTTGCATGGAAAAGTATGTATGTAGTCCATTAGCAATTTCAAAGCTCTACCTCTTATTTGCCTCTGTCTTTGTGATATAAACTGCAAGACCAAGGAAAGAAATTTCATCAAGCATATTTCCTCAATTTTTGAAGGACCAAGAATCTGTAAATCAATAGCGGCATATCCATGATCATTGATAACCACGACATGATGTATCAAGCTATGGCAAACTTGATCGACATATGCATGTGTTTTCCGACATGCAGAAATCACTCTTTGGAGTTCATGCTTGAATGTTGAAGATGACAAGTGATTCAGTGCCATTCTTATTCTATTACGAGTGAACAACGTGCTTTGATTTATTGGGTCTTCTACCCACTCTTCAGTACCACCTTGACATATCTTGTACATATCTTCCTTTGAAAAATCCAGAAGCGACCGCACAAGAAGCATGCCTTGATTTGCCGGAACTTCACCGTACAAATGCGTATGCATAGGGAAAATCTGGGAGGTGAAAGGTGTGTCTGCAAGTCCAAGCACACCACTATTTTGAGAAAGCCTTAAAATAAATAACTCTATCTGGTCATCAGCATGATGTGCAATAAGCAACACTCCAATCTGGTGTTTGACACAAACATCATGAAAGACTTGGTACCTCATTTCACGAGCAGCTTCTTGCAACTGACCCTGTTTTGGTTTGCCGCTTGGCCAATCACAACTGACAATCTCACATCTGATTTTCATTTCAAAAACACGGTTACAAACAACATTAGCCTCGTCTTTGCTCTCGGCGCGTAGTCCATGATCAACAATTATCGCCAACTGACCATGAATGAAACCACTATGATCAGTGCCAATAGAATTAACACCGACAGTTTTCCATCCGGCAGTTAACACACATAGTGCTATATTGTCAGGGCCACCAGAGACACCCAAAGCTCTCAAATCAACCCCAAACTCACTCATAATCAATGTATATCCTTGATCCACCAAGTAACCAGATGTGTCCTTCAAATTTTGAGTTACTCGTAATTTAAATACGGTTGTATCCAAGGTTGTGGCACCATGCCTCTCAAAAACTTCTTCTATTACTGAAAATGTTTTCTTTCTAATTGTCATTTGTTCTTTAGCAAAATCATGTGTCCCCTTAGGAATCTTGGGCAATCTTCTGCTTTCATTGCTTTCTATAACATCCTTTACTTTTAATAAAAATTCATTGAATTCAGTTCTTGCCAAATCCAAAAACAATAGAAAATCAGCAACCCAACTCTCCAGTAGCCGTGATTTCTCTACCTCACTCTTTTTTCACTCTGCAACATATCCTTAATCAATTGCATAATCGAACTAGTTCCTTTTCCCAAAACAGCTTTTTTCTTCTTCTTTTCTACTTTAAAATTCTCTCCATTTTCGGTAGCACCTCGGATCTTTTCATTCAACTCAGCAGCCTCAAGTACAGCATAAGCAGTCACGAGTACCCATGCCACAATTTTCCACACAAGGCCAAACAACACATTAATTTCATGTGCAAACTTATCATACACCTTTCCAGTATACAAACTAAAAGATTCATTAAAACTACTAGCCAAACTAGCATCAGTTGGACATTCTTTCCCAAAGATTTCACCAATTTTCGATTTCAAATCATCACCACCAATAGGGAACAAGTTACTTTGCGCACGAGCAAAACTACACTCACTCAATTCCCTCAATGCCAATGCCAAAGGCAACAACACATTACACACAATATGCTCACTCCTATGCTCAATTTTCCCCAATTTATGACTAGAATTCAACTCAATCCACGTCCTAGAATGCACTGATTTCGTCAAATTCATCGCAAGCACAAATGGGGCAAACACTTCTTCGAAAAGGTTACTCAGTTTCTCATTTACAACCTCTTCTTTAATATCACTCATTTCAGAATCAGAAAAGAGATCCTGAGTATCATCAAGAGGAACTCAAAATGCATTAACAAGTTCTGAAACCACAGCCACAGGAGAAGGAATCTTTTCAACACTCAATTTATCAAAGGCATTATTAGATCCACCATTATCAGGTTCACTTAAATTATTCTCTGTGACTGCAGGGCAAGTAGCCGGTGTTTCTTCAAGCTCAGCTTCTTCAATCTTATTAGTCGTCTCTTCCCTCGGACAAGGAGGCTCATAATCAATATCCACAACAAAGCCATCATTATCATCAAAAGAAACATTAGATTTCTTTAAGAAATCTAATTTTCTCTTTCTAATTTTATCCAGTATAAATGAAATTGGCTTCTGACCCAGTGGAACAGGTTTAAACGCAACATCTCTTGTTTCTCGAAGAAGTCTCTGAGACTCTGCTCGAAGCTGTCTTTCCTTCTCAGCATTTCTTTACTGGAGATAGATTCTTTCTGTGGCTTCTTCTCATTCCGATCATTGTCCTCAATTTTCTTCTTTTTCTTCTTACTCTCTTTCTTCTCAGAAACATGTTCTACAGTCTGTTGCTTTTTTTCTAACTCGTCAGTATTTTCCTCAGTCGTTTTCTCGGTAAACTTTCCGTCAAGTTCATCGTCGACAGAATCAAACTTCAAAACCCTCCTAGCACCCAAACCCTCTTCCATGACAGTTTCAGTGACATTGTTATCAACCAAAGCTTCAATTTCGTCAATTGATTCTCCATTTGACTCCTCCAATCTTGAATTGTTTTCGAATTTGGGCCATTTGATAGGGGAAGATGAAGGTAGAGGGTTTTCGGAAACCCTAGGTGGAGATGAAGGTGTAGGATTTTTGGAAACCCTAGGTGGTGTAGAATCAAGTGGTTTTGGTGGAATGGAAGGGGATTGGACCGGCTGATGCTTGAAATTTGGATAATGCTTTAGACCCTTTTCACCAACGAATGAAGTGTCTGGTTCGGCAACAAAGTCTTCACGAAGGGATGGTTTCTCAATGAATTTCACCGATTCTAGATCTGGCTCCTCCTCTTCTTCTATTGGTAAAATTTCTCTCCATTCCGGTTTAAATCTCCATAACAAAGTTGTTGTAAATGTATCCCAACTATATATGCGATGAATACGAGACCACCATATCCACCATTTGAGAGCAGAACCTCTCAAAGCTTCTACAACTTTCAACACCTTCAATTACTCATGTGTTCCATGCTCTTTAAAAAATTTCCCAAAACAAAGAATCCACCAATAGGCATGTTCTTCTCCATCAAACAATAATAATATTGTCATGGTTTAAAGCAGAAAGTGAGATCAAAAATGAAAGCACCAATTGTTAGGATGTTAATAAACCCTAACAAAACTAGAGAATAGTAAGAAAGATAAATAAAACTAATAAATAAAATAAAGACAATTTTCATTCATTTGATTGATGATCCTTCATCTCTTAATGAGAGTACATATATAGTACAAATAGTGGATAGTGAGATAAAAAGGCCTAAAACTCAAATAAGCAACAAAAGCCCAAATAAAACAATACCCCAATAACAATACTAATAAATAATAATATAGATTCTAAATTATATTTTTCTCCTCTATCATTTACCCTTAAGTGTAATTTACTTAAGAGTATAATTTTAGTTAATACACTGAATTACTTGTAAATGTGACACTCCTAAATGTGATTTATCTATAAGTGTAATTTTATACGTTGATTTACCATATCACATACAAAACACAACAAATATTTTTATATTACATATTCATTACATTTTTATGTTATAAATATATAATTTAAATTGAAGGCAAACAAATAAATATATTACATATTCACTACATATTAGATATAACATATTTTTTACATGTTGAAATATATATATATATATATATATATATTGTTCCGGACTGGGCCAGCACCTGCCCAGCAGTCGGGCAGGCTCAGGCCCAATGACCAACGAAGGCCCAACGAGGCCGAGAACCACCTCCGTGTCGGGCACATGCTAGTCCCCTTAGACGTCGGACACGCGGAGTAGAAGACCGTCGAGCAGAGGCACGTAACACCTCTCCTCAACACCCACGTGCTCCTCCCCGCGAGGACACGTTCTCTTGTAACTTCCCACTCCCGAAGGAATCGGTATGCCCTACTTCCGGAGATTTAGGGACCGTTACACCAGGGCGAAGACCACGTGCTGGTCTTCACTACGCCACGTAAGCCCTGGCAGTTACTTGGATTGGGCCTGGCAATCCAGCCCAGTGCAAGTAACCGTTGGCCCCGCGCTGGGGGCTCTCTATAAATACCCTCTCACTTGAGAGGGTCAGGTTACACAATACATTCTAACTCTCACACTTGTTCTTCTGTACTTGCCTTTCTCTGACCGCTATCTTACTTGAGCGTCGGAGTACCTTGCAGGTACACCCCCCCCCCCCCGCCGTCTTTCAACATCACCGGAGATGGAGTCCACACGACGTTGCTGGCCACTGAATAACTGTCTGATCCAGGTACGATCAATGGCGCCATCTGTGGGAACCCTTGCTTCCCCGTTTTTCCCTCAACGATAAACCAAAGCAATCCTCTCGTTCATCACCAGCATAGCCAATAACCCGTCTCCGAACAAAGCTCTGGACGCCGTAATCGCGCAACTCGAGAACAGAAACCACCGCGAGGACGTTGCTGCCCCCAACGCCGAGCAAGGCGACGTGAGATACGGGCAGACCGCCTCCCCCGACTCCCAAGACACAGATTACGACGCTGCCCGGCAGGATGACCAACAAGCCGTCTTTCAGCCTGTTGCTCCTCTGCCCAATGCATATTCGAGCACTGTGGCCCTATTTGCCTTGGTCAATCAGACCAACCAGCTGATCGCGCACCAGAATCTCAGAATTGAAGCACTCGAGCAAGGGCGGGTACGACGATCTTCCCCGCAAAGACATCGTCATCCACCTTCGCCTCGCCGTTCTCCTTCCCCGCGAAGGACTCCTTCAGAAGAATCTCAAACCCCCTCGCCGGTGCGCGAGGGCCGCCGGTCGCGCCTCGAACGCCCCCAGCCGGCTTCCCAGAAGCGCCAGCGTTCCCCGCCTCGGAAGGAACCCAGGCCCTCCTCAACTACCAAGAAGAGCAAGACCACCGAGGAAAGGCCGATGAACCGTTCGAGGAATTCCCCTCCGCGACAAGGACCTGGTCGACATCACCGATCCCCTTCAAGGTCCCCTGCCGGAAGCGATGACGACGACCAGAGGACCCCCTATCATGGGAGATCATGGACGCCCCAATTCCTGCGGGCATGGAGAAACCCCCACCACTGGGGACCTACGACGGCCTGGCCGACCCAGACGATCACGTCGAAAGTTTCGAAGTCATGCTCGACTTCAGAAATGTTAGGGGGCCATTAAGTGCAGGCTTTTCCCCACAACCTTACGGAAGGGCGCCATGACTTGGTACAAGGGTCTGGCACCGGGATCGATCACGTCCTGGAAGCAACTAAGGCAACGCTTCACCAAGCACTTCACAACATCTCGTCGACACCCGAAGACGGAGGCCGCCCTTTAGAGCATCTTCCAGGGGAAGAACAAATCTCTCAGTAACTACATTGAGAGATTCAACAGGGAAGCTGTTGAGGTTCATATGACCGACGACATGAAGAAGTATTTAGTCATCCATGGACTACGTTTTGGATCTGATTTTGCCAAGTCCTTGGGCCTCCGCAGACCTCGCCGTCTGGAGGACCTCCTCTAACGAGCTCAGTCGTACATCGAGTGTAATGCCCTGTATAATATATATCTAGAATAATATAATACACGCATTTTATTTGGTATTGACACATCAAAAGTGCCTAATGGCATAGTTCACACACTTGTCCATTCTAAAAACACAAATACAATCTATGGCACAAGTCATGGAAACTAGCCAAAGAAAATAAAATCTAAGAATATACAATATCCTCAATTGTATACAACAAATACACAGCGGAAATACTAAAGCCAAGCTTCTCTTAAAACATCCCAACATTGCTCCACTTGCAAATCAAACCTGCAATTACCTGAAATAAAGCAACTATAGTGGGGTGAGATACATCAAATCTCAGTGAGTTCCCTATCCTATAAGTTCTCTCGGCTTTACAGGGTTCTATCAATCCTAACTCAAGTCAAGGGGAAGGGAAATGACTTTGAGTTCACAATTTCACCATCTCACACTATATGGAAACATGTCATGAGTCTGTTAACTCACAAAGTTCACACGGAAGGAATTACGTCCTGAGCCTGTTAACTCAAGATTCCTTACGAATCGATAACTGTACCAAGGCATCCCCTTTTCCAGTCCGCTTCTTCGTCTAGAAGTCGACCCGAGTCATGGATCCTTGTAGTTACTTGGCATACAAAATGGATTCAGGATCATAGGCCTGTTAACCGTGAACTGTCACTTCTCATGGCCTGTTAACCATCACAAGTCTCTTTACCATATAGGCTCCATTCGTACTGCACGCGGGAATCAAACCTGCCAAGTAATTGTGCATACGTTTCAGAGGAGGAGCTCGAGTCTCATGAAACTACACCACAAGATATCTGGTTACGATTACGTGATCATATACATAAATGTGATTGTATTCGACAATCACCAGGCCACATTAGCCTTTAGGCCTCTCATGCCTTTAACAATAAACCATAACAATTACACATATTCCATACTAGTGTTTCGCTCATTCTATACCATTCGGTAATGGACACATGCCTCGGCCTCTCATGCACGAGCTTTGTTATTACGTTATCTACTCTAGGCCCGAACTCATCAGTGAATGCACGAGCGTCGCCATTCAGAGTTTCTATCACAATTCTATCTACAACCTAGAGTTATACCATTTGTTTTGGGGTAAAGTTTCCTCACTCTTCCTAATTCATTTTAACATGCATATTTTCTCATTCACAAATTTACAATTACAGAGACATGGTATAATCACAAATATTACAAGTAAACACACATAATCACACATCACATAAAACATCACTTTTCACATTTACCTAGTTAACACAATACGTAGGTTTCCTCTGATTCATTTAATCGGGTATCAAATCAATATTTCTCACTCTTATCCCGTAGGATATCTCCACAGCTTTACATCGGCTATAAATATGCCTCGATCGGATTTACGATCCAAAAGATGTCAATCCCCACATTTCACAAAACACTACTTTCTTTCTTTTTCCACTAAATGGAATATCCCACATCATACCCAAGATAGAGGGTCGTCCTAGCTTTCTAATGACACCAAGAACGTCCCGATCCGAGTTACGGATCAAAAGTTATGAAAGAAACAAGTTAGAGGATCTGCTATGTTCGCAATGCGAAGCAGCCAGCGAATGCTCGCTTTCTCATTCGCAGTGCGAAGCTCCCAGCGAATGCCTAAATACACTGGGTTCGCTGTCCCATTCGCAGTGCAAACGTCTGGCGAACTGTGGCAGAACCAAAATAGGGTGATGTTCGCAGTGCGAACCGCTGGCGAATCTCTGGCGAATGCTCGCCTTCACCTTCGTCGTGTGAACAACCAGCGAATGTTCGATTTCCCCTTCGCTAGGGGACTCGCAGTGCGAACCTGCGAAAACCCAGAATTTCGCAGTAACGTACATCAGTTCATTTTCACCAATTATCTCGTCCAAAACATGATCAAACACACAAGTAAGCATTGAGAGATGATTACATATAGATATCAACCATATTACTCAGATTACAACTCATTTTATCCGTTAGATTTCATTTTCTCTCGATTTAACCTAATTCCAATTCGTGAGTTTCTATCACTTATAGTGTCTAACTAGAACCCACCTGATAATCGAAGAGGAGTTTGAAGAAGATGATGAATCGATGAAGATGATCCACAAGCTTTTCTTCTTCATCCATGGTTTTTTCCCTCTTTCTCTTCTTTTCCTCTTTTCCTCCTTCTTCTTTCTATCTTTCTCTTCTTCTTTTCTTTACATACATGTATATATATATATATATATATATATATATATATATATATATATATATATATATATATATATATAATGCTTATTATATAATATAATTCCAACAGGGTAAAATATCTCCAATTGATATTTTATCGTCTCCACTAAATTGATCAATTATTAAAGTTACCTTTAAAATCCTTTCGTGAATTGAAATAATTGATCTCTTCAGAGTTCAACAGTTGCCCTATTGATCCCAAATGTCAATACTTAATGTACTTAGAGGATTCCATTAATCCAATATACCAAAGATAGAGCACATAGATACTCATCTGATATCCAATTGAGCAATTAGATAATATGGGGTATTACATCGAGCTCGAGGAGTCGGAGGCAGCACAGATCGCCCTCGAGTCGAGGCGCAAGGAAGGCCCCCGCGGCCACAAAGAAGACTCTCCTCCCCAACGCGGGGGAGAAAGTAAGAAAGAAGGCTGCCCCAAGGACCCCCGCTAACAGAAAGGACCAGCTGGCCTGTTCACGGAGTACACGCCGCTTAACGCTCCCCGCGCGCAAATCTTCTCCGAGTGCTCCAACTCGGAATTTCTGAAAGGAGGCGTCCGCTTTCCGAAGCAGACTCCCCCCAAATCAAACACGAACAAGTCCAAGTACTGCAGGTTCCACTGGAGCCACGGACATGTCACAGAAGGCTGCATTCATCTCAAAGATGCAATTGATATCCTGATCAAGGAAGGGCACTTAAAGAAGTACGCCCAGAAGAATGATGCTCCTCGTCCCAGTTCCCGGGAAGCCCAAAACTTCGAGGAGACGACGCCTCCTCCCGACGAGAGTCGGCTTCAGGTCGCCCTCAACGTCACTCGACCCGAAGACTTTTTCATCCCCGGAGACATTGAGAGCCAGGACACGCGGGGTAGAAGACCGTCGAGCAGAGGCACGTAGCACCTCTCCTCGACCCCCACGTGCTCCTCCCCGCGAGGACACGTTCTCTTGTAACTTCCCACTCCCGAAGAAATCGGTCTGCCCTACTTCCGGAGATTTAGGGACCGTTACACCAGGGCGAAGACCACGTGTTGGTCTTCACTACGCCACGTAAGCCCTGGCAGTTACTTGGATTGGGCCTAGCAATCCAGCCCAGTGCAAGTAACCGTTGGCCCCGCGCTGGGGGCTCTCTATAAATACCCTCTCACTTGAGAGGGTCAAGTTACATAATACATTCTAACTCTCACACTTGTTCTTCTGTACTTGCCTTTCTCTGACCGTTATCTTACTTGAGCGTCGGAGTACCTTGCAGGTACACCCCCCCCCCCCCCCCCCCCGCGCCGTCTTTCAACATCACCGGAGATGAAGTCCACACGACGTTGCTGGCCACTGAATAACTGTCTGATCCAGGTACGATTATATATATATATATATATATAGGAGGAGATCATTTGACACCGGTGTCAAATATTAATTTTGACACCAAATCCTACCCCTTTATTATTATCAATTCAATGACTAAGATAAATTCCCTTAAAAAAACTCATATGTTAGTTCTAAGTGAATATATCTTAACCTTTAAATTAATAATAATAAACGGGTAGAATTTGGTGTCATAATACCTTGGTGTCAATTGATCTTATTCCTATATATAGGAGGAGATCATTTGACACTGGTGTCAAATATTAATTTTGACACCAAATTCTACCCCTTTATTATTATCAATTCAATGACTAAAATAAGTTCCCTTAAAAAAACTCAAATGTTAGATTTAAGTGAATATATCTTAACCTTTAAATTAATAATAATAAACGGGTAGGATTTGGTGTCATAATACCTTGGTGTCAATTGATCTTATTCCTATATATATATATATATATATATATATAAGCAAACAAAAAGACAATAAAGACATACTACCTTAGTAAAAGAGATGCCCTCTTGCAATCAAAAGGTCATGGATTTATTACAGGGTCCTTTTTAAAATTTGCTCAAAATTATAAGAGGTAAAATTTATATTAACCTTTTTAGTTAATATTAATTAGAGTCGAGTCAGTGTCCAACAAAATGCTGACTTGCTCAGACACAAAACAAAACATTAGAAGTGTCAATTTTTACTATGGTAGAATAACTTTTTATTAAGATTCAAAGAATCATAGAGATTCAATGCATCTTTTTTCTTTAAGATTTTTTTTTTTGGTTATTACCTGCTCAAAGTTTGAAGTTTGAAGTATTTTTCATGTAGATTTAAGTTTTAATAGTTAATCATGATATGAATGTACGCGTGAATTCAGTTGGTAGATAAAGATCCAGAGGCAGCTAAAGTGTACTTTTGGAAGGCAATTAATGTTGGACAAAGTGCAAGTCTCTTTATACTGCTCCATCACATATTGTAAACCAAATTGATTATTAATAACTAGAAAATTATACAAATATTAAATAAATTTTAAATTTATTTTAAAAACTAAAAATAAAATATCCATGGGTTAATCTTGATCTAACATTAAATAATAGAAATTTTGTATCGTACATACAGGGCCGACTCAACGAATTTGAAGGTGTAAAATTTAAAATTAAAATTTTTAAGAGTAAAAATATATATTAATAAAAATTATATTACTTTTTATTTGAAAATAAAAAACCTTCAATTTTTTTTAATTTTTTAATTTTATTTAAGTCTCTAAATAATAATATTAAATATATTAATTTTATTAATATAATTCTTAATTAATATTAAAAAAATTCACGTTATTTTTTATTATCTTGAAAGTGTGAATTACATTTATTAATTTTATGTACTTTTTGAGTTACATTATAGAAATAATTAGTTATTATATTTATATAATTTAAGAATTTTCTATAATTAGTTATTATATTTATATAATTTAAGAATTATATCAAAAAGAGAGTATTAATTTAGAAATTTAATATAAAGTTATTCATTAAAATATTTATTTTATTTGTGTGAAAATAATAATAAATCATAATCAATTTTTTATGATCAAATAAAAATAAATAATTAAAATCAAAATTACCAATATTTTTTCAAATAAAAAATAAAATATAACTATATCTATTTTAACATTGATTTTATTTAATAAAGAAGATATTTAACTAATTTTAAAATAAATTATTAATTATAAATAATAATTATTTAGTTACATCAATGGCCTATGGTTAAATGAATGAAAATACAACTTCAAAATTTACATATTCGAACTGCTGCATTAAAAAAATAAATTGAAAGCTCCTTTACCATTAAACTATTGGACATTTTACATTAAAATTATGCTTTTGCTGGAATATGCTTGTTATTTAATTTAGTTGGAGGCCTGATATATAGCCAAAACAAAAGTGAGGGCCAAGGCAATGGCCTTGTTTGCCTTGTCTTTGGACCGGCCTGCGTATATATTATATAAATTTAAAGATAATTTTTTAATCCATTACTTGATATTCGTAGGCACCTAATGAATTTTCTTTTATGTCTTTTGTTTCCAGAGAGACATATCTGGACGTTTTATTTTTTGCCAAAATTTAGTTGTTTCCTGAGGTATATCTACAGAATCATTTTGTACTGGTATACGATGAGAAAACTTCAAAATACTTCAGTTCAGGGAAACTTCCGGAGATGCACCTTCGGAACGTCTAAACGCCAGAATGTTCCGTAGATACAACTCTGGAAGTTTCTGCTATATTTTAAACCTGTATGATCACTCCTCCATTGTTGTCTTTTCTTCTTCCATACTCACCTTCACCAACCTAAAAACCCTACATTATCAATATCATTTTCACTCCAAAACTCCAACTTTTTCATGCAACAAATCAAAGGGAGCAAGAGAAGATCAAATTTCAGGTAAAGATTGCATTTTGTCCACTACATTGCTCACATTAATCATCAAAGTTTTGGAAAAAAGTAACGTTGTTTCCGGAGCTGTACCTCCGGAACGTGTTGAAGATGAACACTTCCAGATGTACATTTCCGGAACGTGTCGGTCTTTTTTTTTTACATCAGATTTGTAATTTTTGTTTATTTTTCTTATTTTTTACAAATAGATATGGTGCACCCCGATAATATCTCAAAAGAACTAGTTTCTACAAACGATGTTTCTTCGAATGTTCAAGGGGTTGTCGTAAAGTCGATAAAAGTCGGTGTTGACTTTAATAACAAGCAAGAGTTTGATGATCGTGAAAGCATGCTCACGTAGATTCGTAAGACTGCAACTAGACTTAGTTTTGGTGCGATTATAGAAAAATAAGATAATGGTTCGGAAATAAGAAATGCTTTTGTAACTTTGTTGTGCGAAAGAAGCGGGAAATATCAGACTCCTCTACGGAAGTTTAAAAGAGACGACACCGGTAGTAGAAAATGTGAATGTCCTTTTAAGATTCGTGGTTACATGTTGAGTACCAAAAAGTGGAAATTTAGTGTTATTTGTGGTTTGCATAACCATGAATTGTGTTTAAAGTTACAGGGTCATCCTAGTGTATGTCGGCTCAAGCCGGAAGAGAAGACATGTATTAGTGACATGACCTTGAATCTTGTCCAACCGAAAAATATACTTGCCACATTAAAACGAAAGGAACCTGAAAATATATCAAATATAAGGCAAGTGTATAACATTCGGTACCGCACCAACAAGGCGATTAGGGGAGATAGAAGTGAGATGCAACAACTGTTGAAATTGTTGGATGATAATAGTTACGTGTCCCAGTACAGAACTTGCGAGGATGGAGTTATGGTCCAAGATATTTTTTGGACTCATCCGGATTTGATAAAGTTATTTAACACGTTCTCGACAGTGCTCATTCTTGATTCTACCTACAAGACCAACAAGTATAAACTTCCTTTATTTGAGATGGTTGGTGTTACGTCTACCGAGAAGACATATGCAGTTGGTTTTGCTTTTCTAGAGCGTGAAAAAATGGACAATTTTACATGGGCATTAGAGGTGTGTCGGTCACTCTTGAAGGACCAAGTTGAGATGCCTAAAGCGATTGTTACCGACCGCGATACCGCGTTGATGAATGCGGTTGCAAAGGTATTTCCTTCTTCTAATGCATTTCTTTGTCGATATCACATAACAAAAAAAGTGAGAAGTCGGGTTAAACCCGCGGTGGGGGAAAAACAAGTAGAGTCCGAAGGTGGAAAATTGGTGAAGGCCGGTGTGATTGTTGAAAAAATAATGGATGCATGGAATCGTATACTAAATTCTTCCTCAAAAAAATTATATGTCGGTTCCTTCATTCAATTCTGGAAAGTGTGTGAAAAGTATCATACTTTATTGAAATACGTTGAGAGCATCATTCTTGATCAGGTGAAGGAAAAGATAGTTTGTGTGTGGACTGATAATGTCCGACACCTTGGAAATACAACCACCAAGAAAGTTGAGTCGGACCATGCTAGTTTGAAAAATTGGTTGGGTAATAGCAAGGGGGATTTGTGTCGAGATTGGGACTCCGTAAATCTCATGATTAAAAACCAACATAATGAGATACAAACAACATTTGGTCGGAGTATAACGGTATTGGAACATTGATTTAAAGACAATATTCTTTATTCTCAATTGATCGGCAATATGTCTCGGCCGGGGTTGAACTATATTTTTCACGAGGCCAAACGAGCTGAAACTGTAGGTTCCAATAGTGCAAAGTGTGATTGCACTATTGTGAAAAACTTTGGTCTTCCATGTGCTTGTGTTATTACTAAAAAGTTGAAACTAGGTGACCCAATAAGAATGGACGAAGTTTGCCCTCATTGGAAAAGACTTAGTTTTGATGATGATGGTTGCATGGAAGGAGGTAAATCGAATATCTCTATTTTGACCGAATGGGAAGCGATACAAGAGAGATTCTCAAAGACCGATGACAACATTAAACTCCACATCAAAGAACAATCGAGGAAGATTATTTATCCCGAAACAAACGACATGAAACTGCCTTCTCAACCGGTAAAGACAAAAGGTGCTCCGAAGAAAATGAAGCCTACACCGAATGGCAACTCAACTACACGGTCTCATTCTTATTGTGAGCACGTTGACAAACTTTATCCTGACTCACCGACTCCTAAAATCTCAAAAAAGTGTCATGAAATGAGTCCGCATAAGCCAACCGCCTACGATCCCGATTCCACCAAAAAATTCCATTCATCGACGAGATGCCGATTTTTATGCACAAATATATCGACCATATCGTCAATGTTGAAGGGGATGGTAATTACGGTTACCGAGCCGTTTCAGCCTTGCTTGGTAAATGAGAGGATAGTCATGCGCTTGTCTGTCATCAACTAATCTAAGAGTTGAAGACGCATAAAGAATCGTACACGCAGTTGTATGGAAAGAAAGAAAAATTTGACGCGGTTTATGAATCTCTTGTTCCTTACTTGAGTGGTCCGACACCAGTTTCAAAATGGATGACCTTCCCTGATATGGGTCATCTTATTGCATGTGCATATGATAGGGTGTGCATTGACTTGACGCGATACAGGTTTTCGGAAACCTTTTTTCCACTTCGCACCGTACCACCTCAAAATCCAAATGATCGCATTATGTACATTGGATGGCTTACAAAATCAAGATATTTTATACAAGTTTACTTGAAACCGGGATGCCCCATACCACCTACATCACCGGAATGGGCAACTCATTCAACCCCAAATGTCAAGACGTGGCCGGATCGTTTTGTTGAAAGGATGCACGAATTCGAAAGATTGAACAACATTGAAAAGGAATAGAATGCGGAAAAGTCCAAAGGGGTACCACTAATAGATTTATCCGGTGACACTTGTTTTGATTCGTTTTGAATTCTTTTATAATCGGACGACTAATTGTAAATTTTTGAAGTGCAAAATAGTCACTTTTTATTCTCATGCCTTATTTATGCACTTATGCCTTTTATTTGTCTATTATGATGTGCTTTTATATTGAGTTCTGGTTTAAAAATGTAGCAGGGAAAGTTTCGGATATGTATCTACGAAAGGTTCTTAATTGTACAGTTTCAGTGAAAGTTCCAGAGATACCCCTCCGGAACCAATAATAATGGGGTCGTTCCGTGGATATAGCTCCGGAAACACGTTTGACAGAAAATGGTTGGTCCATATTCACCTAGGTTTTCTATAAATTTGGGTTTTCATTTATTATCTTTCATACAAATACAAAAATGTCTCAATTGTTTGAAATCAAGATCCGTTGGTATGTCGCAAGTGTCTCATTTTCCGACGGCAAAACTCCCGGGAGGACGTTCAAACTCATGGATCTCACCCCCTTGCCGATATCATAGACGAGATCTAATATTGCCTACCTTACAATGACAAACGAAAAGTTGTGAAGCTTGAGTATCATTCACCTTCAGTTGACAACGACAGGAATGTTGTTTACAACAAGTTTGAGCTCAAGAATCAAGACGATGTTAAGGCGATGTGGCGAACGTATTTCGGTTTCGAAGAGAAAATTTCGCTCGAGTTGGAGGCGACGGTCCGAAAAACGGTCGATGACATCTTAGAGATGTGCAAGCTTCCACCGGACTATTGAAATGTAGCATTTAAATTTCTGTTGAAATCATCAATGTAACGCCGATTTTATTTTATGAATGTTGATGTTATCGTTGCAATGTTGATTTTCTGGTATTCTGTTTCTGGGTTTCTTCCGTAAATATGCATACAGAAGTATTCCGTAGATGCATCTACGGAATAAATTAAAAAAAACTGAAAAAAGGTGTGTCCAGAGATATATTTCCGAAATCAAGAGGGCATTTTAGTCAGCGGACATGGTGCCTAAGAAGCTCAAGGGGTGCAATAAGAAATTCTCAAATTCAAATTCAATTTCTAACTACAAAAGATTCAATAGTGTATACCACTCAACTCTATGTCTCTCTCCCTTATTATTATTATTATTATTATTATTATTATTATTAGGCTTAATACCCTTTTAGTCCCTTACATATGCCTCTGGGTCAATTTTGGTCATCTTTCTTTTAAAAGTTTCAAATTGATCCCTTACGTTGTCTAACATAATCAAAGTAGTCCTTTCCGTTAAATATTGGCAAACAGTGTTAGTTGAGATGACGTGTCAGCCAAGGTGGTGAAAGAAATGACTACGTGACAAAATTATTTTTATTAATTTTAATTAATTTTTTTTAGAAAATCTATTTAAATTAAATTTCACAAACTTTAATATAAAATATTTGGGCCTGAAGCCCATGTTCTTAACAACAGCCCAATAGTAAAGTTTTAATATTGTAATGTGAACAAACTATATAAACACTTAAACTTGTTGTTGAATATTCAATGTGGGACTTCACAAACCCCATGATTGTGTGGTTTAATTAGGCTCTCTCTTCATCTATTCCTCTTTTTTTTTGTATCGATGAAAGTCTAAAAGATCTTGGAATTCTTTTGTTGAATTTCGATCAAGACGAGATCGCTACCACTTTTATTTTCGTGCGGTATTGCTTTCGGATGACGATCTACATATCGATCATCTAGCATGCATTAGCACAAAGAGCTATTGATCGGCCTCATTGTAGGGTAATTACTCCGTAAATTACTCGGTGATTGCTTAACATAGCGCAATATTTGTCCCGTATCGGAAAACTATCAAGAATGGTTGATTATTTGTCTTATGGTTTAAAACTCATGAAACTTGTTGTTAGGAGGCTTTGGTCTTATCAATCCTCTAATGAGTTTCATCAACCTTGACCAAAGTGCAATTATTCAATTGTTATTGATCACTAACACTAACAAGTAACCACTAACTTACTAACAATATTATTATATTAATTTTGTTTATGTTTCCTTCTCGCTGCCTATCTCTTTTATTTTTTTACGCTTCATTATTATCATTTCATATCATGTTTATGTTTCCGCAATTTTTCCTTTGTCCGTTGGACACATGTTTATGCTTCCGCAATTTTTCCTTTGTCCGTTGGACACATGTTTATGCTTACGGTTTTTTCTCCTCATCTTGGACTATTGGTTACTATCCTATGCTTTGGAGTGATCTCTTTATGGACCTCTTTTGAAGTAATATTGGACTTATGGACCTAGAATTAGGACTTTTTATCCCTTTGCTTGGAGTATTGATTGAAGACTTGCCTTTATTGGCCAATTTGCTTAAGGATGGAATTCTTTTAATATTGCTTTGAAGTGGCTCCATTTTGGTTAGATCCTTCTTTTCCCTAGCTTTTATTTTATGCACTAGGATAGTCACTTCTTCTCCTCCCCATTCTTAAATTTTCAAAATCCTCTCCCTTTTTCAAAACCTTCTTGTTTTCAACTTAAAACCACTTTCATAATAAAACCTTGACTTTTGTCAAGTGACTTTTAAAATTTTCTTTTCGTTAATAAAAAATACAAAAACTCATCCAAATTTTTTTTGTGCTTTTATGCACCTTTTTCTTTTAAACTTTTCAAAAAGAATTAGACATGAGTCATTTTTTTGGTGAGATGTAAAACTCCTAACCAGGGAATTTTGTTGAAAGCATAGTCATTTTCCACTTAGATGTTGAAGTGATTAGTCTTGTTGATGTTAATCCAAGCAAATCCTCCATCTTAATGTGAAGCAAATGTCTCTTTCCCATACCTTTGGGTAATTAGTTGAGTATTATCTCTTGAGAATGACAGGTTGTCTTTTTCAAGATAAAATAAACCATAACCAATAATTTTCATTCTTTGTACCACGAACTACGAGGTTTTGATCCTACATTGCACATCGTGGGTACGTAAGCATGAGGCGATAAGTCTCTCCAAACACAAAAATCTTAAAAAATATTTCTCTTCTCATCTCCCCAATCTCTTTTCATGCAAACCTTTTTAGACCAAAAAGCGGTAGATCTTTCAAAGGGTTCCTATAGGGTACTATAGACGTTTTGGGTGCTAACACCTTCCCATTGCGTAACCAATCCCCCTTACCCATTCTCTGTTTGTTCTTGTTTTTTAGAACTCTTTAGGTTTTGTTCGCTCTTTTTCCTTTCCCTTTGTGGATAAAATAAAAGTGCGGTGGCGACTCTTGCTTATTTTTGAGTTAAGTTAATAAATAGCTTACACTCACAAATTTCCCCGCTACAGAAAAGTGGCGACTCTGCTGGGGAGAATCTCTGGTTGAGGGGTTTAGCCTACTTTGATTTATTTACTGCTTTTTGTTTGATTTGCTTGTTACTTGTTTGTTCTATTTGGTAGTTCCTCTGTGTGTGAGATAGGTCCTATACCCGGACCAGAGTGCACTTTGAGATAGGAGGATAGTATAGTCAAGGGAACTTTGAAGGAGTTGAATTCTAAAAAAGAAGAACTTGAGAATCTATCCGCTCGGTGGTTGCCTCTTTGGAATTATTGATGTCGATCGAGCGATCGAGAAGGCATTACTTTTTCCATAGAAGCCTATAACACTAAGGACCGTAGTAACCCTTAACCCATCCTAGCCTTTTTAGGATCGTAGCGCAGAAGCTATGAAGATGCAAATCTGACTTAGCTGTCACGCGATGCTACACTCAGGTTAGATTCTCTTGAGGATAACTACCAACCTCTGAGCAAATCGGTGTGCTGGTGTATCTGATAGTGGATTGTGGACCCTGGGCACTTTGTTAGAACCACTGTTTTCTGCAGGTACAGTGAAGACAAAACCTTAGTACATACCTTTGTGGGATTGGTTCTTACCCTTGGCTTTATGCTCGTGACTTGAACCTTGACCCGTGTGCTTTGTGTGATCTTGTTTATGGGTGTTGCATTCATGCACTCATGCATTCATGAGCATTCTTTTGGAAGGTTTCAAGGAACTTAAAGGCGTTATTGCAAACATTGCAGGTACTTTTGTTAATGATTTTAGAAGGAGAAGTACAAAGAAGTACACTTTCAAGAGTCCTAAATTAGAGGGTTTGAGAGAGCTAGTATCTTTGGTTGCTGATACCAAGAAGTTCGAGTCCAGATATGGAAGGCTTTTGTCTCTCTTGAAGGTTGATATGGCTGAAGGATTGCTTGCTACTTTGGTTCAGTTCTATGACCCTTTGTTGCATTGTTTCACCTTTCCTGATTATCAGTTGGTACCTATGCTAGAGGAGTATTCTCTCATGCTTGGTTTTCCTGTTTATGGTCGGATTTTCTCTGGTTTGGACCCTGCTCCCGAGCATGATGTTATTGCGAAGGCTACTCACTTGAAGGTTTCCGAGATTAAGGCTCGCATGGATACCAAAGGAAAGATTCTTGGGTTACCCGCTAAGTTCTTGATGGATAGAGCTCATCACTTTGCTAGTGTGAAGAACACATTTGCTTTTGAGGCTATTCTTGCCTTGCTTATTTATGGACTGTTCCTCTTCCCGAATGTTGAGAACTTTGTCGACATCAACGCTATTTAGATCTTCTTGATTGGGAATCCAATTCCCACTTTGCTTGCCGATGCTTACCATTCTATTCACCTCAGGAATTTCCATGGTGAAGGGATGATTATCTGTTGTGCGCCTTTGCTTTACAAGTGGTTTATTTCTCACTTGCCGAAGTCTGCAGCTTTCTGGAATCTCAAGGACGGTTTATATTGGTCGCGGAAAATCATGTCTCTCACTCATTTTGATATTGATTGGTGTAGCCGTGTTTCTTCTAGAGCGATGATTATTGATAGTAGTGGTGATTTACCCAACGTGCCTCTTCTTGGTACAAAGGGGGGAATCAGCTACAATCCGGTGTTGGCTCGTCGTCAGTTGGGATATCCTTTGCGAGAGGTACCAAAGAACATCCATTTGGCCGGTCTCTTTTTCAAGGAAGAAGAATCTCAGGTTGCTCTCAAAAGAGAAATTGTGGAAGCTTGGTGCAGCATTCATAGAAAAGGGAAGGAAAGTTTGGGAATTCCGAATTGTGTCTCTTCGGAACCTTACCTCCAGTGGGTTAAAAATAGAGCTATTACTTTGAAGATGCCTTATAAGCGTCATGAGCCTTTATCTCTAACTGATAAGAAGCCTATTCTCTACTTTATGGAGGACACGGAGAAGCTTCAGATTGCTTTGGTCGAGATGCAACAAGAGAGAGATGATTGGAAGAACAAGTATCAGATTATTGAGTCAGAGAATGCAAGACTTCAAGCGCACTTCAAGAAGAAGAATGAAGATGAAGTTGCCAACAAGAAGAGAAAGGCGCAAGAGGATTTATTTTCCTCTGCATTCAGCCAGTTTCTGATATTCCGAAGAGTTCAGAATCTCCTTGGAATTGATCGTCGATAAGTTGCTGATTGAGAAGACTCAAATGCAAGCCCACATCAAGAAGCTGGAAGATAGAGCTGGGACTTCTTCTCATAGGATTCTCTAGGGATTTAGTTTTCTTTATTCTCTTTTGTTTTGGGATTCTTGAATTTGTACTTCCGAGATGTAATCTTTTCCATCATTAATGAATGAGATTTTGGTATTTCAGATAACAATGTTTGCAATATGCCTTATATTTCCTTGAAACTTTGCATTTGCATCTTGCATATCAAGCATCATCTCTTGCATTGTTTCTTGCCTTTTCCAGGTGTCTTATTGTTTCTTTTGGTCTTCATTCAGCCAAGCTGTCGCACCAGTGTAATACTCAAGCTAATCTGAAGAAAAAGATGGATCAATTGTAACAAGAGAACCGTGAGCTTCGTGAAGAAGTATCAACTCTGAAGGATGGTTTGGAAAGACTCACTGCTATGATGGAAGCTCTGGTGGCTGCTCAGAATCAGCCACCACCACCTCCTCCTCCGCTTTCAACTCCTGTGCAAAGGACAGTCATTTCTGAGATTGTCTCTACGCCCATCTCTGTGGCGCCTGCTAGTGTTCCTCAATACTCCATGCCTCCTGGTTTCCCCTAGGGAATGCCCCATAACTTTGTTCCTGAGGGTTATCTACCACCACCACCACCTCCTGAAATTCCAGTTATTCCTACCGTTCAACCTATAATGACTGTACCACCGCCTGTGGTTCACACTGTTCCTTTTGGTGAAGAGAAAATTTTCCACACTGCTCCAAGTGAGAATGCCAGTGCTTATGGTAGAATGGAAGAGATTCAAGACCAGTTTGCTGAAATGTAGGAAGAGATCAAATCTCTGAGAGGTAAAGAGCTGTTTGGAAAGAATGCTCATGAGTTATGCTTGGTTCCTAATGTGAAGATCCCGCATAAGTTCAAAGTCCCTGACTTTGAAAAGTATAAGGGTAACTCTTGTCCAATGAGTCATTTGACTATGTATGCTCGTAAGATGTCGGCTCAGAAGGATAATGATCAACTTCTCATTCACTACTTTCAAGATAGTTTGTCCGGTGCAGCTTTGAAATGGTATATGGGACTCGACAGTACTCGAGTTCGCACTTTTGAAGATTTGGGTGAAGCGTTTGTGAAACAGTATAAGTATAATGTGGATATGGCTCCTGATCGTGACCAGCTTCGGGCAATGGCTCAGAAAGATAAGGAGACATTCAAAGAATACGCGCAAAGGTGGTGCGAGATTGCTGCTCAGATCAACCCTCCTTTAGAAGAAAAGGAGATGACCAAGATTTTTCTGAAAACTCTGAGTCCTTTCTATTATGAGCGTATGATTGCGAGTGCCCCGAGTGATTTCACTGAGATGGTTAATATGGGGATGAGATTGGAAGAGGGTGTCCGTGAGGGACGTTTGTCGAAAGATGGCAATTCTACTGAAAGTTCCAAAAAAAATAGTGGAGGATTTGCCAAAAAGAAAGAAGGAGAAACTAATTCCGTTTCTCAAGAAAGGTATAGAAGACCTCATGATAGGAACAATCAGTGTCAGCAACATGTTGCATCTGTCACTCCTGTTATCAGTTCAGCTCCTATTGTTCTGGAAGCTCCTGCTTAGCAACAACGTTCTAATCAGCCAAACAATCAACGGGGCCGTTTTCAGAAGGATTTTGATCTGATTCCGATGACATATACGGAATTGCTTCCTTGTTTAATTAAGAAGAATCTTGTTCAGACCCGTCCACCACCTGCTGTTCCAAAAGACTCACCATGGTGGTATAAGCCTGAAGCTCATTGTGCTTTTCATTAGGGAGGAGTTGGGCATGACACTGAGAACTGTTATCCATTAAAGATGGAAATGCAAAGGTTGGCTAGGAGTGGTATTTTGTCTTTTGAAGATTCCAACCCTAATGTCCAATCGAATCCGCTGCCTAATCATGGCAAGGCGTCTGTTGTAACACCCCAATTCCCATCGCGAATAAATAATACATAAATAAAATCAGAGTAACTAAAAATTTATTTTTCCGACAGAAACAAGGATGTCACATTTAAATAAACAAAACATCATCCCTGCTCATAAATTTGATACATAGCGTAAAATAGATTACCCTCAATTGGGGAAACTTTTCCATATAAAGGTAATACCAAAAATATTCAACAATTATATACATAAATAACATAATCGTTTCCCCGACTCCCGTGCTACGTATCAGAGCAGACACCAAGACCGACAACAGAACGGAGGGCTAGTCTCCACAAAAGACCTCCAGCAACTCTAATCTGCAATGCCTCATAGAGCATTATAAAACAGCAGAAGGGTGAGAAATAACAACTAAATCGAGATTGTATAATAATATGCAAACACACATTCAAACACATGTATAATCATCTCACCCATACCATCACATACTAACACATATAGCATACAACAAATACAACATACCACACATAATCAATCGAATCATGATTTTCCACACATAACGCATCCATTCACAATTTTCACCACAATTCATCACAGCTCACTCATATACATCACAATGTATATATGTACAAAACCAAGCATATTCATCATGCACACTTCCACAATTCTTATCACTCCACATAAACATACATATTTATGTTTATTCATCAATGCACAAATATAGAGATGATAAATGCAAATCATAGAGACCGACTCACGACTCTATGCAAATGCAATGCGGTACCGACTCAATCATCTCAAGTTCACTCAGGAACTTCTGCTGGAACCATCGCTCATTACCAAAGTAACTCCCCGCCGGGCCTGCGATGTTCACCCACCGCTCACACCTCCACCAAGAGAGGCTCACGATGTTTATGGATCGCTCACACCTCCACCGAGAGAGGCTCACGACCCGATCGCTCATACCTCCACCAAGAGAGGCTCACGATCGTCTACAACCATCGCTCACACCTCCACCGAGAGAGGCTCATGACCCGATCACTCACACCTCCACCAAGAGAGGCTCACGACGTTGTAGCGGATTCTCATTAGAATCCCTCAACACAAGAATGCACATCATTATGCTACACATGATAATGACACAAGGCATTCTTGAAATGCATACATGTATACAAACATTGTCATGCATTCATCTCTTACAATCACATACAATTCATCAATATGAATTATTTCACCAACTTTATTCATGCATTAGAAATCAATCCAACAATGCATTTTCTTGCCATACGGCCACCAATTAGCATACATTGAACTTCACGTAAACAATTCATTTTCACACATACATGTAATCATAAACATGCATATAAAACCAATTACAACATATCACATTCCTTTGCCTTTCGGCCACACTTTATCATCACAACATGTCATCACATGCACTATCATTACTCAACATCATACAAGGCATACACATTAATATCAATGCCACATTGTATGTTACACAACCAATATACACATCATCATATTCATGCATTGAAAACAATTCACACAATGCATTTCATCACCTACCACAACAATCATACAAATCACAATGACTTCCACAAGGGATTCACACCACAAAGGCTACCCACGACACATCATAACAACATACATTGATATTTAATCAAACAATGTATTTTTACCACACAACAACATCATTAATCACGCCTCGAAGTCTAATCCAAAACAATGCACATATTTGCCACAAGGCCACAAACTATCATCACAACATTTCATTATGTATATTCACATCATATAACGGTCTACAAGCTACACGTTACATGTCACAAGCATATATTATGCTAACACATCAATCGCACACATTGTACGCGATAAAAACCCGACAACCCAACACTTTTCCAAAACCACGACCTAAATAATTCATCTACTGCCCTCCAAACCATTTTTAATAGAAAGAGCTTTTCATTAGCTTTCCAACGCTTCAAACGGCGACCAAAACGGACTTACGGTTTGAAAATTACGACGAAAACAAAATTGGAAAATATCATGTTCGCTCCAGTATTCGCTAGGCGAACCCTAGCGAACCAAGGCAGTGGAAAACAGTCATAAAGTTCGCTAGGCGAACCATCTAGCGAACGTTCGCCCGTTTCTTCGCTGGGGTTCGCTAAGCGAACCCGCGAAACCCAGAAATCGCAGCAGCGTCAACCTAGGTCATATGGGACCAAAATACATCATTTTTATCACCCAAACCCTTCTAATTCATACCAGAACAACCAAAACATGTTTAGACATAATCAACGAGTATTCTACGCGGTTTATATCGAATTTCATCCGTGAAAACATCGATTTCTATCAATTACTCCTAATTTTAATCGATAAGAAAAAGTCGAGAAACAACCAAAACAATCACAACAAACAACACATATACATACACAAGCAAGATATAATTGAAACTTCTCACCCTTACCCGATTAATCGCGCTTGAAACGGAGAATCTTCGATTTTATTCTCTTTCTCCTCTTTTCTTTCCTCTTCCTTTCTATCTTCTCTTTTCTTTCTCTCTATTTTCTTTTCTCTCTTTTTCTTTCCACTTTCTATTTATAACAAAATATCTAACTACCCAAAATGACCATTTTGCCCTTACGCTCAAATATCTCCTAAACGCTCTCAAAATGCGATAAAACATAAACATACCGATGAAATATATTTCGGAAATAAAAGTTGAAAAGAAATAATAATTTAATACAACTATTTTATCTATCTGAGAAATTAACCAATTAGCAGGTATAATACCATAAATTCACACATTTCACAAAATTCAAATAAATGAAATAAATAAATAGAGTTAAACGAATTGGGGCGTTACAATTCTCCCCCACTTAGACATTTTCGTCCTCGAAAATATACTGAGACGAACAACTCCGGACACGACTCTCGCATCCGACCCACAAACCAACATGCCAACAAAAGGCACACCACGAATAACACAACTGACAAACCACCTCGCTAACAACGACTACAACAACGCCACGTCAACGGCAACAACCACAACGACCAAATGCAATGCCCATACAATGCACTTGACCACCAACTCACAACTCAAATAAAACCAAGATACCAACACACAGGTTCACTCTAGAACCGAAACACAACAAGAACATAAAATTCCACGACACCACCAGGTCTCAACAACATCAACAAAACCAGAACACCAACAGCAATGCTACGATTCACCAATCGAACATGCAACCAAACATCCATCTACATAGTAGCCCATGGATAACATTTTAACCTTTCACCTAACACTTCCATTCTAAAACATCCAATGGTCTCTTCACTCCTAAATGTTCCCAATGTTCAACCTATGACCTCTTACAAGTCCCACTCGCAAATACAAATTGTGCCACACCACGCATCCGCTGTGCACTCTGATTACTCGTAACCATCAAAATTACCACTTTCACGTCCAAAGTCTAACTCTTTCTCATTTTCAGCAAAAATCACTGTTCACTGTTAATATACCCAACCGCACACTATCATACGTCAATTCACACACCAACCCAAATCTCTAAATCCTCCCAAAAGTTCCCACTTTTTAACCATCAAAGCAGACATAAGTAAAACTTTCGACTTAACTCATCACGCACGACATAAACTTTACCAATAGGATAATTCGAGCCAAGTCATAACTAATCAGGAATTCCAATCATCCGACCGTGCCTCAATCCGAGTCACCAATCAAAAGTTATAAAGGAAACAAAATGGGACAACCTGCCATGTTCGCTAGGCGAACCTTCTAGCGAACCCTCGCCATGCCGTTCGCTCCGCGAATCCCTTGGCGAACCAAGTCAGAACCAAACAGAGCCAAAAACACCCAAAGTTCGCCAGGTGAACAACTCAGCGAACCTTCGCTGATGCCTTCGCTAGGCGAATACCCGTAGCGAACATTCGCTACCCTTCGCTGATTGGTTCGCTAGGCGAACCTGCGAAAACTCAGAATTACAACAGTCTTGTTACTCATCCAAAACCGTCCATTCCTCCATCCAAACACCTTGAACCTAAAACCCTTAAAATAATACCTCTCAATGTAGAACTGCATCTACTTCCGATGGATCCACAATCATACTCTCATCTGAAATAACATATCCAATAAACTAACCTTTTTCAACCCAAATTCTCACTCGAATAACTCAGCATAAAACTTCGTCTCTTTTTGACACTTGTAATTCAAATCCCAAACACTCTACCTGTTCTTCCTATGAGTTTATAACAGATCTGAATATCCTCAATCAAAGCCATTACGAACTTATCTACATAAATATGGAAGATACGATTCCTCTACTCCATAAATATTACAGACGCCTTACTATCACCGAACAACATCACTGCACGTTGGAATGCCCAAACAAACCAAACCTCATTCAAACTTGTCCAGACTCACATACAAGCTTAATCGAGTAAATAACAGCCTATACCGACGATAACAAACATAACCATTCACATTAAATCAATCAAAGCCTCAACTCACACCATTCACCACTCTTATCCAACATTCCATCCAATTGCGATTTCACTCAAACTCAACCAAACCATTCCAGTTATCTATTCATGAAAGTGGACACTTATTCTCAATCGTTACCTCAATCAACTGTTAGTAATCCATATGCAATTTCTCCTCTTAACAGTCCAAATTCCATAAATCCCCACGTGTAGCAACAACTATCCCAAAAGAACTCTCAAATATCACATTCACACTTAAGGTTTTCTCAAAATTTCCATTAACGCTTTATAATTCCAAAGACTCCAAACCTCTCCAGAACTTTAAGTTTCGCTTTCCATAGTCTCAATACCAATACCATCATAATGCTTATTATTCCATTCAATCATCTCTCCATTTTGTTACTACCCTTACCGGGGCTCCCCAAGACGACACACTTGGCCTCACAATTCTCCTTTCCAGTAAATCTTCTAACTGCTCTATCAGTTCAGGTACTTCTAATACTAACATCCAATATTCCATCCGGGAATACATCTAAAAATTACGCACAACCGATAGCTCATCACTGTGTTCTTTCTGCTAATTCCTAGAAAACTATCGTCACAAACATAACAACATCTTAGTTTCACGTCCTAAAAGTTCTTTTACTTACTTAGCAGATTCAACCTCAAATCCTTACCTTCGTCCAATTTGAGTTCACACTCTACTCTCTGAGAACAACCTTTAACAATACCCAATCGTTCTCTCCCAATGACTTCCCAACTTGACCAACATACCAAAAAAAACCTCTAATCCGTCTCATCTTCCAGTATAAGAGTCTTCATCAACTCATCAAAGCAATCCGTAATCATTTTCTCAATTCCAAATAATTCATGGCACACACTATCCAAGCTGGAAAGACCCGTCTATTCCATCCAACATAATTCCCGTCTACTATCAACAAGAGATTAAGGGTGATCAGTTCCTCAATTTGTCAATAGACAGCCGATAATCATGATGGGGCATAAACCGTCTTCACCAAACTATAATAGCATTTCTTGTATCTTATGCTCAAAACTACCTAAGGCACCAATCCTTAGCTGACATAAACCTTACCTCCGCATTCCCTCCGGAACCGGGAACAACACTGTTCAAACAACACTTACACTCTTGCAACCAACGGCACACTGAGCCAACGCTCCACAACTGAAACAACTTGGAGAAGCACCAGCTCCTCCCCCACTTATCTTATTCTAAATCCTACAGACAAAGGATTAGAAAACCAGAAAGTACTGACAGTGCTCCACACACATATCACGTACTAAGGGACAAACAACAATGACAATATTCAACTGTCACACCAACTGACTCAACAACTCGGCCGGACGGACCGACCTGCTCTGATACCACTTATGTAACACCCCAATTCCCATCGCGAATAAATAATACATAAATAAAATCAGAGTAACTAAAAATTTATTTTTCCGACAGAAACAAGGATGTCACATTTAAATAAACAAAACATCATCCCTGCTCATAAATTTGATACATAGCGTAAAATAGATTACCCTCAATTGGGGAAACTTTTCCATATAAAGGTAATACCAAAAATATTCAACAATTATATACATAAATAACATAATCGTTTCCCCGACTCCCGTGCTACGTATCAGAGCAGACACCAAGACCGACAACAGAACGGAGGGCTAGTCTCCACAAAAGACCTCCAGCAACTCTAATCTGCAATGCCTCATAGAGCATTATAAAACAGCAGAAGGGTGAGAAATAACAACTAAATCGAGATTGTATAATAATATGCAAACACACATTCAAACACATGTATAATCATCTCACCCATACCATCACATACTAACACATATAGCATACCACAAATACAACATACCACACATAATCAATCGAATCATGATTTTCCACACATAACGCATCCATTCACAATTTTCACCACAATTCATCACAGCTCACTCATATACATCACAATGTATATATGTACAAAACCAAGCATATTCATCATGCACGCTTCCACAATTCTTATCACTCCACATAAACATACATATTTATGTTTATTCATCAATGCACAAATATAGAGATGATAAATGCAAATCATAGAGACCGACTCACGACTCTATGCAAATGCAATGCGGTACCGACTCAATCATCTCAAGTTCACTCAGGAACTTCTGCTGGAAGCATCGCTCGTTACCAAAGTAACTCCCCGTCGGGCCTACGATGTTCACCCACCGCTCACACCTCCACCAAGAGAGGCTCACGATGTTTATGGATCGCTCACACCTCCACCGAGAGAGGCTCACGACCCGATCGCTCACACCTCCACCAAGAGAGGCTCACGATCGTCTACAACCATCGCTCACACCTCCACCGAGAGAGGCTCACGACCCAATCGCTCACACCTCCACCAAGAGAGGCTCACGACGTTGTAGCGGATTCTCATTAGAATCCCTCAACACAAGAATGCACATCATTATGCTACACATGATAATGACACAAGGCATTCTTGAAATGCATACATGTATACAAACATTGTCATGCATTCATCTCTTACAATCACATACAATTCATCAATATGAATTATTTCACCAACTTTATTCATGCATTAGAAATCAATCCAACAATGCATTTTCTTGCCATACGGCTACCAATTAGCATACATTGAACTTCACGTAAACAATTCATTTTCACACATACATGTAATCATAAACATGCATATAAAACCAATTACAACATATCACATTCCTTTGCCTTTCGGCCACACTTTATCATCACAACATGTCATCACATGCACTATCATTACTCAACATCATACAAGGCATACACATTAATATCAATGCCACATTGTATGTTACACAACCAATATACACATCATCATATTCATGCATTGAAAACAATTCACACAATGCATTTCATCACCTACCACAACAATCATACAAATCACAATGACTTCCACAAGGGATTCACACCACAAAGGCTACCCACGACACATCATAACAACATACATTGATATTTAATCAAACAATGTATTTTTACCACACAACAACATCATTAATCACGCCTCGAAGTCTAATCCAAAACAATGCACATATTTGCCACAAGGCCACAAACTATCATCACAACATTTCATTATGTATATTCACATCATATAAAGGTCTACAAGCTACACGTTACATGTCACAAGCATATATTATGCTAACACATCAATCGCACACATTGTACGCGATAAAAACCCGACAACCCAACACTTTTCCAAAACCACGACCTAAATAATTCATCTACTGCCCTCCAAACCATTTTTAATAGAAAGAGCTTTTCATTAGCTTTCCAACGCTTCAAACGGCGACCAAAACGGACTTACGGTTTGAAAATTACGACGAAAACAAAATTGGAAAATATCATGTTCGCTCCAGTATTCGCTAGGCGAACCCTAGCGAACCAAGGCAGTGGAAAACAGTCATAAAGTTCGCTAGGCGAACCATCTAGCGAACGTTCGCCCGTTCCTTCGCTGGGGTTCGCTAGGCGAACCCGCGAAACCCAGAAATCGCAGCAGCGTCAACCTAGGTCATATGGGACCAAAATACATCATTTTTATCACCCAAACCCTTCTAATTCATACCAGAACAACCAAAACATGTTTAGACATAATCAACGAGTATTCTACGCGGTTTATATCGAATTTCATCCGTGAAAACATCGATTTCTATCAATTACTCCTAATTTTAATCGATAAGAAAAAGTCGAGAAACAACCAAAACAATCACAACAAACAACACATATACATACACAAGCAAGATATAATTGAAACTTCTCACCCTTACCCGATTAATCGCGCTTGAAACGGAGAATCTTCGATTTTCTTCTCTTTCTCCTCTTTTCTTTCCTCTTCCTTTCTATCTTCTCTTTTCTTTCTCTCTATTTTCTTTTCTCTCTTTTTCTTTCCACTTTCTATTTATAACAAAATATCTAACTACCCAAAATGACCATTTTGCCCTTACGCTCAAATATCTCCCAAACGCTCTCAAAATGCGATAAAACATAAACATACCGATGAAATATATTTCGGAAATAAAAGTTGAAAAGAAATAATAATTTAATACAACTATTTTATCTATCTGAGAAATTAACCAATTAGCAGGTATAATACCATAAATTCACACATTTCATAAAATTCAAATAAATGAAATAAATAAATAGAGTTAAACGAATCGGGGCGTTACATCTGTCAATATGGTTCAAGATTGTCCTAGCAAAGATCATTCTACGACTGCAATTCTTAAAGATGACCCTGTAGGTTACATCACATTTGGTTTTGAAGATGATGTCATTCCTGCTGAAGACTGGGAGCCTTATTTGGAAGACCCCGGGTATATGTCCCCAGAGGATGCATATGTGCCTTTTTATTCCCCTCAGAAGAAGTTTAAAGAACCTGAATATGAAGTCAGTGCCATCATTGAAGAAGATGAAGAGGAAGAACTTCCCAATTTCGTGACACATGGACAAGTCTGCCAGAATTGGATGGCTGTTGATGTTCCCACTGTTGTTCATATTTCAAAGTAATTTGTTTTTGTTTCTTTCAAAAATCCTTTCACTCTGCCCAAGGTGAAAGTGAATTTGTGAGGGCTTTGTTTCAAATTTTATCATCATCAATAAAATGTTATTTTGTTTATCCATATTATGTTTTCCCTTTTTGCTTTATTTCTGAAAAATGGTAACATAAAAAAACCAAAAAAAAAAAAATAATGTGATAATCACTTTTATCTGCATAATACTTGCACTTCTTGTTCATATTCTAAAATCAAACATAAATCATTGTGCAGATTGATTGATAAACCCATTGAAAACAATGACCCTATGCCCCCTCCCAACTTTGAGTTCCCTGTGTTTGGAGCTGAAGAAGAGGGTATTGGGGAGATTCCAGATGAAATTTCTCGGTTGCTTGAGCACGAGGAAAAAGCCATTCAGCCTCATGAAGAGCCGTTGGAATTAGTCAATTTGGGTTCAGATGATGATATAAAAGAAGTCAAGATTGGGGCACTGCTTCAGTCAGATGTTAAGAAGAGGATTGTGGAGCTTCTTAGAGAATATGTTGACGTGTTTTCTTGGTCCTATCAAAACATGCCTGGTCTTGATACTGATATTGTGGAGCACCATTTGCCATTGAAGTCTGAATGTCCACCTATGAAGCAGAAATTGAGAAGAACTCATCCCGACATGGCTGTGAAGATCAAAGAGGAGGTTCAAAAGCAGATTGATGCTGGTTTTCTTGTGACTTCTGAGTATCCTCAATGGGTGGCCAATATTGTGCCTGTTCCAAAGAAAGACGAAAAAGTCCGAATGTGCGTTGACTATAGAGATTTGAATAAAGCTAGTCCAAAAGATGATTTTCCATTGCCGCACATTGATATGTTGGTAGATAATACTGCTAAATTCAGTATCTTTTCTTTTATGGATGGATTTTCCGGTTATAATCAAATAAAGATGGCACCCGAGGATATGGAAAAAACAACATTCATTACACCCTGGGGAACATTCTGTTACAGAGTGATGCCCTTCGGTTTGAAAAATGCTGGTGCAACGTACCAGAGAGCTATGACCACTTTGTTCCATGATATGATGTATAAAGAAATTGAGGTCTATGTGGATGATATGATTTGTAAGTCGAAGACTGAAGAAGATCATATTGAGTACTTATTGAAGTTGTTTCAACGTTTGAGAAAGTTTAAGCTCCGTTTGAATCCTAATAAATGCACTTTTGGTGTCCGTTCTGGAAAGTTGTTGGGCTTTATTGTCAGCCAAAAAGGCATTGAAGTTGATCCTGGTAAAGTTAAAGCCATCCAGGAAATGCCTACGCCTAAAACAGAGAAACAAGTAAGGGGATTCTTGGGACGTTTGAATTATATCTCCCGATTTATATCCAATATGACTGCCACTTGTGCGCCGATCTTCAAGCTTCTTCGCAAAGATCAGGGTTGTGTCTGGACACAGGATTGTCAGAAAGCTTTTGAAATAATTAAAGAGTATCTGCTTGAACCTCCAATTTTGTCTCCTCCTATGGAAGGAAGACCTTTGATCATGTATTTAACCGTGCTGGAAGAGTCTATGGGCTATGTTCTAGGTCAACAAGATGAATCTGGTCGAAAAGAGTTTGCCATTTATAATTTGAGCAAGAAATTCACTGATTGTGAGTCTCGGTACTCACTACTTGAAAAGACATGTTGTGTTTTAGCTTGGGCTACCAAGTGCCTCCGCCAGTATATGTTGAATCATACGACTTGGTTGATATCCAAAATGGATCCAATCAAGTATATCTTTGAAAAGTCTGCTTTAACTAGAAGGATTGCTCGTTGGCAAATGTTATTGTCAGAATATGATATCGAGTACCAAACTCAAAAAGCGATAAAAGGAAGTGTTTTGGCTGACCATTTGGCACACCAGCCAATTGATGATTATCAACCTATCAGGTTTGATTTTCCTGATGAGGATGTGATGTATCTATGGGTTAAAGATTGTGAAGAACCATTACCTGATGAAGGGCCTGAGCCTAGATCCCGTTGGGGTTTATTTTTGATGGAGCTGTTAATGAGTATGGCAATGGTATTTGGGCAATAATTGTCACTCCTCATGGTTCTCACATTCCTTTCACTGCAAGGTTGATGTTCACTTGCACAAATAATGCGGCTGAGTATGAAGCATGTATTATGGGATTGGAAGAAGCCATTGATTTAAGAATCAAGATTCTTGATGTATACGGAGATTCATCCCTAGTGATTAATCACATTAAAGGAGAATGGGAGACACGTCAACCTGATTTGATTCCTTATCGAGATTATGCAAGAAGGTTGTTAACTTTCTTCAATAAGGTTGAGTTTCACCATGTACCCAGAGCAGCAAATCAAATGGTGGATGCTTTAGCCACTATATCCTCCATGATTGTGGTGAATCGGTGGAATGATGTGCCCAAAATCGATGTTATGTGGCTTGATAGACCAGCTCATGTATTGCGGTTGAAGAGGTTGTTGATGATAAATCATGGTATTATGATATTAAATGCTTTCTTCAAAATCAAGAGTACCCGCTTGGGGCATCCAAGAAAGATAAGAATACTTTGAGAAGATTAGCTGGTAGTTTCTTCTTGAATGATGATGTGCTGTATAAAAGAAATTATGACATGGTCTTGCTCAGATGCGTGGATAGACACGAAGCAGACATGTTGATGAAAGAAATTCATGAAGGATCTTTTGGCACCCATGCTAATGGGCATGCAATGGCTAAGAAGATGTTGAGGGCAGGTTAGTATTGGCTGACAATGGAACCTGAGTGTTGCAAATTCGTGAAGAAGTGTCATAAGTGCCAGGTTTATGCTGACAAAATTCATGCACCACCAACTCCTCTCAATGTTATCTCTTCTCCATGGCCTTTCTCCATGTGGGCATTGATATGATTGGAATGATTGAGCCTAAGGCGTCGAACGGACGCCGTTTCATATTGGTGGCTATTGACTATTTTACCAAGTGGGTTGAAGCGGCATCATATGCCAATGTGACCAAGCAAGTAGTGGTCCGGTTTATCAAGAACCAAATCATTTGTCGGTATAGTGTTCCGAGTAAGATTATCACTGATAATGGGTCGAATTTGAATAACAAAATGATGAAGGAATTATGCGATGAGTTTAAGATTGAGCATCATAATTCTTCTCCTTACAGACCTAAGATGAATGGGGCTGTTGAAGCTGCCAATAAGAATATTAAGAAGATTGTTCAGAAGATGGTTGTTACTTACAAGGATTGGCATGAGATGCTCCCTTTTGCTTTGCATGGGTATCGTACATCCGTCTGCACTTCAACAGGGGCAACCCCTTTTTATCTTATTTATGGTATGGAAGCAGTGCTCCCGGTGGAGGTTGAAATCCCTTCTATGAGAGTTTTGATGGAAGCTGAATTGTCTGAGGCTGAATGGTGCCAAAGCAGATATGACCAGTTGAATTTGATTGAAGAGAAAAGAATGGCGGCCTTGTGTCATGGCCAATTGTATCAACAGAGAATGAAGAAAGCTTTTGATAAGAAGGTTCGACCTCGTGTGTTCAGAGAAGGCGAACTCGTGCTCAAAAAGATCTCGACTTTTACCAATGATTCTAGGGGCAAGTGGACTCCTAATTATGAAGGCCCATATGTTGCTAAGAGAGCCTTCTCTGGCGGTGCATTACTTCTTACAACTATGAATGGTGAAGATTTCACTCGTCCTGTGAATGCCGATGCAGTCAAAAAATACTTCACCTAAAAAAAATAAAAAGAACAGCTCGCTAAGTTGAAAACCCGAAAGGGCAGCTTAGGCAAAAATGAGCGTCTCGGTGGGCTGAAAACCCAAAAGGGCGGTCCAGGCAAAAAATTGGAGATAAAAACAGAAATAATCATCCCGGTAGGTTGAAAACCCGAAAGGGCAATCTAGGTAAAAGTTAGGGATTATGGCAAGTAACTGCATCTGGCCAGTCTTGATCATTTGAAAGCAACATTGTCTATCAAGGATTCTACTTTAATCATCCTCAGCTGAAGTTTTGGGCACAGTGGAATTCAAAGTTGTTAGGGAGAATAGTGGTCATTGTATTTCAATGTAACCCTTTCCATGTATTTACCATTTTTCAAACTTTGTAATGATCCATGGAATTACGCCATTTGCGGACTTCCATTCTATTAATAAAATTTGGGCCTGTGTCCCTTTGTTTGGAATTCTTAATGTGTTTCTGTTCGCAGAATTTCATTTATTTTTTATGATGATTTTTGAAACAAAATGTGAATAATTGATTTAAATTTTTGAAAATTATAAAAACATTTTCCTTTGAGTTATGAATGTGAAAAGGAACATCAATGGTTATTCCAAGGATGGTAAGATCGATGTTTTCCTCAGCAGGGTTCGTTCTCGCTCCTTTGACAGCTCCCCGGTAGAGTTTGTCGATATTTCCCCAATAGAGTTTGTTGATATTTCCTTGGCAGAGCTTGGTCCTATGAATGTGTTTAGTTGTTGACAAGGTGATAAGTTTGTTATGGTGTGTTGAATTCATAAGGTCCAATGCTGTTTGGTTTTTCCCCAGCTAGGTCTTGATCCGAATCTTCTCCAACTGATTATGTTATGGTCACATAGTTGAGTATTTTAAGGTCCACATCTCCTTAATGGTGGTCTCCACGCAGAGATTCATTTTTTTGCTGTCCCCAGCCGGAATCACATGAGGAAGCTTCACTCAGAGTTTTACCCTCTAGACGTGTTGTTGTTGCTTTGGATGTCACCAAACATAGAGAAATGTTATTTTCTTCTAAGAAGCATTGACGTGGTGATCGCTTGTCGTGTTTCATCTTGTCTTGTTGATGTTTTTCTCTCCAGGTTGTTCTACCCGGGGATTTATCCTTGATGATTCTCCAACGGAGGCAGTTCACTATCATTTCCAAGCATAGAGCAGTGATGTTAATTTCTCATTTCCCCCGGCAAGTCCAGGATGTACTTCTCTCCGGATTGTTTTTCTAGAGATTTATCCTCCTAGTGAAGATTGCGCATCACTATTGCGGCTATTCCCCAGTAAAGTCGCTGATGATATCTCTTTTAGTCACCTGTTGGGGTTTCTCTCATTTATGATGAGTATTGATCTAAAATCCCCCACAACTTGACCTTTTGCTATTTTCCCAGCAAGTCCAGGATGCTTTGCTCCGAATTGGTTAATCCTCAGAGAGCTTTTCTCTTGTATCTCCAGAAGATCTGCCTTGTATTCCCAGTGGATTTTGCGTAGATGTGTATATGTCTGGAATCCCCAACGGATTCATTATTTCTCCGCAACAGATCTCTTCATGGAAGTTCCTGTGAATTCTTTATTATCCTCAAGAAGATTCAGAAAGATTTGGTTGTTATGATTCCCCGACAGATTTCCTGCCATTTTCAAAGCAGAGTTTATGTTGTTATCCTCTTTATGGATCATCTATGTTAGAAGATTGATATTTGGGTTTTTCCCCAAGGAGTATCTTCTTTTCTCCAGCAATATTTGAGCCTTGTAGTAGGATTTATTTTCCTTTGATGTCTTTTGTTTATCTCTTGCAGGATTTCTTCAGTTGAATCCCTAGCAGAGCTGCTGATGATATCTCTATTTTGTTGAGATTAGCCGAGTATTCAGTGGTGTTGTGATATTTGTTCCACCCTCTGTTTACCCTTTTATGTCTGTTTTGTCAGCATATTCATACTCATAAGCATCGCATGCGCATTCATTTGTTGTGCATAGCATTTTGTTGTTGCATGGTGCATTTTGCATTTGTGTTGGTGCTTCTCTGCTCTCCGCTGTTGTTATCCCCGTAGAGCGTGTGTGTCCTCTCTCCATTTAGAGTGTTGACCCGTAAGCAAAAAAATGCCCATCTTTGTTAATTCGCCACTGAGTTTATTTCTCGTGGAAGATTTTGATTCAGTTTTCTCTCCAGTTCATTATCTGGATGGAATTAGTCCCCAGTTGAGATATTTTCCTCCTCGGGATGAGTCTTGTTTGACCGTTTCTCTCCAGCTTGTTCCTGGATTGAACTTTGGTCCCCTGCAATATTTGTTTGGATCTCTAGGCTGTGAAACCTAGATTGAGAGTGCATTTATTTTGCACCTTTGAAGATTATGTGCCCTTCAGCTGAAATATGCGTATGATTCCCCTTCTGGAAGTTTCAATACTGTTTCGTGGCATTCATTTATTTGAGAAGCCTGAAGCGATGCAGTTAATACCTTTTGTGACTCCAATGAATGGTAAGTCTCTTCGGTTTGACGGGACAGTTTGTTGTTGAGATTTCGGTTACTCCAATGAATGATAAGTCTCTTCGGTTCGATGGGACAGTTCGTTGTTGAGATTTTGTTACTCCGATGAATGGTAAGTCTCTTCGGTTTGATGGGACAGTTCGTTGTTGAGATTTGTTACTCCGATGAATGGTAAGTCTCTTTGGTTCGATGGGACAGTTCGTTGTTGAGATTTTATTACTCCGATGAATGGTAAGTCTCTTCGGTTCGATGGGACAGTTCGTTGTTGAGATTTGTTACTCCGATGAATGGTAAGTCTCTTTGGTTTGACGGGACAGTTCGTTGTTGAGACTTGTCACTCCGATGAATGGTAAGTCTCTTCGGTTTGATGGAACAATTCGTTGTTGAGATTTGTTACTCCGATGAATGGTAAGTCTCTTCGGTTTGACAGGACAGTTTGTTGTTGAGGTTTGTTACTCCGATGAATGGTAAGTCTCTTCGGTTTGATGGGACAGTTCGTTGTTGAGATTTGTTACTCCGATGAATGGTAAGTCTTTTCGGTTTGACGAGACAGTTCTTTGTTGAGATTTTATTACTCTGATGAATGGTAAGTCTCTTCGGTTTGATGGGACAGTTCGTTGTTGAGATTTGTTACTCCGATGAATGGTAAGTCTCTTCGGTTTGACGGGACAGTTCGTTGTTGAGATTTGTTACTCCGATGAATGGTAAGTCTCTTCGGTTTGATGGGACAGTTCGTTGTTGAGATTTGTTACTCCGATGAATGGTAAGTCTCTTCGGTTTGATGGGACAGTTCGTCGTTGAGATTTTATTACTCCGATGAATGGTAAGTCTCTTCGGTTTGATGGGACAGTTCTTTGTTGAGATTTGTTACTCCGATGAATGGTAAGTCTCTTCGGTTTGACGGGACAGTTCGTTGTTGAGGTTTTCTACTCCGATGGATGATTAGTCTCTTCAGTATGCTAGAGACAGTTCATTGTTGAGGTCTTGTTTTTCCCAGTGGAGCCTTGTTGTGCTAAGTCTTCCCTGTTGGGTTTTATCCTTGTTGTGTTGTGGTTTATTTCCACATACACTTACCCCCAGTTTGTCTCCTCCCTTTGTTGGGATGTGTTTTCCCCTGCGGAGTCTTTTTTCTTTTCTTTTGCTCCCCAGCTTTTGTTTATCTCCTGTGGCATATTCTCCCTACAGTGGTCTTGTGTTTGCATATCATTTGCATGATCATATCATATTGTGGTCTCTTAGGGCCCAAAATTGGGTTGTTGTTATATTTAAGTCTCTTCTATCTCGTCGAGACAAAGATGCTCATCTTCATATCTCCGGATAGAAGAAACTTAAATAGGGGCAGTTGTAATACCCTAATTTTTACCCCTAAGATCCCACATGTCATTTGCATTATTGCATACCACAAACAAGATCACATATTGGTTCCCTCTTTGATAGGATTGTGCCTTGCAGGGATCTTTGAGTTTGTGTGCGTTTGATTTGTTTAATTTGTTTATATTTTACTAACCATTAATTAAAAGCCAAAAAATATTTTGTTTCCATTCACTAACATTTTCAGGGGAAGAACGGTTAAAAATAGCAAAAAATCAGTCCCGCAGCTCGAATGAATTCCATCTGAACAAAGTCAAAGTTGATCCGCAATTAATTCAAAAATTACTTGATCAAGAGTTTCCAAGATTTAATTGATTTTTATTCAAGGGACTCCAAGGTTCATGTGTTTATTTCCATGCCTTCTTTGACAAGCAAAAGAATCGAGCCGAAACCACAACAGTGCAACAAAATGCTCATTTTTCACAAATTTTGCACTGAGTAATCGGTTAGCAGATATGCTGTAACCGGTTACCATCGTGAAAATTTGAAAAATGGTGGCAAATTCAAATTCAGCAATTGGCACCAATCTCGGCCCTTGATCACATTTAGAATATTCTAGGCCACCTCATTTTAATTCCCTACATCACTTTGATCATTTCCCACCATGTATCATCACTAATCACCACTCTTTTGTGATTTCCCTCCAAATTTGAATTCCAATCCTAATTTTGATCATCCAAGCCTAATTCCAAACCACCAAATTTCTAAGCCTAAACTCTATAAATAGAGCCTTCATCTCATTCATTCTACAAGCTTTTGATAGCCAACAAACCCCTTGCAATTTCTCTCCCCAAACCACAAATTCACCAAAGCTCTTCTTTCTTCTTTGGAAAGTTAGTAAGAATTCACATTGATTCTTACTAACTTAGAGCTAAACCTTCATCATTTCTTATTTTTGTTCATCAATCACAGTAGATCAAGGTTTTGGAGTGTAGATCTTGAAGCAATTTGAAGGAATTTTCAGATTTGAAGTGGTAATTCATCTCTCACCATGTTTGAAGCTTCATCTTCATCTTCCATAATGTATATCTTTGGAGATCCTTGTTACTTGATCCTTTGGATCTTGTAATTGTGTTTAATTGCTGGTTTTGGCTGTTATTTTACTTTAAATTTCGTGCAATTTCAGTTCCATGATCATAAGGTGTTTGTAATAAGTTTTGGAAATGGATCATGCTGAATTTTGCACATTTTTCTGCATTCTGGTGCTGTGTAACCGGTTAGCAGTTATGCTGTAACCGGTTACACTGTGTAAATTTTGAAAATACTGCACTTATTTTGAACTAAGTAACCGGTTAGTAGTAATGCTGTAACCGGTTACTTCGAAACAAAATGCATGTTTTGGCTTGTTTTTGGGGCTGTTTTGGTTCCTTTTCCTTTTTCTTCCCTCTCCTTTTGTTCTTAGCCTTAGATCACATAATTGTGTGGTTTAATTAGGCTCTCTCTTCATCTATTCCTCTTTTCTTTTGATCGATGAAAGTCTAAAAGATCTTGGAATTCTTTTGTTGAATTTCGATCGAGACAAGATCGCTACCACTTTTCTTTTCGTGCGGTATTATTTTCGGATGACGATCTACATATCGATCATCTAGCATGCATTAGCACAAAGAGCTATTGACCGGCCTCGTTGTAGGGTAATTACTCCGTAAATTACTCGGTGATTGCTTAACATAGCGCAATATTTGTCCCGTATCGGAAAACTATCAAGAATGGTTGATTATTTGTCTTATGGTTTAAAACTCATGAAACTTGTTGTTAGGAGGCTTTGGTCTTATCAATCCTCTAATGAGTTTCATCAACCTTGACCAAAGTGCAATTATTCAATTGTTATTGATCACTAACACTAACAAGTAACCACTAACTTACTAACAATATTATTATATTAATTTTGTTTATGTTTCCTTCTCGCTGCCTATCTCTTTTATTTTTTTACGCTTCATTATTATCATTTCATATCATGTTTATGTTTCCGCAATTTTTCCTTTGTCCGTTGGACACATGTTTATGCTTCCGCAATTTTTCCTTTGTCCGTTGGACACATGTTTATGCTTACGGTTTTTTCTCCTCATCTTGGACTATTGGTTACTATCCTATGCTTTGGAGTGATCTCTTTATGGATCTCTTTTGAAGTAATATTGGACTTATGGACCTAGAATTAGGACTTTTTATCCCTTTGCTTGGAGTATTGATTGAAGACTTGCCTTTATTGGCCAATTTGCTTAAGGATGGAATTCTTTTAATATTGCTTTGAAGTGGCTCCATTTTGGTTAGATCCTTCTTTTCCCTAGCTTTTATTTTATGCACTAGGATAGTCACTTCTTCTCCTCCCCATTCTTAAATTTTCAAAATCCTCTCCCTTTTTCAAACCCTTCTTGTTTTCAACTTAAAACCACTTTCATAATAAAACCTTGACTTTTGTCAAGTGACTTTTAAAATTTTCTTTTCGTTAATAAATGTCAATCCATCTTAATCATACTTTGACCATTTCAAAAAGACATAAAAAATACAAAAACTCATCCAATTTTTTTTTTGTGCTTTTATGCACCTTTTTCTTTTAAACTTTTCAAAAATAATTAGACATGAGTCATTTTTTTGATGAGATGTAAAACTCCTAACTAGGGTATTTTGTTGAAAGCATAGTCATTTTCCACTTAGATGTTGAAGTGATTAGTCTTGTTGATGTTAATCCAAGCAAATCCTCCATCTTAATGTGAAGCAAATGTCTCTTTCCCATACCTTTGGGTAATTAGTTGAGTATTCTCTCTTGAGAATGACAGGTTGTCTTTTTTAAGATAAAATAAACCATAACCAATAATTTTCATTCTTTGTACCACGAACTACGAGGTTTTGATCCTACATTGCACATCGTGGGTACGTAGGCATGAGGCGATAAGTCTCTCCAAACACAAAAATCTTAAAAAATATTTCTCTTCTCATCTCCCCAATCTCTTTTCAAGCAAACCTTTTTAGACCAAAAAACGGTAGATCTTTCAAAGGGTTCCTATAGGGTACTATAGACGTTTTGGGTGCTAACACCTTCCCATTGCGTAACCAACCCCCCTTACCCATTCTCTGTTTGTTCTTGTTTTTTAGAACTCTTTAGGTTTTGTTCGCTCTTTTTCCTTTCCCTTTGTGGATAAAATAAAAGTGCGGTGGCGACTCTTGCTTATTTTTTAGTTAAGTTAATCAATAGCTTACACTCACAAATTTCCCCGCTACACATACAATCAATGGAACCCAACATACCTGGAAAGCCACGTGATTCTCCCATTTGTAAAAGATGTTCAACATCATTGTTGTTAGGCTTTCTCAGATATTCAGCTCCAAATACAGCATTCAGGCCCCTAACAAACCTTTCTAAGCATTCAACCGAAGTGTTTTCACCAATTCAAACATATTCGTCTATAATGTCAGCGGGAGATCCATATGGCAACATACGAATAGTAGATGTGCATTTCTGCAATGGTGAAAGACCCATTTTACCAGTTGCATCGACCCTCATTTGAAAATATTCATCATGATTTCCAAGGGCGTCTACAATTCGAAGAAAGACGTGTCTATGCATTCTGAACCTTCTTCGAAATTGAACATCTGTGTATACTGGATTTTTTTAGAAGTAGTCATTGAATAATCGACTGTGCCCTTCTTCACGAACTTAATATACCGTTGTTCTTCTCTTTGGCCTAGAGGAACTTCCAGATTGACGTTCATTCTGAAGCTGTTGTTCTTCATCACTGTCGTCCATAAATTCTTCTTCAACCAACTCCCAAAATTCTTGATCGTAATTATCTAAATTGTCTGAATTCATTTTAGTGAGTAAAGAATGAGAGAAGAATGAGAGAAGAATAAGATGAGAATGAGAAAACAATGACATAAGTGGTAGTATATATAATGGTTTGAATAACGGCTAGTTTGAATAACGGCTAGTTTGAATAACGACTAGTTTGAATAACGGCTAGTTTGAATAACATAATATTTATTATAATTTAAAGTGGTACTAATGACCATTTTACATAGGTGTTGATAAATTAAAGTGGTACTAATGTCCATTTTACATAAGTGATACTAACTACATTCCATATTTTGTTTTCATCTTATTACAATATTTTTCATGAATATCTCGTTGACTATCGCTCATAGTAGAAGTGTCTTTCATCATGATTTGCATTACCTTTAATTCTATCTCGTCCTCCTTACATTGCGCTAGTCTTTCCATTGTTATTACTCTTTTATTCCTTGCATCTTGCGTTGCATTTGGAATTTCCTTTGCCTTACCCTTCCTTTTTGCTGTTTGTTGCCCCATTGGACGCTCCATTGGTGATGATGAGTTATACTCATAACTTGAGTGTGACCTACTAGCACAACTCTTTGTTCTTTTTGAAGAATTTTCAGTTGATGCTCCCATCCATTTAGGTTCATCTTTTAACAATCACCATGCATACTCAAGATTGAATGATGTACCATCATCTTGAACAAAAAAAGCATGTGCATTAACCAATATATCTTTTTCCGATGTACCACTTTTTTTCCATTAACAGCTTGATTGTAACACCCAACAAATTTTTGAACAAAGCTATTTATTCGAGGCCATCGACATTTTAATTGGCCTTTGAAATATTGAGCCATGATTGTATAAGAAATGTATCCTCTTCCCTTGTGAATACCTCTCGAGGTTTTTTTAACGGAACACCTTTGTTCTTTTTCAACGGTAATATTTTCAATACCAACTTGAGTTGAAAATTGTGGAACTTGATGTTTGTACATAAACCCTATCGGTGTTTCGGGTTCATGATGAGAAAAATTCACTCCATGAGTAACTATTTGAGGTCTAAAATACATATTTGGGTTGTTTGGTGAGGGAAAAAATGTGGTAGAGTTTGTTGGTGGTGAGGGAAATTGGGAATTTTGAGGATTAGGATTTTGATAATTTTGCATAAGATGAAACATAGATTGTTGAAAATTATATTGATTAGGGTCCATTTGACCTTAACAATAATAATTTGAAGTAAGAAGATGAAAATTTGGGTAAAATATATGATCAATTAAAAGCTAATGAGATGAAATTGTGAGAGAAAATTTTGAATATATAATTTTTACCATCCCATATTTATAGGTAAATAAATAATTGAAAGAAAAAAAAAGCAAAAGAGCCATTCAGCAACAACTCTTACTTTTATTATTTTTTAATCAAAATGACCGTTGCAATGCATTGCAACGATGCAACATGCTGGCGAACTCCAACGCTGCATATTTTGAAAACAAAGTGCTACAGCTGGCGAACACGTGAAAAAACCTTGCACTGGAGATGTTCTTATTAGAGCACACAATGATGGTCTGATACAAATAAATTATCTTTGACTTATAGAGCACATATATAGAATATAACACGATAAAATACTGATGGTCTGACATAAATAATGAAGTGTCATAGTGATTTATCAGAACACAGACTGACAAAACACTAATGGTCTGACACATTTAATATTTACCACACAAACAAAACACTAATGGTCCGATACAGTCAATAATTTTAGTCAATACTTATCAGAGGGATTTAATTAAAATCTATAAGGGCTATATAATTTTAGCTTGTAAACATGATTTCAGCAAATGTTGTTTATCTATAAGTGTAGTTTTAGTTAATACAAATGTCGGATTTTTTTGTAAGGATTAGTTTGATTAATTAAATAACTCATTATGAATGAATCTAATATAACTTTTGTTGGAATTAAAGAGAAATGTAAAAAAAGTAGAAAAGCAAATTGACTTATTAAAGAGAAAACTAAAACTTATCTATCAAAGAGGTGTCTTTAATGTAGAAGCTATTGAGGCCATCAAATCTTTTAGAGGTCTTTGCTCCAAACATTCTCAAGAAGCACATGACATTGTTCTTCTTGATCTTTAAAGGCTATTTTCATATAATGTTTCATATCTACCATATTTTATGTAGAGCAAGTAAATTACCTTTGATTCACATGAGTATAGACATAGAAAAAGAAAACATTGATGATCTGATATAACTAATAACTTTAGTTAATGTGTTATAGTAATTTATCAGAGCACAAAAATAGAACTGGACATTGACACCGATAGTCTGACACAAATAATAAAGTGTTATAGTGATTTATCAGAACACAAACTGACAAAACACACCTGATCTGAAACATTTAATAATTTTAATAAATACTACTCTCTCCGTCTCATAAAAAGTGTCTTATTTACACTTTTTCTCTGTCTCAAAATAATTGTCTTTTTTCAATACTAATGCAGAATTTATTATTACTTTTTCAGTACCATGTCCCTATTTATTAACTTTCACATTCTTCAATTACTATTAATAAGAGTATTCTAGTAAATAATATTAGTTTTATCATTAAAACCAACACATCTAATCATTTTCTTAAAAACTATGCATTGTTCAAATAAAATATTTTTTATGAGACGGAAGGAGTACATATCAATTAAATTACCATAGCACATATATTGAAACAAAAACATTAATGGTCTGACACAGCCAATAATTTTAGTAAGTATGTGTCATAGTGATTTATGAGAACAACAAAACATTGATAGTCTGAAACTCAACTAACTCAGAAACAATTAGTTTACCTTTGATCTTCCATTTTCATTGGGAAAAGTTCTCGTAAAGCTTTATCTTAAGTTTTTGTATGAAAATTTTACAACACTATACCTAGATTGAATTTCAGTGGAAGAAAAGGGGTTAGTTAGGAAAATAGATCATGGTGTAGTGTTTGAATCAATAAGCTTAGTGATACCGGGTTAGTATAAATATCAAGAGAAAGTGATGGATGCTTGTATAATCACACAATTTGTCTAATAGGGACTATAACGCAATGAATTTGAACAAAGTGCTATCAAGTAACTGCAATAGCAGCACATTGAACAATCAAATATTCTCGAGACTTTGTGTACATCATCACCAGGAGTGCCGGCCTTGTGCAAGTGTAGACAGTGCTGCAGCACAGGGCCTCAATATTTTATGGGCCTCTTGAAAATTATGTGATTTTCCAAACAAATTAAATAATTTTGAAAAGTTATAGTGTAAGGTTCTCGGTCTATTAATCTCTCACAATGAGAAAAGTTAGCTTACAAACTACTCAAGAAATGACAGATTCTTTAATGATACTCCCTCAGTTTTAAATTATAAATCATTTTGCTAAAAATTTGTCCTAAATTATAAGTCATTTTACATTTCCAATACAATATTAATGACATTTTTCTTAATATATCCTCAAGTATTTATTATTATTTATTTTTGGGTTAAATATGTTTTTGGTCCCTATAAATATCTCACAATTCATTTTTAGTCCCTATTAAAAAAAAGACATAATTTGGTCCCTACAAAAATTTTATGCATGCAGTTTTAGTCCTTGCTAATTTTTAAAATTTTGAAAACTATTTAATTACCCCTAAACTTTTAAATTTTTGAATAAGTTTTTTTCATACGTGTTCAGATTACTATTAAATATTTCTTTACTAAATTATATAATTTTTTAAAATGAGAAGAATTAAATATGAATTTTTAAAAATTTTAAAGATAATGATAAAAATAATGAAAATCTCGACTTTTAAATCAAATTTTGAGTTCTTTTTTTTTGAGGAACTTTTTATAATGCTGTAGACATATCTGCAAAATAATCATTTAAAAATACACATTGGTTTAACAGTAGGGACTAAAACTACGTGTATAATTATTATGTAAGGACACACTATTTTTTTTATAGGGACCAAAATTATAATTTGGTAATTTTATAGGGACCAAAAACATATTTAACCCTTTATTCTTTCAACTCTTTTAATTTCTTTCTCCTATGTAATTATGAGGGGCATTACTGTAAAGTCATACATAATTTGTCGTTCCCATAAAGTAATAATTAAGTTTCTTAATTCGTGTGAAATGCCTAAAACATCTTATAATTTGAGACGGAGGTAGTAGTCGTTTACATTTTCTCCCACTGTTTACTACTATCCTATTTAAGACTAGATCTACATACTAACAACTACACTGCTTATAAAAAAAGACAATTTCTTAATACACCACCCAAGTTTCTTATACACCACGTGAAATTTCGTTTTTGCCCCCTGATTCCGGATGTGCAAATTCGGAATGATAGTATAGCTTTATTTTTTTAAATTTCGGAACTGCAGATCCGGAAAATAGCATAACTTTATTTTTTTTTTTAAATCGGTTTTGTCGGTTAGTCGCATACGTTAATATACCATCGCAAGTTAATATACATTCGAATGAGGGGATCGAGAAGGGATTAGATTTCCCGCCCATAGAAAACTTTGTTCTTCGTATCTCGTCAATAGAAAATTTTGTTCTTCGTATCTCTCCAATAGAAAACTTTGTTCTTCGTATCTCTCCAATAGAAAACTTCGTTGATCCTTTCTCTCCAGTGTAACCACTGCTCCTGTTATCTTTCTTTGTTGATCGTCCAACACTACAGATGGACTTGTAATTCTGGTATCAGATGTGTGATGTTAAGGTGCAATGTCACAACAACACACTCTGAACAATGGACAGTGCAGCAACAGCAATAAATCAACACAATAAATTGTTCACCCAGTTCGGTCTAACTACCTACGTCTGGGGGCTACCAAGTCAGGGATGAAATTCACTACTTGTAGAATTAAATTACAGACTCAACAACCCAGTTGACAATCTCCTAATCTTAATTCCTACTAGTGACTTTCTACTTAAGAAACCACTTAGATATGAGAACACTACTCAATCCCTAAGAACACTTCAGTGACACAATTCAAAGATCACACACTTTGAACAGCACTACTTGATTCTGCTTCACAGCTTTGATCAAGAACAACTCAAATCAATAATACCAATTCACACTCGAATGGTTTACAAAACATACACGAAGACACAAACGACACTCAGTCTTTAGCTCACTTTCTTCGTTGCTTTTCCTTCAGTACTGATGCGCTTTATATAGCTCTTTGAATTGGACTTGGACCTGCTACAATATCTGACCTGATTTGTTATTTAAAACTGAATATTCAAAACAGATTTTCTCCTAAAATCTTTTCAAATCTTCAACCTTTTAAATCTCCTACAAATCTGCATCAAATCTCTATGCAACATAAAATATCTATCCCAAGATATTCGCATCCAATGAGACTACCTGCTCTCCACAATTCCAGCTAAAACGCAAACCCTAACAACATCACAAAACCTGATGTTATTAATTCTGCAGATCTAATGTCACAACATCGCATGTGACATCAGACATCCAACTTCACACTTAACACAGCCCAGTGTTAAGACTCAATGTTGTGACATCACCCATATAACATCAAACATTGAACAGCTTCACTACTTAACACAGCCCAGTGTTAAGACTCAATGTTGCAACATCGCCACCTTGACTTCAACATTGAACATACTTTGTTTTACCAAAATTCCAGCCAATCCAAGAACTAACAATCTCCCCCTTTGGCTAATTTTGGCTAAAACAATCTCTGCACCTTCAGAGACTTCAGCAGCGGAAAAAATTTGAATAATTTATAAACCTTCAAGCAGCAGCATCTTCAATACACAAATACTTCACTTCACACGAAACTCTGCTGCAGCACCATCTTCAACAGCAACTTGGCAACAACCAAAATGGTGCTCCCCCTCAAAACAAGAACCAGCATAACAGCTGTTCAGCAGATCAGCAATTACTCCCCCTCAATTATCTGCACTTCTGGACTATAACATCAGCAATCAGCTACATCCTCAGCTGCATATTTCTTGACTTCATTCCTTAGCAGCTGACATTTGTACTCCTTGATACTCTTGGCTCACTTGGCTATTTCTCCTCCTTTTTAGCCACAATTTGACAACCATCAACCAGAAGCCCTACTAACTACAGTTAGTACTACCCTAGCTCTCATTGTTAGCCTTACTGTTAGCAACCAGACATAACAAATCATAGAACAAAAAAAACATAAAGGGTGCATATACAGCACAATATTCATGATACAAACCAAGCACAACAATGCAGAACCAAAAACAGCATAAAACTAAAACTACTATCTAAGAAAAACAGTAAAAGCTTTAATCTTCTGAGCTGAGATCATCATCATCATCTTCATCTTCTTTTGAGCAATCAGCATTGTTCTCATTATTTTCTTCAGGAACATCATCATTTTGGTTAACATTGACTGCTTCATCTTCTTTTTCTGCCAATCTCAGAGTCATAAGAAGTTTTTCAAATTTCTGCTTTCTTGCAGTACTCACTCTGATGACTTCATCCAACTCCTTGCAAGCCTCCCCCAATTCTAAAATCAACCCAGTTTTGGCAGGTGGCTGTTGTGATGTTGAACCTGATGTCTTGACAATGTCAGGGACATGCTTCCCTTCAAACAGCTTATAGTGGATTGACAATGCAGATTCTCTCTTACACAGCACATCAGATTGATGAAGAATCTTAGGATGTTGTGACAGGATGATCCCACAAATGAGAGAGGGAAAGGCAATAGGCATCTTCACTGCATTTGTAGCAGCATGCTTGATAGTCTGACCATATATATAAGCCTCATAGTCAAACAACCTCTTTGTCCCAACAGCATAAATGAATTTTCCCAATCCAGCAGAGATAGTTGTCTTGTGATTGGTAGGGACCCAATTAGCTACTCCTATTCTGTGCAGAATAGCATATTTGACACTTAACAAGATGGCAGACAATTTTCCTTTCAGAGGCCAGACTTTCACTTGCCCTGCTGTGATTTCCTTGCACACAGCATTGTCTGTTTCTTCTAACTCTCTATACTCCAGCTCATCCCTTCCAAGGTAAGTGTTAATTACCTCAGGAGAAAAGTTTACACATTGACCTCTCACATAAACCTTCCTAAAATACATACTTCTGTTGTCATTAATGGCCATAGGAATGTTGACAATAAATTCCTTGACTAATCCATCGTAGCACTTGGACAGTCCAGACACAGTCTTCATTAACCCAACAAATCTAATCAATTCAATAACTTCCTTAAGATCCAAGGCATCTCCCCCAAGTTCTCTCTTCAGTGCTAGTCTCCTCTGGCAGACAAATTTCCACATGGATGCACTGCTAGCATAGTGGAATAAAATATTGTCAACAGGGATGTCAGGGATCTTATCAGCAATTCTTTTTAATATAGACCTTCTCACAGGTGTGATGTCTTGAACATCATCCTCAACATCAAATTCAGATTCTGAATCCTCCCTCACCTTTCTCTTTTTGGATTTCACAGCCACTTTGCTCCATGACTTGGTTGGACCAACCACAGAGCCCTTTTTCTTCTTGCCTTCAGCTGACATTTTAGGAGAGGTTTCCACATTCTTTCCTTTCCTTGTCTTCAATCTATTGGCAATCCCATGAACTGCATTACCGATAACTTCATTATCAGATAAGTCACCAACATCCACCACATCAGCATTCTTCTTCCTTTTGGGACTAGGAGTAGCATCCCTAGCAGATGATGTTCCAACATCATGTCCAACATCAACTTCATCTTCAGCATGAGTATCCCTTTCCCTTTCTGCTTCAACTTCACCTTCATCTTCAATCTCAGCATCTTCAATGACTGAAATAGCTAATCTATGAAGATTTGTCTCAGAAGTCTCAACGTCACCCTCTTCTCTAACAGATTCAGCAGGCCTTTGACTCAGAGGTCTAGATATTCCCTTCACAGGGATCCCTTTCTCAAATATTTTTGTGACAATCTGATCAATGCTCTTGTCCACATCTACCCTTTCTTCAACAGCTTGAGGAAGAGGGGTGCTAGTCCTGGGAGTAGGGTTAGCTCCAAATAACACGCTAGTGACAAAGGCCCTACTTTCGCTATCATCAAATTTACTCCTCGCAGATTGATTAGAAGTATTACCTTTTGATAGTCTCTTGGGTTGATACTTCTCAGGTCTTGTCTTTACAAACTCAGGAATCATCATGGAGATGGGTTCAACATTCAACGCTTCTTCTGCAGAGCAATCTTCTGAAGAAACCCTAGCTTTATCTCGCGAAGAGCTTTGAGAAACAGATTTCTTTGATGGAGAAGACTTCTGGTTTGACATGGTTCCCTTTAGGCAGTATAGGTTCAGATGATTCTTGTTGAAGGAGATGAACAGTCGGGAGATATGATCCTTGATGAAACGTGATATTGCTAAAAAAGGGAATGATGGTCTAAGGTATGGCGCCTGATTTTGAGTACCTCTTAATGACCAATCATTGATTTTCTCCCTCCATAAAAACTTTCCTTTTAAAAAATTAAAAGGATTCAAATCAGAACTCATTAACTCTGATTGACCTTTCAGCATCTCTTCACACTTGATGTCACAGTCTAGTGTTAAAACATCAGTCTTAACATTAACAGTTGAGCTAACTTCTATAGGTATCCATAGATAACTATTATCTCTGGATCTGACTCCTTTCATGACCACTTCATCCTTCTCATTTGTCACCAGACACTCATCCTTGGAATAGCTGACTTTGTACCCTTCATCACATAGCTGACTTATGCTAATCAAATTAGCATTCAAACGTTGGACAAGGATCACACTATCAAGAGTAAGACCATCATGATTCTTCACTCTTCCAACTCCTTCTACTACACCTTTTTCTCCATTGCCAAACACAACCTTATTTGCATGGCAAGGATTTAACCCCACCAAATGCTCCTTGGATCCAGTCATGTGCTTTGAACATCCACTGTCAAAGTACCATGCATTCATGGCAAAATGTCCATCTGAGGTATGAGCCAATAGACACGTGACCTGAGCTTTAGGGACCCATTGTTTCACCACCTTGGGCCTGACTTCCTTCTGTCTGGGTTGAGGGGCAGAATTTTGATAACCATGAAGCTTGAAGCAAGAGGACTGCATATGTCCAAACCTGCCACAGTAGAAGCATCTGACTCTATCATCTCTGAAGTGGTTAAACCTTCTGCCACTTTGATGATGATACTGTTGGTGCTGTCACCCATAATGATGTCTCCTTCTACCATAGTTGGACTGTCTTCTATGGTGCGGTTGTCTTCTCCTGTACTGAGGATGCTGTCTCCTAGGGTGATGAGGCTTCCTTCTTCCATAGTAGTGAGGCACATCATTGTTGTATTCATGTCCATATCCATACCAGTTTCCCTGATGTTGAGACATCTGATGAGACATGTTCTGTTTGAACTTGGCAGCTTGCATGCTCTTGTGATATTGGGGAGGCATATACTGACTAGCTCCTTGGGGCTGCATCTTCCTCTGATGAGAACCATTCTTCTTCTTAACATTCTGAGGCTGTGAGTGAGCACGTTTCTTAGGTGTAGGATCCTGTCTCTTTGTTTGATGTTGAGACATTGGTTGGGACACCTCCTTCTTTGTTCCTGAAGTGTTTGCTTTAGCAGAAACCTTTTTCTCAGCCACAAATCCTATACCTGACTTATCACCAGCAGCTTTCTCTGACTGCAGAATCTTATCAAGAGTGTCTGTACCACTGTTCAGCATCCTAACAGATTTAGTCATATGATCAAGATGAGCTTTGACCAGTGAGACTTCATTTTTTAAATCAGCTTTAGCAGTCTCAAGCTGAGCAATCTGTTTCCTTTGACTCTTGTTTTCTTGACAGATTTCAGCACTCTTCAGACAAAGCTCTTGATAAGTAGAAGCTAACTCCTCAAAAGTTATTTCCCCATCACTAGAATCATCATCAGAAACAACAGTTCCTGTCAAAGCTCTAACATGCTTTGCTGACTCACCTTCACTTTCACTATCAGAGTCAGGCCAGGAAACTGACATGCCCTTCTTCTGCTTCTTCAAGAATGTGGGACATTCTTTCTTGACATGTCCATGACCTTCACACTCAAAGCACTGAATACCCTTGTCTTGAGTAGTCTTCTCCTCATCCTTCTCCTTGCTGATGTCAGAAGCGATGTTCTTGTCATTAGGCTTGAAGTTCTTGTTCATTCTTTTGAACACCTTGTTGAACTGCCTTCCCAACATAATAATGGCCTGAGATAGATCCTCCTGGAATTCAGAACTATTCCCTTTCTCTTCTTGATCAGTTGAAACCAAGGCTATACTCTTAGGCTTCTTTTCTGGTTTTTCCTCATTCAAACCAAGCTCAAAAGTTTGAAGAGATCCAATGAGCTCATCAACCCTCATCTTGCTGATGTCTTGAGCTTCTTCAATCGCAGTCACCTTCATCTTGTACCTCTTAGGAAGTGATCTAAGAATCTTCCTTACAAGCTTTTCTTCTGACATTTTCTCTCCAAGAGCACTATATGCATTGGCCAGCTCAAGAACACTCATGTGGAAGTCATGAATAGTCTCATCTTCCTTCATCTTCAGGCTTTCAAACTTAGATGTTAGAAGCTGAAGTCTTGACATCTTAACTCTAGATGTTCCTTCATGTGTGGCCTTCAAAATATCCCATGCTTCCTTAGCAACTTCACAGGTATTTATCAACCTGAATATATTCTTATCCACTCCATTGAAAATTGCATTTAGAGCTTTGGAATTACCAAGGGCAAGCTCATCTTCTTCCTTGGTCCATTCTTCTTCAGGCTTCGGCTTTGAGGTGCCCTCTTTATCTTTCCCAGCATCATCTTTTCAAACATAACAGGTGCTTTCCATTCTTTAATGATGGCCGTCCATGCCCTGCTGTCCAAGGATTTTAAGAAAGTAGTCATCCTTGGCTTCCAATAGTCATAATTGGATCCATCCAAAATAGGGGGTCTGTTGACAAATCCTCCAACGACTTTGTCCATCTTTACACCAGAAAGTAACTTCCCTAGATCTCACCCAGAGACAGACAGGATGCCTGCTCTGATACCAATTGTAATTCTGGTATCAGATGTGTGATGTTAAGGTGCAATGTCACAACAACACACTCTAAACAATGGACAGTGCAGCAACATCAATAAATCAACACAATGAATTGTTCACCCAGTTCGGTCTAACTACCTACATCTGGGGGCTACCAAGCCAGGGATGAAATTCACTTCTTGTAGAATTAAATTACAGACTCAACAACCCAGTTGACAATCTCCTAATCTTAATTCCTACTAGTGACTTTCTACCTAAGAAACCACTTAGATATGAGAACACTACTCAATCCCTAAGAACACTTCAGTGACACAATTCAAAGATCACACACTTTGAACAACACTACTTGATTCTGCTTCACAACTTTGATCAAGAACAACTCAAATCAATAATACCAATTCACACTCGAATGGTTTACAAAACATACACGAAGACACAAATGACACTCAGTCTTTAGCTCACTTTCTTCGTTGCTTTTCCTTCAGTACTGATGCGCTTTATATAGCTCTTTGAATTGGACTTGGACCTGCTACAATATCTGACCTGATTTTTTATTTAAAACTGAATATTCAAAACAGATTTTCTCCTAAAATCTTTTCAAATCTTCAACCTTTTAAATCTCCTACAAATCTGCATCAAATCTCTATGCAACAGAAAATATCTATCCCAATATATTCGCATCCAATGAGACTACCTGCTCTCCACAATTCCAGCTAAAATGCAAACCCTAACAACATCACAAAACCTGATGTTATTAATTCTGTAGATCTAATGTCACAACATCGCATGTGACATCAGACATCCAACTTCACACTTAAAATAGCCCAGTGTTAAGACTCAACGTTGTGACATCACCCATATGACATCAAACATTGAACAGCTTCACTACTTAACACAACCCAGTGTTAAGACTCAATGTTGCAACATCGCCACCTTGACTTCAACATTGAACATACTTTGTTTTACCAAAATTCCAGCCAATCCAAGAACTAACAGGACTCAATATATTTCGAAAATAAACCCTTTTCGTTATTGAAAATAAGTAATGTGGCTGGTGCACCAGTAGCAGTAATGTCATTAGAAGTTATAAAAAAACTCTAGGGTTGGAGTCTCTCCGTCAATGTAATGGTTGTCTTCGGCATTCTGATAAAGTTAGGACTCATATGAGTGAAAAAGGTTTGAGCATTTTGGTAAAGAAGAATGTGTTGAATGGTGTTTTCGATGCAAAGTTGAGAAATTATTCACATTGTTTGGCGGGTAAGCAGAGGCGAGTTTCCTTTATGTCATCTGAACCAAAGAGGAAATCAGAAGTGTTGAATATAGTATATTCCGATGTGTATGGTCCGATGAAGACACGGTCACTTGGTGGTGCATATTACTTTGTGACTTTCATTGATGATTGTTCTCGTAAAGCATGGGCTTATACATTGAAAACGAAAGATCAAGTGTTAGATACTTTCAAGTCGTTTCAAGCATCGGTTGAAAGAGAAACCGGTAAAAAGCTCAAGTGTATCCGAACCGATAACGGGGGAGAGTATATTGGACCTTTCGACAAGTATTGTCAAGATCAAGGTATACATCATCAAAAGTCTCCTCCAAAGACACCAAAATTGAATGGGTTAGCCGAAAGAATGAATAGAACTTTGGTGGAAAGGGTGAGATGTTTACTTTCTCAATCAAGGTTGCTGAAATATTTTTGGGGAGAAGCATTGAGCATGGTTGTACATCTTTTAAACCTCACTCCATGTGTTTTGTTGAAGTTTGATGTTCCAAATCATGTTTGGAGTGGTAAAGATGTTACCTACAACCATCTTCGGGTGTTTGGATGCATGGCTTATGTGCATATATCGAAGGATGAGAGATCGAAATTGGATGAGAAGTCGAAGAAATGTGTGTTTGTTGGGTATGGACTTGATGAGTTTGGGTATCGATTCATTGATCTGATTCAACGGAAACTTATTCGTAGTCGTGATGTCGTATTCATGGAGGATTATACCATTGAGGACATAGAAAAAGTTGAGAATAAAGATCTGATTTTTGAAAACGAAGAAATGGTTGATACGGACTCAACTACTATTGCTCATATCCCTATCACTTTCGAAGATGTTCCAATTGAAAATCAAGGTATGGATTTGAATATTGATAATGTTTTAAATCCTAATGACATTGTTGATGTAGGTGCTACAGAAAATGTTGTTGAAAATGAGGTTGATCAAGAGGTTGAAAGTGTTGAGCAACTAGTTGCTTCTAATGAGTTGAGGCGGTCTATTCGGTATAAAAGGCCTTTCGTTCGATTCCCCTCAAACGAGTAAGTTTTTCTTACCGATGGTGGAGAACCCGAAAGCTTTAAAGAAGTTTTGGAGGATGAGAAAAAAAAAGGAGTGGATGGATGCCATGGAGGATGAAATACAATCACTTCGTGAGTGTAGCGGCAAAAATCGTGAGTGTAAGCTATTGATTAACTTAACTCATAAAGCAAGAGTCGCCACCGCACTTTTATTTTATCCAAAAAAGAAAGGAAAAAGAGCGAACAAAACCTAAACAAGTTCTGAACAAGAACAACTAAACAGAGACTGGGTAAGTGGGTTGGTTACTCTAAGGGAAGGTGTTAGCGCCCAAAACGTCTATAGAACTCTATAGGAACCCTTTGAAATATCTACGCTCTTTGTCGCCTCATGCCTACATATCCACAAAGTGCAATACAGGACCAAAACCTCGTAGTTCGTGGTATAAAGAATGAAATTTGTTAGTTTTGGTTGATTTTAAATGTAAAGACAAGTCGTCATTTCCAAACGAATAGTTCCGCTTAAAGAGATGAATCATGTCTAAACTTATGAAAATGTTAAAGGAAAAAGTGCACAAGGACACAAAATAGAGTAAGTGAGTTTGGTGTTTTTTAAAGTCTTTTGAAAAAGGTGTCAATATGCTTATGTAGTTTAGCATTTATTAAGAAATGAAAAGAAAAGAGTAAAATCACTTGGCAAAGTCAAAGTTTGATTATGAAAGTGGAGAGTTTGAAAACAAGAAGATTTTGAAAAAGGGAGAAGATTTTGAAAATTGAAGAATGGGTGGAGAAGAAGTGACTATCCTAAAGCATAAAGTAAAAGCTAAGGATAAGTAAAAAGGGAAATAGATGAAGAGAAAGTCAAATTAAACCACAAAATTATGTGATCTAAGGCTAAGAAAAAAGGGAAAGGGAAGAAAATGGCAAAACAACCAAAATAGTCCAAAAAATGGACTAAAAACTGCATTCTGACTCAGAGTAACCGATTACTCTGATTACACATAAAACAGAGTAATCGATTACTCTGCACGCAGAGTGAAAAAATAGTGCAAAATTCAGCATGATCATCTTTCAAAACTTTCTTCAAACACCTTATGATCATGGAACCATAATTGCACGGAATTTTAAGTAAAACAACAGTAAAAACCAGCAATCAAACACAATTACAAGATCCAAAGGATCAAGTAATAAGAACTATTAAAGGATCACATTGTGGAAGATGAATCAAGAACAACAATGGTGGAAAATGAGATTACCACTCCAAATTTGAAAATTGCTTCAAATTGCTCCAAGATCCAAACTCTAAAGCCTTGATCTTCAAGAATTGATGAAGAAAATAAGTTTGGATGAAGGTTTAGCTCAAAGTTGAACAAGATTCAATGTGAAAACTTGTTAACTTTCAAAAGAAGAAAGTGAGCTTTAAGTGAATTTTGTGGTTGGGGAGAGAATTTTCAAGAGGTTTCTTGGCTCTCAAAAGCCTGAAGAATGAATGAAATGAGGGTTCTATTTATAGAGTTTAGGCTTGGGAATTTTGGTGGCTTGGAGTTTGGTTTGGAACCAAAATTAGGCTTGGAATTTGAATTTGGAGGGAAATTAGCAAAAGAGTGGTGATTAGTGAAGGTGTATAGTGGGAATTAATTGTGACGAGGTAGGGGAATTAAAATGAGGTGGTCTAGAATATTCCACATGCGATCAATTTTGAAAATTGGTGCCAAAATGCTGCCGAATTTGAAATTGCTGATTTTTTTCAAATTTCCCACGTGGTAATCGATTACCCATATAGTGGTAATCGGTTACTTTAGTGAAAAAAAAGGAAAATTTGCCTTTTTATTGTACTGTCTTGGATCTGGCTCGATTCTTTTGCTTGTCAAAGAAGGCATGGAAATAAACACATGAACTTTGGAGTCTCTTGAATAATAATCAATCAAAAACTTGAGAACTTTTGATCAGATGAATTTTTTTAATTATGTGCGGATGAACTTTGACTTTATCAGATGAAATTCATTCGAGCTGAAGAACTGTTGCCTGGTGTTTTGATCTATTCTTCCCCTGAAAAATTAATAAAAGAGAAACAAAATATTTTTGTATTTTGATTAGTGGTTAATAAACATAAACAAAAAAGTTGTAAATAAGAAACACACAGATGCTCGGTGATCCCTGCAAGGCATAAATCCAAAGAAGGGAGGGATAAAGGAACCAAAGCATGATCTTGTTTGTGGTAAAGATGCAAAATGAGATGAGCGAAATCTTAGAGGTAAAAATTAGGGTTCAACAGCTGCCCCTATTTAAGTTTCTTCTATCCGGAGATATGAAGGTTGAAAACTTCATCTCGACAAGATTGAAGATACTTAAATACAGAGAACCAAATTTTTATCCCTAAGATGCCACAAGATGATATGAATGCAAATGATAAAACACTATGCGGGGAAACTTAAAACAAGGGATTTACTGTAAATTGAGTGAGATTACATGAAAAGACACATCGGGGAACACAAGCTATTTCTGGAGATCTGTCAAGGTGACAAGAAGTATCCATCAATAGTTGGAAAGAGAGGGACAAGACCCTGGGAAGAGGAGTAATGACATCCAAGAATACCATTAGATGGAAACTACGAACGAGACAAAAGTATGCCAAAAGATGTCCAAGAATGGCATTGAACCACAACAAGAAAGTTTCTGGTAAAAACATAAGCGTCACCCAAGAATAGCATTAAATGGATGTAAAAACACTCTATTAGGGATAAGATATCCAAGAATGGCATTGGATGAAAATAACTACAAAATTCAAGAATGGCATTGAATGGGGCAACAACAAACATCAGGGACATCCAAGAATGGCATTGGACAGAGACAAACTCAACCGACGATATATCAATCAATATCCAAGAACTTCCATTTGAAAAACTTCATTGGGGACACCCAAGAATAACATTAGATGATAGGGGTAAACATCAGAGGTATCCAAGAGTAGCATTGGACTCGGATGGGGAAAAGGTGTCCAAGAATGGCATTGGACAGAAGAAATCACAACATCCAAGAATGGCATCGAATGAAGTGAGAAAATTTATGGAAAATACATCAGGAGCATCCAAGAATGGCATTGGATAAAGTTAGAAAGGGCTTTCAGGAATGGCACTGAAAGTAAAGGAGAAAGCTCACCTAGGAATGACACTGAATGCAAAGGAGAAAACTCACCCAGGAATGGCACTGAATGAACAGATACAACTTTCAGGAATGGCACTGAAAGAACATATAAAACCTTCAGGAATGGAACTGAAAGATATCCAAGAAAATATGATGGGGATTACAGAAGAGAGGCAAAACTTCCAGAAATAGCACTGGGAGAAACAAGAAGAACAAGACATCCAGGAATGGCACTGGATATCAAAAGAGACAGACATCCAGGAATGGTACTGGAGCGAAAGAAAATAAAGATCCAGGAATAACACTAGAATGAAAGAAGACAAACATCTAACAACAACACTAGATACACAGGGAAACAACAACATTCAGGAATGACACTGAATGAAAAGACAAGTAAATGTTTTGGTAGGCGCCAAGTAAGTTGGACTTCGATCACAAGGTAAGATGTTGATAGCAACAAGACCTCGGGAAATGCATATGAGCACGAAACACACTTCGAGCTATGCAAATCTTTCTATGCATGGTAAATGAATGATTTATGTATGCAATGCAGATGATTAGGATAACTGAGATAGACTCTTTTGTGCGAGAAGAATAGAACTCTGATTCCTCAACACAGGGAACACTGCCCACTCTGCTTGGAGAGAAGATGTTGAACATATCTCTGTCACACTTATGAATTGTAGCAGGCTGATGGTCTTTTGAGGAAAGACATCTTGAGGATTCTTGAAGAAGACTGCCCCATATTGATTGACTGATTAGGATAAACTGATCATGGCTTTAGTTCGACTGTTGTAGGGGGGAAATTAATCATGGCTTCAATTCTTAAAATGAATGTTGAGGATAAACTGATCATGGCTTCAGCTTGACTATTCCTGGGGATGAACTGATCATGGCTTCAGATCTTGAAACAAATGTTGAGGATAAACTGATCATGGCTTCAGTTCTTGACATGACTGTTGAGAAGGCTAAACTCAACATGAGTCTTGAAAGAGATCTTCTGGTTAACCAATTATGAGAATAACTTGCACTGAGCAACAAATCTTGAACTGATTCACAACAGGATCTGGAAGTAATGTGCCCCTGATAGAATCACTGGCCAAGTTTCTCAATTGTTTGAAATTTCTTGATGAGGAAAATTTGTCTGCGAATAAAATCATTCATTCATGATAATTTTAATGCAAAGTTCATGCAATTTTGAAATCAGAAATCATGTTTGGAATGATATTGTTGATGTATAGCAAATGAAACACTTGTCAAAACACGGTGGTTTAGACATTCAAAATGAAAGAGAAAGCAAAGGTATGACATCAAAAAAAATGATTGGCAACATCTTAGGAGTCAATTTACGCAACCTTGTTGTATTATGCTTTTAAAAGAAACCTGGCTTCAATTAGGTCTTTTGAGGGTTGTAACGTGGTATGGTTCACGGTTTTTGAAACAAAGGATATAGGCTCAAAGTTTATTTGTACCCAACCCATTCTTCGTGATGATCTTCAGTCCTATGCTCAGTTAATTCAAACCATGCATTCAGGTTCCAAGCGATTTTGGAATTGCAACACTGTTATGATGATGAATCAAGAGCCAAGGGATTCTTGAGATGCCAGTCACTTTTTATTACAACATTTTGTTGTTTTTGACGAGGACCTTAGACAACTCGTTTTGTCTTTGAGGATTTTGGTAACCTCGTGATTATTTTTTTTATCCCTAACTTTTGCCTGAACTGTGTCATTTGAGCTTACAGTCAGTGGGATGCCCCAATTTTTGCCTAAGTTTCCATCATAGGTTTTAACTTAGTGGGCTTTTCATTTGATTTTTTTATTCTTTTTTTTTTAAGATAGTGACTGCCTGGCTTAATAATTACAGTGAACCATCATTGGCTTTTGATTTGAAAGACATCTTCGACACTTCTTTGATGTGTACGAAGGAAAGCTTGTGATTGTAACCTTTATTTGAATACGCCTTGAATGATTCTCTTATGTTTAAATTCACAGTCTAATTACACTACAAGAAAATTGGCAAGTTGCGACGGTTAATATTGGTAGATTACAGCGGTTTGAACCGCCACAATTTACTAGTCGCGACGGTTTTGCTTCTGTCTCGAAAACGTGTGTCACCAGGCTATATCGCGACGGTTCCCAAAACCGCCACTCCAACCGTCATTCTATGTTGCGACGGGGAGGGAACTGTCGTAAATTGAAAATTGTGGCAGTTAAAACCGCCATAAATAATTGTTTTTTATCCAAAAATAAAAAACCATAGGTTTTCCAAAGGTAAATCCGCAGGAAATGTAAAATCCGCAGGTAATTCCGCAGCTAATATATTTCTAAAATTAAAAAAAAAAAGAACAAATTAACTTTTAACACACACAGAGCATTGTTTTCATTTACAAAAAATAATTCATACGAATACTGCCAATATTTTATTTACATAACCTTATCATAGAATTTATATATGGGATTTGATACATCTGACCGACTCCATTGGTAATTACCAGCTTCCTTCTTAATGAAAAATTTAGAGTGTAAATACTACAGAACAAAGATAAAATGAGCATCTAATGTTACTAGTATTAACTAATTTCTATCTCTGTACAAAGTGAAATAATTATTCCAAACAAAGTGAAATCAGATGATACACAGGCTGAATCTCTTAAGCATGCTATTGATATACGTCTTCCTACTGATCTAGGTAGAGGTCAGGTTGATGCTCATAAGTTCCCAATTAAAATCCGCCCACCTGCAGAAATAGATAGGGAGCAAAGTCACAAAAATATTGTTATAAACGTACAAAGGATGTTGCTGATCTGATCTAATGATTCATGTTACAATCCTTCTGTATTCCAACATCGTACTATTTCTTTTAAATTTAATATTCCTTTCAATAATAGAACATTAAGAACTATACCATTCATCACTTAAAAACTTCCCACTGGGAGATAAACAAGTTGAATTTGTACTTCATAGAAAGTCTATCAATTAGTCTTTGGTTATATGGGCTGGTTAAAGTTACCCAAACCATGAATGCTTCTTGACTTTTAGGCAGCAAACAACATAGGATTATATATATGTTTTCAGTTACAAAATTATAATATCCAAGATCTGTCAAGCCAAAGAATATACCTTGCCAATTGCATTGCTTAATTTGGAAAATGCTTCCACTTGCAAAAATTTAGGTAAAACCTCTGCACTTGAAGCAACATAATTTGAAAGCCTTTCCATTAACTAGGATAGTACTGTCTTGATGTCAACAGTTGGCTGATGTGTTAATCTGTGTCTGGGAAAATCCTTCCTATTGATTTCCTGCACATCTCTAAAAGACCAAACAAATATAACATTAATTCTAACTTGCGTATATTCTCAAACAAACCATGTTAACTTTTCCCTTTTCATTAATCACATGTACATTAAACAGGTTCAGAAATTCTGGACTTCTAAACAAGTCTTGCTTCAATCAGGGTTGTCGATCATGGAAAATATCTATCTGTTCAAATTCTGATACGCTATAGAGCTATACCAAAAAAATGTTACCTCACTTCCAAAGGCTGTATATACATCACTGAATTCAAGGCCAATATAACCACTTCCAACAATTGATATCCAATCAGGCTCTGTCTCCAATTTGAGTGCATGGTCACTAGTGATCACAGTCTTCCTTGAAGGTAATTGGTTTGCGAATTTTAATTACAGTATAGAGATACACAAAATCAATCTTACAATAAGAAATAGGAAACCAGAAAACAAGAGGAGCAATGTCAATGGACTACTGAAGAAATATCTCCCCGGAAACTCGTATTCTAAATACAAACATACTATTAACAAATAAATATCACCAATACATATTTGATCCCTTTTTTCATTGCATTCTGACTGCTTTTATAATTGATAATTCACAGCATTCTATCTTAAGCCACTTGAAGCTTGACAATAATGTAGAGAGCACACATGCTTTTATAACAATTATTCATTGACTAAAAACTAGAGGCAGAAAAATAAAATAAAAGCAATAATGATAATGTCATTGAGAAAAAGAGAGAGAGAGAGAGAGAGAGAAAGAAATACATAGTGTCCGGTGTACCATCGACTTAAATTCCCTTAGGAACAAAAGGAACGGAACCAGTGGCAATGATGATGTCTTTGGCAGTTACTACATTGTTAGAAGAGCCAACTTTCACCTTTTGAGGACCCTACAAAGACTTACAAATAAGGAATGCAGTAAAAAATGATAAAATTAGCATTTGCTCAATGGAAATTTAAATTCAAGCACAATATTGTCAATCGCGGATCATGGAAATTGTGGTTTTTTCGAATTCCGCTATTTTATAGTGCCGAAAAAACCACAACTAGGCGAAACAAAACTTTGTATAAATCAATAGTGATTTGTTCAAAATTTGCTACACTATTGAGCTGCTATAGACAATATTTGACAGCATTGTTCAAGCATTGTCGGACAAACAGATAATTCAATTTCTGAAAACACTCACAACAGCATAAGCATGCATCTCTGATAAGTGGCACCACAGAACACAATAAGCCACTTACAAAATTAGTTATAAAACCAGTGAGTATATCCACTCCAAGTGCTTTCATTGAGCTGGTCAAGTTACCGCGAGTTTTCGATGCAAGATTATTAGCATGGTCAGCAACTGCTTGTCTATCATACCCAGCATTAGAAACCTAACTTATAAAAACACAAGTAATCACTTAACCAATTTGGGAATCTTTTAACCATGAATTGAAGTTCTAAACACATTTCGCCATACATATTACTATTTTTTTCCTATGAATGAAGCCTGATCCACTAGATCTTTTTTACCTGTAAGCCTAGTGATTTCAAGTGATAATCATTCCTCAGCTCTCGCATACGACCACTTACAGCCAAAAGAGCTTTAGAAGGAACACAACCTCTATTCACGCATGTCCCTCCCACCACTTCTTGACTTTTAGGCAGGAAACAGCATAGGATTATATATATGTTTTCAGTTACAAAATTATAATATCCAAGATCTGTCAAGCCAAAGAATATACCTTGCCAATTACATTGCTTAATTTAGAAAATGCTTCCACCTGCAAAAATTTAGGCAAAACCTCTGCACTTGAAGCAGCATAATTTGAAAGCCTTTCCATTAACTAGGATAGTATTGTCTTGATGTCAATGTTGAACGTGATATAAGTGATCTCTCATATCCAGCTTCCTCTGCATCAACAACATCAACTTCATTCTCAATCCTTATCATACTTTCATTCGATGTGTTTCAGAGCCATCCTTCTGGCTCCATCCAAGCCAACACTCTTAGAAACACTTTCTGACAAGGTGCCAACTAAAGCAAATTCATCCATTCTGCAAAACACATTATGGTAGTAGCTTATGAAAACAGTTCATAATATAAGATATTTTCAACTTATTTCTATAAGCTCTATATGATAAGCTTATGAAAACAATTTGACTTTATTTTTACTTGTTAAAGAAATAGCTTAATACATAAGCACTTATATGATAAACACTAATGTTATAAGTGCTTTAATTAAGTTATTTATCCATACAGGGTCTAAAGCTTGCTAAAGATTAAGTTTGTCACAAGTATTACCTCCCATCAAACATGTAGGCCAAAGCCAATGCCGCCATAAACCGTGCCATTTTTGACACTAATGAAGAACAGAGATCAACGAGCGCCGCTACTCCACCTTCCTCCACTATTCGTAAAGCATTGCCAGGGTTGAAAGCAAGATTCCATAGTGCTCCTGCAGCCGTTTCATGAACATCCTGGAAGCAAAAAGTGGTTTGGATTTAGTCAGCATTTGACATGTGAAAAAGGAGAAACCCAAAAGAAAAAGAGTTGCAGAATACATCAATATAAGTGCAGACAGCTACTACTCTATTATAGTCTAAAGCAACTTAAAAGACTCGTAATAAGACCGGCAAAGAACGAATCATACGCCTGAATGTGATGTTTTTTGGAATTGTTATATCCATAAACATTGGACATGAAGAAAATAAATACCTCTGCTTCAGATCGTGCCAATGCAATCAGAGGTACGACACCTCCTTCTCGTCCAATGGCAATGCTGATCAAACAAAGACCAACATAAATGAATGTTAGTATATGAGCTAAATAAAACCAAAATGTTGTAAATTTTTCTTTTGAAGGCTCATCTTTGGATATAGATCCTTGAAGGCTCGATCGCGTCCTCCCCGTATTCAATTGTCGACGACTCCCTTTTCCTTTTTCAATATTTTTGAATCATTGTATGTGTAATTAATCAATAATGAGAACATCTGGGGATGGGATCTTTGGGGTCAGGTTTCTTCACTTGTTCTAATTTTGTTTTCTAGGTTTAGGGTTTCTCTGGGTTGCGATTGAGAGAGAAAGGAACTGGGGCGAACAGAGAGGACGGTTGAGAGAGTGACGGTGAATTTGATTTTGGGTTTGTAGTGACCCATCGATGAACAGAGTTGATGGTGAGAGTTGATGGTGAGAGTTGAGAGGAGAGAAGAGTGACGTTTGGGGAAAGGAGAGGAACCCTAATCTAATCTACCTTGCAGCGCTATATCCCTCTCTTACTAAACAATTAATCTTTTAATAACTAATCTACTTTTATTAAATTAGAGTTTTAAAAATAATTTTATTATCATATAAAACCTAATCATTTTATAAATAAATAAATAAAATATGTAGAGCCTTTTTATTTTGGTAACTTTTAGAATTTCTTCAATAAACAAAACAAAATGTTTGATAGTTTAATTTTGAATTTAAATTTTACTTCTAAAATTTTGAGTTTATAAAATTTTGATATATATAATTTAATTTTGATACTTTAATTTTGGGTATAATATTTTGAGTTTAATTTTTACTATAAAAATTGTTTTTTAAATTAAAATTTTATTTTGAGTATATATAATATTTTAATTTGTATAATTTAATTTTGATACATAAAATATTTTAATAAAGTTAACTGTAATTTCTAAAAAATTTATGTATTTTGAGTTTAATTTATTAATATAATTATATTTTATAAATGTTTCTTATATTTTATAAAATAAAAAGTTAAGTAAAAAATATAATAAGGACGGTTTTGTGACAACTGTCGTGAATACTGTCGCAGTCCAGTCCCTAACTGTCGTGACAACCGTCGCAGTCCAGGAATTAGGACGGTTTTGTGATAACTGTCGCAAAAAATCAGCGACAGTTGACCCTAACTGTCGCGACAACCGTTGTAGTCCAGGAATAAGGACGGTTTTGTGATAACTGTCGCAACTCAAGTGTCGTAAATTTCCTTTTTTCTTGTAGTGTTAACTTAGAACTACCCATCCCCAGGTTAAAATGGCGGGTTTTTTCGTACAGAAAGAAACTCCAACTTCTAGGCTCAAAGGGGTTGACAAGGGATTAACTTCCTTATTTCTCCAGTGTTTGGGAGTTGAAAAAATGCTTGTACATCATCAGCCAAGTTTTAGTCAAAAGCATACAATCCATCAATTTTAGGTATTTTGTTTTCATCATCCTCCCTCCAATCTTTCCATAGACAAAAGTTTGATAAAGAAAGTGAACAGGAGATATATTTTTGTTTTGTGAAAAAGAAAGCATAAAGATGCACATGGTGGATGTAAATGAATTAAATCAAAACATTGCAATGCTCATTTCATTAAGATTAACCATGAAATTACAAATAAAGTTCGAAAGCAAACAATCAATACAATCAAAGAAAAATGCAAACAGAAAGAAACAAGGCCTAGTGTCTAATCAACAACAAGGATTAGTTGTCCTGTCTAAAACACTGGCTTTAGGAAATGATCTATCTGAACTGACTCAAACTTCACTTGGCATGCTCTGGTAAAGGATTGATGACATCATTGGGATTATCATCAATAAAGGTGAGGATCTTGTCTTTGATCAGCTCTTGTACTCTAGCCTTTAATGCATAGCAACCTTCCAAGTTATGGCCTTCCCCACCTTGATAGAACTTACAATGAAGATCAGCCCTATAACCGGCTGGGAGAGGATTTAAGGGAGGAGGTAGAGCTCTGGTTGTAATCAAACCTTTCTGAACAAGACCTGGATACAACTCAGTGTAGGACATCGGGATAGGATCAAAGTTAACCCTATTACGATTCTGATTTTGTTTAACAGCCTGACGAGGAGCTTGACCTGGTTGAGCATTGACAGTAGGAGCAACTACAGCTACATATTGTTGTTGCCTGCGATGAGGTTTCCCTTCAACTGAAACAGCATGGGTATCGCCATCCTTCTTCTTTTGAAAATTCCCAACGGATTTTCTCGCACCATTAAAGGCTTCAGCATTGGTAACTTTCCTTTTTTGATACCCTCTTCTAGTCTTTCTCCAATAGTGACTAGGTCTGCAAAACCAAATGATACACTGCCTATTATATTTTCCCAAAATAGTGGCTGAAGAGTGTCCATGAACAATCCAGCCAATTCCTTTTCTGCCAAAGGTGGCTCCACTTGAGCTGCTAGCACTACTACAAAACGCTAAAACAACAACGCCAGGCTTACAACGCATCATTTTATGCCATTGTAATAGGTTAAAAATTTTGCTCCCAGGTAAAAGTTGAGTCATTTAATGACTGTTGAATGAAACCACCGTAGTAATCAATAAAATGTATCAAGCTTCGATTCCCTGCAACCACATTTTTTCCATTTTTTAGAGTACATTTAGAGTGTGTCAATTAAGTCCATTATTTAAAAAATAAATTGTAAATTATTTTACAACGGTTAAGATAAACAACCGTAGTAACAAAAGAAATGTAACAAGCTTCGATTCCCTGCAACACATTTTTTCCTTTTTTTAGGATACATTTAGCGTGTGTCACTTAAGATTCCACTACGGTTTGTTTCTCCACCGAGATTAAAAGGTTTACTGATAAATTAAAACAAAACTTATTATGTATTTCTTTCATAAGACTCCCTAATCAAACAAGTGAGCCAGAGACGCCCTAACCTTTACCCTCTTCGTATCCATTCATTTGGAGGTCAAATATTGCTCAAATAAGGTACTCTTCAACATCTTCATTCCTTTTTTCTTGGTTTATGCTCAAATATTGACCGTCTTCATTCATTTACTTCTTCAGCTTCGAAGTAAGGTACTCTTCAACATCTTCATTCCTTTGTTCTTGGTTTATGCTCAAATATTAACTGTCTTCATTCATTTACTTCTTCAGCTTCGAAGTAAGGTACTCTTCAACATCTTAATTCCTTTTTTCTTGGTTTATGCTCAAATATTGACCGTCTTCATCATTCATTTGCTTCTTCAGCTTCGAAGTAAGGTTCTCTTCAACATCTTCATTCCTTTTTTCTTTGTTCATATTGTATATGCTCAAGTCATAATGAGATGTTTCATATGCTTTACGTTTAGTATGAGAATACATCTTCATTGATTTTTTCTAGAGTGGAGGAAGAGTGGAAGATCACAAATTCAAAGAGTGGAGGAAGATGAATATATGGAAGATCACCTAGAGGATATGTTCCGTGATATTAGGGAATCTTCTTTTATGAATGCTCATATTTATGATCATTTATGTAGTGATAAAGACACCCCTTTATATAAGGGATGCACAGAGTTCACACGATTGCCGGCAGTGTTAAAGTTGTTTAATCTGAAGGCAAAAAATGGATGGTCGGATAAAAGTTTCATGGAATTACTTGAATTGCTACAGCAAATGTTACCAGAAGATAACAAATTGTCGGATCATTGCTATGAAGCCAAGAAGATATTGTGTCCACTGGGTCTGGAGTATATCAAGATACATGCTTGCCCTAATGATTACATATTATACCGGAAAGAGTATGAAGACTTGTTTCAATGTCCGAAATGTGGTGTGTCGCGTTACAAGCTGAAGGCTAGCAATGGTGATGACAATGATCACTATGACAATGTTAGTAGGAAGCATCCTCCTGCTAAAGTGTTATGGTACTTGCCGATACTTTCACGATTAAAGAGACTTTTTGCTAATTCGAATGACGCAAAGAATCTTAGATGACATGCATATGAAAGGATTCGTGATGGAAACATTCGACATGTAGCTGATTCTTTGCAATGGAAGAAAATTGATTCGTTGTTTCCAGATTTTGGAGCCGAGCCAAGAAATCTTAGGCTTGGGCTTGCCACCGATGGAATGAACCCCTTTGGTAATATGAGCACTAATCATACTTCGTGGCCTATTCTTCTCACTATTTACAACCTATCTCCTTGGTTGTGCATGAAGCGCAAGTATATACTGTTAAGTATGATGATTTCTAGACCACGACAACCTGGTAACGACATAGATGTTTATCTTAGTCCATTAATTGATGATTTACGACTCTTGTGGGATGAAGGCATTAAAGTTGATGATGCATATTCTGGGGAAAAGTTTAATATGCGTACAATGTTATTTTGCACAATTAACGACTTTCTGGCTTACGGTAACTTGGCGGGATACAGTATCAAAGGACATAAAGTGTGTCCTATATGTGAAGATGATACTTGTTATCACCAACTTGAGTTTGGAAAAAATACCGTTAACCTTGGGCATCGAAAATTTCTAAAATCGGGTCATCCTTATCGTAGATTGCGAAAGGCTTTTAATGGAGAGCAAGAGTTTGGTGAGGCTCCTAAACCTTTAACCGGGGATGAAGTTTATCAATGGCAGGAATACATTAATGTTGTCCTTGGGAAGAGAGAAAAAGAAAAAGGTGGGAAGAGAGAAAAAGAAAAAGGGGCAGTTGCGAAAAATATATGGAAAAAGAGGTCCATCTTCTTTGATCTTCCATATTGGTCAAGTCTTGATGTTAGACATTGTCTTGATGTGATGCACGTGGAGAAAAATGTGTGTGATAGTTTGATTGGCACACTTCTAAACATTCTGGGAAAGACTAAAGATAGTAAGACTTCCCGTCTTGATATATAGAAGATGGGTATACGAAAACAGTTGGCTCCAATAGAGAAAGGAAAAAGAACTTATCTGCCTCCAGCATGTCACACTCTATCTAAAAAGGAAAAGAAGATGTTTTGCGAGTGTTTGCAAGGTATTAATGTTCTGCAAGGTTACTCATCAAACATCAAGAAACTTGTATCAATGAAAGATCTCAAGTTAATTAGTTTAAAATCTCATGATTGCCATGTATTGATGCAACAACTTCTACCCGTGGCTATCCGTGTGATCCTTCCAAAAAATGTGAGAGTAACTATAACGAGACTGTGTTTATTCTTCAATGCCATATGTAATAAAGTTCTTGATTTCAAAAAATTGGATGAATTAGAAGATGAGGCTGCCATAATCTTGTGTCAATTGGAGATGTATTTTCCGCCATCATTTTTTGACATTATGGTTCACTTAGTTGTTCATCTCGTAAGAGAAATCAAAATTTCTGGTCCTTTTTTTTTAAGGTGGATGTATCCAATAGAGCGATATATGAAGATCTTTAAAGGATATACGAAGAATCATCACCGACTGGAAGCTTCGATTGTTGAAAGGTACATCACAGAAGAAGCTGTTGAGTTTTGTACAAACTATTTGTCGGATGCAGATTCTATAGGAATTCCAAAGTCTCGTCATGCTGACATAGACGGAAGAGGTATTCAAGGTCTAAATGTTAGGTCAATGGCTCGGGATGTAGTTATTCAATCACATTTCTATATATTGAATAATATAGATGAGGTTCAACCTTTCATAGAGACTCACAAAAGACTTATGAAGAAAAAAATCCCCGAATGAATGACAAGTTGTTGTTGATAGAGCATAACAATAGATTCATGGATTGGTTTAATAAAAGTGTATCTAATGATCCTAGTGCATCCGAGATACTTAGATGGTTGTCGTACGGGCCAAAATTTTGTGTCATTACCTGGAGTGCATACGACATTGGTCATTATACGTTTTATACAAAATCAAAAGATGATCGTAGTACAATGCAAAATAGTGGAGTTATGGTTGAAGCCGAATCGATGTATTTCTCTAGTTCGAAAGATAAGAATCCGGTATTGGCAACTACCGCGTTTTATGGTGTCATTGATGAGATTTGGGAGATTGATTATGTTATTTTCAAAGTGGCTATATTTAAATGCAAGTGGGTTCCCAATAATAGTAATGGTGTAGACATTGATGACTTAGGATTCACCCGGGTCGACCTTGGCAAGGCATCTTTTAATACAGAACCATTCATCATGGCTTCTCAAGCAAAACAAGTTTTCTATGTTTTCGATCCATCGGACAAATCGGGGAAATGGTCAATCATTCTCCAAGGAAAATACATTCCTCTTAATGATGAAAGTCTTGATATTCCGTCCACACCTTCTTACACAACACAAGTTCCTACCTCATATGATGAAGTTGATGGAGATGCCGTGCATGCTATACGACTCGATCATGAAGAAGGCATATGGGAAAATTAATAAGTACGTAATTTATTATTTATTCATAATATATTAATTGTATGTTATAGTTTAGAAGTATTTTTACTAACAAGTATAATTATTTGAAATCATAGGTATTTTGAGTCCAGACACCAGGCCAGGAGATAAGACACCAAGAGACAAGATACCAATACACCAAGTTACAATTATGTGAAGTTATGTAATGTGTGTAAACTGTAATATGGTATATGTGATATTTTATTTATGTAGGTTGTTTGTTCTGATAAACTGTAATCTGGTATATGTGATATTATGAATATGATACGATTTATATTATTATGAAAACATTATCACAAAATGTGAATTGTATTTTTCTATTGTGCTGGGATATGGAGAACAATAATACAGGTAAAAAAATGGGATTAATTATAAAAGTAGGATCATATTTGTTAATTTTGCAGAAACTTTAACGACGGTTATATTTCATAACCGTTATAATATCTGGCGCGCTGTCCAGGAAAAAATAAATATCAAAACTGCGCTGCTGGGAATCAAACCGAGGACAATTATATTTATTACACTGGTGTATTGTAAAACCGTTGTGATAGTTAGCGCGCTTTCCTATTTATTACAACGCCTACAAGGTCGTCGTTGTAAGTATCATATATACAACGACAATCTACATAACAATGCCCTCGCCCGCGTCATCATATGTCATTCTCAACCGTTGTTAAATGGGTTTTTCGTAGTAGTGTAGCTCTCTCCAGCGCTGAGCGTACTCCTTAAAGGATTCTTTTTCTTTCTGAGACATGTTTTGCAGTTGATGGCGGTCAGGTGCCATGTCAAGATTGTACTTATACTGCTTTAAGAAAGCATCAACCAAGTCCTTCCAGCTTTGGATACGGTTCTTCTCAAGTCCATATACCATTTCAGTGAAGCCCCACTCAAGCTATCTTGGAAACAGTGAATGAGCAATTTGTCGTTGTTGGTATAAGCTGCCATCTTGTGGTAGTACATCACCAAGTGGCTTCAGGGACAGGTGTGCCCCTTGTATTTCTCAAATTCAGGGGTTTTAAATTTGGTAGGCATAACCAAGTCTGAAACCAGACACATGTCTATTGCGGCAGCACTAAAGACATAATTTCCTTCCACGACTCTTATCCTTTTTTCCAGAGTTTTCCATTGCTCTCTGACTTCTTCAATGTATCCAGGCTCTCCTTGACTTTCAGATTGTGGACCAGCAGCATGGTACACGATATGAGGATTCTCAAGAATAACTTGAGCAGCAGAATGCACAACAGGTTGAGGTTTAGTGAATAATGGAGCTGAAGATACTGGCAGTACAGATGGAACAACCATCAGAGTAGTTGCAAAAGGTGGCAAGTAAAAGCTGGTTGCTAAAACAATGAAGGGTAAACAACAGCAGTTGAGATTTCAGAGATCACGGTCCTCTGAGGTGGTTCACCTCTAGCAATCAGAACTTGCATCATTTATGTGAGCTTGGTCATGCTGGCCTTCAACTCATCAATTTCCATTTTGACTTCGGTGTTGTGTTGTTCTTGATTTTCCATTCTCAATCTGACAACAGCTCTAGTTCTGTAGTTGTGTCGAGGAAACAGCTTGACGGTGAACAGATAACTAAAGAAGGAGATAGTTGAAATGAGTTTCTTCGACAACTTGAATGAAAGCAGATGTATGCTTATGAATGCAAGAGTGCATGGATGTAACAACCACAAACAAGATCACTCAAATCATACGGGTCAAGGGTCCGAGTCACGAGCATGGAGTCAAGGGACAAGAACCAACCCACAAAGGTATGTACTAAAGGTATATCAGCACCTGTAGAACAAGGTTCTAAAAAGTGCCCAGAGTCATAGATCCATCTTTCGGATATTACCGGCTTAAACGACTACTCGTCAGCCAACAATATTCTCAAGAGAAACTCGTCTGAGTGTGGTATCGTATAACAACTGATTCAAGTCTACACCTGAATAGCCACTGCACCACATCCTACTAAGGCCAAGATGGGTTAAAGGGTTCTAAGGTCCTCAACTTATCAGGGGGATCTCAAAGGGGGCTCCACTCGTATAACATCAGTAATCCCAAAGGGGCCTCCACTGAGTGGGGGATCTCAAGTCAGCTTAGTAAGGACTACTCCACGTAAGCCGAACAAGACTATACCACCCTCCTATCATAAGTGCTCTCAAGTCTGGGTATAAGACTTATCTCACCACACAAGATTACCCAAACAGAATAACCAATAACAGTCAAATCAAACAGATAAAGTGTAAATAAATCAAAGTAGGTCAAATCCACTAAGAACCAGAGTCCCCAGCAGAGTCGCCACTTTTCAGTAGCGGCAAAAATCGTGAGTGTAAGCTATTGATTAACTTAACTTATAAAGCAAGAGACACCACCACACTTTTATTTTATCCAAAAAAGAAAGGAAAAAGAGCGAACAAAACCTAAACAAGTTCGGAGCAAGAACAAATAAACAGAGATTGGGTAAGGGGGTTGGTTATGCTAAAGGAATGTGTTAGCACCCAAAAAGTCTATAGTACTCTATAGGAACCCTTTGAAATATCTACGCTTTTTAGTTTGAAAAGGTTTGTTTGAAAAGAGATTGAGGAGGTGAGAAGAGAAATTTTTTTTAAGATTTTTGTGTTTGGAGAGACTTGTCGCCTCATGCCTACGTACCCACAAAGTACAATATAGGATCAAACCCTCATAGTTCGTGGTAAAAAGAATGAAATTTGTTGATTTTGGTTGATTTTAAATGTAAAGACAAGTCGTCATTTCCAAGCGAATAGTTCCGCTTAAAGAGATGAATCATGTCTAAACTTATGAAAAAGTTAAAGGAAAAGTGCACAAGGGCACAAAACAGAGTAAGTGAGTTTGGTGTTTTTTAAAGTCTGTTGAAAAAGGTGTCAATGTGCTTATGTAGTTTAGCATTTATTAAGAAATGAAAAGAAAAGAATAAAATCACTTGACAAAGTCAAGGTTTGATTATGAAAGAGGGGAGAGCTTGAAAACAAGAAGATTTTGAAAAAGGGAGAAGATTTTGAAAATTGAAGAATGGGTGGAGAAAAAGTGACTATCCTAAAGCATAAAGTAAAAGCTGAGGATAAGAATGGTCTAACCACACAAGCAATCTTCACCATAAACCAAGCAAAAGCACAAGACTCCAAAGTCTTCAAACCATAATTCCAAAGCAAAGGGAAAAGGTCCTAGTTCTAAGTCCAAGGATCCAAGGAGAGCATTGAAGTCCAAGGTCTAGGTTCAAAATTCCATGTCCAATGCAAAGGATAGTAACCATAGTCCAAGATTAAGAGCGCAAGTTTTTTAGAGGTTTTGGCCTTTATTAATGTTTTTGGTCCAAGTGGACCAAGAGAAAAAGGAATAAGCATAAACATGTGTCCAACGGACAAAGGAAAAAATTGCGGAAGCATAAACAAGATATGATATGATATAATGACACAAAGCATAAAAAAGTAAAGAGAGATAAGGAGCAAGAATGAAGCATAAAAGTATAGTAATAGTAATGTAATAGTAGATACATAATAGTAGCACAAAGGCCATAGTGCCATAAGCCTTCCAAAGTAAAACCGATTATTCCGTCTCGCGTCTTGAACTATAATGATTAAACAATGTACTTAGGTCAAGGTTAATGAAGACTTGTTAGAAGATTGATAGAATCAAAGCCTCTACGCAACAAGCTTCAGAGATTTTGAACCTAATACAAAATATTAACCATCCTTGGGCTTACACAACCAAAAGGTTTGGGCCACGAAAGATCAAGTTCCGATTCAGAGAGGGACAAATGCAGCGCTATGTTAAGCAATCGCCAAGTGACTTATAAAGAAGTCTCCCTACTCGAGGCCGGTCAATAGTGATCTTTGTGCTAATGCATGCTAGATGAACGATATGTAAATCGTCATCCGAAAGCAATACCGCACAAAAAAAAAAGGTAGCGATCTTGTCTTGATCAAGAATTCAACAAAGAAATTCTAAGATCCAAATAAAAGAGAAATAGATGAAGAGAAAGCCAAATTAAACCACAAAATTATGTGATCTAAGGCTAAGAACAAAGGGAAATGGAAGAAAATGGCAAAACAACCAAAACAGACCCAAAAATGGACTAAAAACTACATTCTGACTCAGAGTAACCGATTACTCTGATTACACATAAAACAAAGTAACCGATTACTCTGCACGCAGAGTGAAAAATAGTGCAAAATTCAACATGGTCATCTATCAAAACTTTCTTCAAACACCTTATGATCATGTAACCAAAATTGCACGAAATTTAAAGTAAAACAACAGAAAAAAATAGCAATCAAACACAATTACAAGATCCAAAGGATCAAGTAACAAGAATTATTAAAGGATCACATTGTGGAAGATGAATCAAGAATAACAATGGTGGAAAATGAGATTACCACTCCAAATCTAAAAATTGCTTCAAATTTCTCCAAGATCCAAACTCTAAAGCATTGATCTACAAGAATTGATGAAGAAAACAAGATTGGATGAATGTTTAGCTCAAAGTTGAACAAGATTTAATGTGAAAACTTGTTAACTTTCAAAAGAAGAAAGTGAGCTTTCAGGGAATTTTGTGGTTAGGGAGAGAATTTGCAAGAGGTTTCTTGGCTCTCAAAAGCTTGAAGAATGAATGAAATGAGGGTTTTATTTATAGAGTTTAGGCTTGGGAATTTTGGTGGCTTGGAGTTTGGTTTGGAACCAAAATTAGGCTTGGAATTTGAATTTGGAGGGAAATTAGCAAAAGAGTGGTGATTAGTGAAGGTGTATGGTGGAAATTAATTGTGATGAGGTAGGGGAATTAAAATGAGGTGGTCTAGAATATTCCACATGTGTTCATTTTTGAAAATTGGTGCCAAAATGCTGCAGAATTTGAATTTGCTAATTTTTTTCAAATTTCCCACGTGTTAATCGATTACCCATATAGTGGTAATCAGTTACTTCAGTGAAAAAAAGGAAAAATTTCCTTTTTGTTGCACTGTCTTGGCTCTGGCTCGATTCTTTTGCTTGTCAAAGAAGGCATGGAAATAAACACATGAACCTTTGAGTCTCTTGAATAATAATCAATCAAAAACTTGAGAACTCTTGATCAAATGAATTTTTTAATTATGTGCAGATCAACTTTGACTTTATAAGATGAAATTCATTCGAGTTGAGGGACTATTGCCTGGTGTTTTGATCTGTTCTTCCCCTGAAAAATTAATAAAGGAGAAACAAAATATTTTTGGATTTTAATTAGTGGTTAGTAAACATAAATAAATAAAGTAGTAAATAAGAAACACACAGATGCTCGGTGATCCCTGCAAGGCATAAATCCAAAGAAGAGAGGGATAAAGGAACCAAAGCATGATCTTGTTTGTGGTAAAGATGCAAAATGAGATGTACGAAATCTTAGGGGTAAAAATTAGGGTTCAACAATGAGAATCATACCTTTGAGTTAGTGAAGTTGCCAAAGGGTAAGAGAGCATTGAAGAATAGATGGGTTTATCAGATTATGCAAGATAAGTGTACTTCTCAAAGAAGATACAAGGCTCGCTTGGTGGTAAAAGGTTTTAAACAACGGGAAGGTGTTGACTTTGGTGAGATTTTTGCTCCGGTTGTGAAGATGCAATCTATTCGAGTGGTTCTTGAGCTAGCCGCTGGTCTTGATTTGGAAGTAGAGCAAATGGACGTGAAGACGGCTTTCTTTGATGATGATCTACATGAAGAAATTTACATGGAGCAACCGGATGGATTCTGAGAGAAATGCAAAGAAGACTATGTTTACAAATTGGTAAAAAGTCTTTATGGTTTGAAACAAGCACCTCGCTAATGGTATCAAAAGTTCAACTCGGTGATGATTGAACATGGGTACAAGATGACTAAGGACGATCATTGTGTGTTTTTTCGAAATTTCTCTGAAGGTGATTTCATTATTCTCTTGCTTTATGTGGATGATATGCTAATTATTGGAAAGAATATTTCAAGATTTAAAGAGTTGAAGAACACTTTGAGTGAATCTTTTGCTATGAAGGATTTAGGAGAGGCTCGGAAAATTCTTGGTATTGAAATTGTTCGAGATCGAAATGAGAAGAAGTTGTACTTGTCACAAGAAAAGTATGTGGAGAAAGTCCTTCGGCATTTTAGTATGGATAAGGCTAAAGCGGTGTGCATTCCACTTGCTTCTCATTTCAAGCTTAGTTATAAACTATGTTCATCTACGGATGAAGAAAAGTTGAGTATGAAGAACATTTCATACTCGTCGGCCGTTGGTAGATTGATGTATGTTATGGTTTGTACAATACCCGATATTGCTCATGTCGTGGGAATGGTGATTCGTTATCTCTCAAATCCAGGAAGAGATCATTGGGAGGCCGTGAAGTGGGTAATGAGATATTTGTGTGGTACTTCGAATTTGAGACTAACTTTGGGATGCAAGAAGCCTATGTTGGTTGGGTATACGGATTCGGATCTAGCCAGAAGCTTAGATGATCGAAAATCCACTCCGGGGTATATAGTGACTTTTGCCAGAGGAGTCGTGGCTTGGCAATCAAAGTTGCAAAAGTGTGTTGCACTCTCTACTACCGAAGTCGAGTTTATAGCCATCGTGGAAGCGTCAAAAGAGTTGTTATGGTTGAGGAAATTTGCAATGGGACTTGGCGTGAAACAAGAAAAGTGTGTCTTGTTTTGTGATAATCAAAGGGTCATTCACTTATCGAAGAATTCCTTCTTTCACTCGAGGTCAAAGTATATTGATGTTCGTTATCATTGGATTCGTGATGCATTAGATTCCAAGTTGACGGAGATTGAGAAGATTCACACCGATGACAATGGTTCGGATATGTTGATGAAGGTGTTGCATAGAGGAAAGTTTGAGTTTTGTCGTATGGAAGCCGGATTGGTGTTGCCCTCCAACTAGTCGGTCGGGGGAGTTTGTTGGGCTATCCCTCCTATTTGGGGAGGCCCAAATTGATGTGGGTTAGTGGCCCATTTGTTTCTATGCCTTTGTTATTACCCAACAAAGAGAATTAGGTTAATTTTATCCATTGTGTGTGAAAAACAACAAAAAAAGTAGAGAGAATAGTGAAATCCCGCAGTCCTATTTCAACACAGAGCAGTTCCACTAAATCGGAGATTGTGCAAAATCCAACGGTTGGATCGTCCTAAAATTTTGACACAACATTCATGACTCATAGGAGCACATTTTGAGCGATTTTCATTGGATTCAGAGCTTTCTAAGTTGGTCTGTTGAGTCCATCTTTGAAGTCTGAATTTCTTGGTGTTTTTGGGTTGTTTTTGTCTCTCTTGATTATTGTTGTATTCCAAGATTGATTGCAAATCTTGATGATGTTTATGTATGGCTCTAACTAGTGTTAGAGAGAACCTTGCTTATACCCATTGATTGATAATAGTGGAGGATTTAAGTGACCTACGGGTCCCGTGGTTTTTTACTCCTAGTTAACGAAGGTTTTTCCACGCTAAAATCTTGTTGTTTTATGTGTTTTTGTTTATTGTCGTTGCATTTGGTATTTTTGAGAGATTGTCTTGTTGGTTTATTCCGTTGTGTTTGTGGATTTCCTCCCAACAGGAATAGGAATGATGACAATTGTTGTTGATTTTTTGTGTGGTATTCATGTCACAAATGAATATATAAAAAAAATCTGGGCAAATGTTTTCAAAAGGTTGTTCTAGCACAGATTGTTAAATGACTGATGTTTCCATGGAAAGTGGAGAGTGCATGGGTTAAAATCTCACTAAATTCAAAATATTCATTTTATATTTGTCATTCATTGTTTGACACATGGCACCAATAACTATTATATAATTTAATTATCATTAATTATATTTTAAATTAATTTTTTATTTTGAAAATGTGTGGTGGTACATATTTTATAATATGGAGACACATACACAATGTTATGCCAATACCAAGTCATAAAATGAAGTGTTAACAAAACATATCTAAGAAGAGACTAAAAAAAATTCATTTTATATTTGTCATTCATTGTTTGACACATGGCATCAATAATTATTATATAATTTAATTATTATTAATTATATTTTAAATTATTTTTTTATTTTGAAAATGTGAGGTGGTACATATTTTATGATGTGGCGACACATACACAATGTTATGTCAATACCACATTGTCGCAGTGAGAATCGGAGACCAAAGTTATTGGATTAGCTTGACTCGCAAAAAACAAAATGTCACCACCAAACTTTAATTTATCCAAGGGAAGGGGAAAAGATCAAATAAACCTAAAGTATGTATGCAAAGCAAAAAGCAAAGCTTAAAGCTAATCAAAGGAGAGATCAAAGGTACGAGGGTTGATTATACTAAGGGAAGGTTTGGTCGTGTAGCTTAGGTGATGGAAAGGTGTTACGTGAGAAGGGTGTGTGTGTTGTTTTCCAATAGATGAGAAGGTTTTTTCTCTTTGTGTGGAAAGTATGTAGGTGGTTTGAGGAGTGTGTAAAGGGAGTGGTAGGTTAGTATACTGCGAATCATTTTTGTCTCATGAAACATTCTTTCTTTTCCTTTTGAAAACCAACAGGGAACGTGAGTACGTATAGTATTCTTAGTTGTATGTTATTACGATTTATGTGGTAGATGGAAGGAGATTCAAGGTGGTTACATGGCTTGTGTGAATAGTAAAATGAAATAAGTGTTAAAGGAGAGAGTAAGGTTTTGAAGATGAGAAAGTGTTGTATGCATGAGAAATGAGAAAATATTGTGTGCATGATAAAAGAAGGTGAAGTCAAGTGGTATTATGAAGTGCTTTTGTGTTGTATGAAAAATGGTGGAGAGGCGATTATTATGTATAAGTGTGCATGTTGAGTTTGTATGAGTATGATATTGAAAGAAAAAAAGGTGTTGGATTGTGGGGTTTCTATATACGCAGGAGATATATGAGTGAAGATGATGATATGTTATAAAAGAGAATTAATGAAAAGAGAGGAAAACTGAGAGTCTCATGGCGTGATAAAGTGCAGTATTATAAGGGTGTAATTTTACAAAGTGAAAAGTGAAAAGGTGGAATTGGATGTAGGTGCAAGTATGGTTGAGGTTTACAAGATTTTCATGCTTCTTGGCTAAGTTTCATGGTGGAACAATTTGTCTTCTATTGTTGTGTCAAATTGCTTTCAATATGCAGGTTATTGTAGGTTTCTTTGGGAAGGATGGTGGAAGGTGATATGAAGGTAAAGATGATTTTATGGTTTTGAAGTTGGATTGATGTGAAAAGGATCAAGGCGTGAGGGAAAAAGGTGTGAGGGAGTAGGTTTTGTGCAGGAAGTTGTTGTGTCCTGTATGAGGGTTAATGCTTTTCATGAGTGATAAAGGTGATGGTTTATGCTATAGTGAGGTGGGACCGCGCGTGGAGAGTGAGGAGTTTTTCATGAAATGAAAGTCACGATATCCGTCTCATCTGGCTTCCAAATGCCTTTTATGTTATTTTCTTGAATTTGAAAAAAAAAGACTTTTCATGCGCTGGCTGAGAGAGAGCATGGTTTGGCTTTATGTGAATATGCATATTGGTGTAAGTTACTCATGAAGTATAAAACAAAAATAGACTTTTTTAAAACTTGCTAATTAAGTTTTACTTAAAACAAAATACAAACAAAATTTTAAATATTATTTTGGCTAAATTACAATTTTGGTCCCCCTGTTTTAGTTTTTTCACGGTTTTAGTCCCCCTATTTTTTTTTTCAACAGTTTTGGTCCCCCATCCCAATTTTGATCCAACTGTTCATGCACTGTTCATGTACGGTCATGCACTATTCATGTACGGTCATGCACTGTTCATGTACGGTTTTGGATCAAAATTGAGATGGGGACCAAAACTGTTTAAAAAAATAGGGGGACTAAAACCGTGAAAAAACCAAAACAGGGGGACCAAAATTGTAATTTAGCCTATTATTTTTTAAAAGAAAAGGATAGATAAATAAAAAAATAAAATAAACTATTAAAATAAATCCTAAACAAGAAAGCTGATTAAATTAAAAAATTAATAATTAAAAAATAAAAATAAAATTGGTTTAAAATGAAAAAACGGACTGGTATCGAAATGCTCGAAAAAATAAAATGAATACACCAAAATAATCAGCGCGAAATAAAAGGCTCAGAAAAATACAGTGTTTGGTCAAATTTCGAAATAAATTTTACCCGGTTAAAAGGCTCAAACCGATCAAAAAGTAGTTGAAAAATTAAAACGAGCACGGCAGGTTAAACTACGTGAAACGTAGATTAATATCATTGACATTTGCAAGCTCAATTTTGAAAATTTTCGTCTACTAATTTTACGCACGGTTGACTTTTAATTTAACCGATTTGGTTGTAAATCCAACAAGCTTATTCTAGATGATAAATTGGCATTATGTGTGATGAAAGACATGATAGGCTATGTAGATGATGCAAAAAGAGGTGGGATCTTTGGATTAAATTAGGGTATGACAGATGCCCCTATTTAAGTTTCTTCAATCCGGAGATATGAAGATCGAAATCTTTGTCTCGACTAGATCGGAGAGACTTAAATACAAACATGCACAATTTTTGGCCCTAAGATACCACAAAGATGCTTATGATATGATATGAATGCAAGAATCTGAGTTCTATGGGAAATGAAACCACAAAAGACAGACTACTACTGGAAAAACCAAGCAGAGAACAAAGGAAACACCACAGGAGAATAAGTAACGAATCTCAAAGAGACACAACTGAGGAATATAAGAGATTATGGAAATCCTTCAAGGTGACAAAGAGTATCCAGTAATTCTTAGAAAGAGAGGGACAAACCTTGAACAGAGATACAAACATCCGAGAGGGCATCAGATGTAGAAAATACCACACTCTGGGAAACATGCGAGAAACATTTAGAAAACCATTAGATGTGAAATATTGATCAAATTAGAGGATACAACAGAGACTTTTGAGAAAGCATTTAACTTTACTTTGGAATAAATAGGAACATCCAGAAAGCGAAAATAACTTTACTAGGGAAAGGGTCACAGTCATCAGAGGTTTTGTCAGAAACACATTAAACAAACCCTGGAAAAGAATAGTATCAACCACCAAAGACATTCAGGAGAACGTTGAATGAAACTTTGGAACATAAGCAGCCATCATAGACAATCAGGAAAACAACAGAGGTATTCAAGAAAACATCAGAGATATCCAGGAAAACATTGAATGAACTCTGGAATACATAAGAGATATTGAAGCAAATATCAGAGACATTCAGAAAAACATTGAATGAACTCCGGAACATATATCAAACATAAAAAACATTCAGGAAAACATTGGATGAACTCTGGAAAACATTTAGCAAACATTAGAGACATTCAGGAAAACATTGAATGAACTCCGGAACACATAAGAGATATTGAAGCAAACGTCAGAGACATTCAGGAAAACATTGAATGAACTCCGAAACATATGAAAACATCAAAGACATTCAAGAAAACATTGAATGAACTCCGAAACATAAAGCAAACATCAGAGACATTCTGAAAAACATTGGATGAACTCTGGAAAACATATAGCAAACATCAGAGACATTCAGGAAAACATTGAAGGAACTTCGGAGCATATCCAGAAAAAGCATTGGATGAAGAAGGGAAACAAACTTGAAGACATTCAACAACTGTTAACCATGGTCAGAGATAAATTGAAATAATCCTGAATATAATTAGATGAAAACAAAGATTCTGAAGCTACGTTCGAAACATTTAGAAAAACTTTAAATGTACGGGAAAAGGGTTTGAAGTTATATCCAATAGAACATCAGATATGCAAAGTCGTATCCGGAAGAACATCAAATAAGCAAAGTCATATCCGAAAAGACGTTAGATAGACACAAAGGAATTCTGAAGGAAAAAAACATCAGAAGGGAAGACTCAATCTGGAAGTACATCAGAGAGACGAAATAGGTATTCTGGGATTCATCGGAGAGTGAAAAACAAATTCTGGGAGTGCTTCAAAATTAGATGAGGCACATCTGGAAATTCATCATACGGTAAAAGAAACAAACCTCTGGAAATGCACCATAATTACAAATGAATATTTGGAAAATCACTGGGGAGTAAAAAATGAATTCTGGAAATGCATTAGAATTATGAAGGAAACATTTGGAAATACATTAGAGTTGCAAAGGAATATTTGGAAATACATCAGATAGGTTCTGGAAATGCTTTAGAACAAAAGGATCAATCTGGGAAATCATCAGAGAGACAAAGGAATAATCTGGAAATTCATCGGAGAATGAAAAGAAATTCTGGAAGTGCATCAGAATCTCAAAAGGGAGATATCTGGAAGTACATCAGATAACACAAAAGAGATTTCTGAAAATACGTCAGAAAAGAAAACACAATCTAGAAATACATCAGAGAGACAAACACATTCAGTAATACCTCGATAGAAGGTAAAAGAATTATGGAAATATGTCAGAATTACAAAGGAATATCTGGAAACACATCAGATAACACAAAGAGATTTCTAGAAATACATCATAAACAAAATACATGTCCGGAAAAACAATCGGATAGGGAAATTCAAATCTGACAGAATGTCGGATAAGACACAAAAGTATCTGTTTGGGTAGGTGCCAAGTAAGTTGGACTTTGACCACAAGGTAAGACGTGAATAGCAACACGACCTCTGGTGGATGCAAATGAGGATGAAACACTCTTGCTATGCATGTGTATATGATTTTTTCTATGATATATGATCAAATGGAAATGCAGATGTCGATGACATGGCTCGACTCTTTTAGGGAGAGGACGAGATTGGAAGCCTGATTCCTTAACACGGAGATCACTGCAATTCTGCTTGCAGACTGAAGATACTGCTACTGAGCACATCACTGCCACACTAGTAAACTGTATCAAGATGATGATCCTTGTAGGAATGATGGAAAGATGCTTGGGGATTCTTCAAATAAACTTCCCTAGATTAGCTGATTATTGTAGATGAACTGATCATTGCTTCAGCTTGACTGATTCTGGAGATGAGTGCTTTACTATGCGCTTGGAAGGCTTGCCCTAGTATGAGTCTTGAAAGATCTTCTGGATAAACCAATTCTGAGAAGTACTTGCATTGAACGACCAATCTTGAACTTATTCTCAATAGGATTTGGAAAGAACTTGCCCCTGATAGGATCACCAACCAAGTTTCTCAATTGTTTAAAAATTCCTTGAGAGGAAAGCCATTTTGCAAACAAAAGTATTCATTCAAACATGGTAATCTTAATGCAAAGTTTATGCAATTTTTGAAATCAAAATCAATTTTGGAAAGATGCAAAGCACATGAGTCACTAGTCAGAACACGGTGGTTCAAGACAATTAAAGTGAAAGGTAAAACACATGTGTGATGCTAAAATAAATTATCTGCAAAGACCTTTTTTGGAGTCAGTTTACGCAACCTTGTTGTAGTATGCTTTCAAAATAACCTTACTTCAGCTATGTCTTTTGAGGATTGTTACGTGGCCTGGTTAACGGTTTATGAAACAAAAGATAAGGTTCAAAGTTTATTTATTCCCTCCCAATCTTCATGATGATCTTCAGTCCTATCCTCAGTAAACTCAAACTATGCGCTCAGGTTTCCCAAAAGGTTGGGAGTTGCACTGATGATAGTATTGACGATGGTTCAGAAGTCAAGGGACTTTTGAGATGGCACTCATTGTTTCCTTGCAACATTTAGTTATTTTTTCCATTGAGGACTTTCATAGTCAAGATTTAAAGATCCCCTCTTTCGTTATCCCTAACTTTTTCCTAAATTGTTTCTTTTGAAGCTTACAGTCAGCGGGATGCCCCCATTTTTTTGCCTAAGTCTCCTTCATAGGTTTTGACTTAGCGATTCTTTTCTTTTGATTTTTTTCTTGTTTTTTGAGAAGGAAAGTGATTGCCTGGCTTAATGATTACAGTGAACCATCATTGGCTTTTAACTTGAGAGACATCTTTGACACCTGCTTACTACGTGCAAAGGAAAACTTGTGAATGTAACCTCTACTAAAAGGTGTCTCGCATGAATGTACAACCAAGTTAACTGAGAACTACCCATCCCTAGTTTAAGGTTGCAGGTTTTTGTATAGAAATAAACTCCAACTTCTAGGCTCGAAGGGGTTGAAAAGGGACTAACTCCTTATTTTTTCAGTGTTTGGGAGATTGAAACAATGCCTTACATCATCAGCAAAGTTTTGATTTGAAAGCATTCCAATAGCAGTTATGGGTATTACATTTTCATCATTCTCCCTCTAATCTTTGCATAATCAAAAGAAAGTGGACAAGAGATATGTTGTTTGAAAGAGAAAACATAAAGATGTAAATAGCAAACACAAATGAATTGAGCCAAAACACTGCAATGCTCATTTCATTAACATGAAATTACAAACATAATTTGAAAGCAAACAACTAATACAAATAAAGGAAAATGCAAACAACAAGAAACATGGCCTAGTGACTAATCAGCAACAGGGGTGAGTTGGTCTGTCTGAAACACTAGCTTTTAGAAGGATAACTGGCTGAAGTTGACTGAAGCTTCACTTCTAATGCTCTGGTAAAGGATTATCTTCAACATTGGGAGCAACATCATGGAAAGTGAGGATCTTGTCTTTGATCAAATCACGTACTCTCGCTTTCAGTGCATACCAATTTTCCAAATCATGGCCTGCGGTGTAACACCCCACTTTCCCATTTTATAAAATATAAAAATATCACGAAAATCATCAGAGTTTACAACAAATAACAGGATGTCACATCATCAAAACCAACATTCAAAACTCCTTTCATTAATGAAATAAAACAGCGGAAAAATAATTGTTTATTCAATTCACGGCCACATGCCAACAACGTCCAAAAATCCACATAAAACGTGGTCCACCACAAGTTCAATAAAACGAAACGATACATAACAAAATAAATAACGAATAACGAATAACAAATAATAAAAAATCCCCAAATCCTGTGTTACGTATCAGAGCGACTCCTAAGACTCGATCAAGCAACACGCACTCCATGCACACTCAAGTACCTGGATTATCTGTACTTTCGAAGAAGCACAGACGCAACAAACAATAAAGGGGTGAGAACTACATTCAATAATAAACAGTGTATAATACTTGATAAGAGTAGTACTCACGCAATCACACACTAGTAACACACCATCACGACATACTTATCATTTCATTCACAATTCACCAAACAAACAATAATGCAATGCGACTCTATGACATTGACACAATGCATATGTGGTACTAATACACCATGGTTCATTCAATCAAACCCGATTCCTAATAGAATCCGGATAGATCACATACACCCCTACTTGGCAACGATCTATCTCCACCATACTCCACATTGGAGTTCGGATGAATCACATACACTCCTCCTGAGCAATGATTCATCACCACCGACACACTATGAATGCATGACAATAAATAATGCATACGACACATGTATAATAAAAATTACACATCCTCGCGATCCTCCTGATCACACATGAAATATTCATTCACCACAATACACCCCACAACCGGGCATCCCTCACTTGGCGTCAATTAGTTAAATATATAATTAATTCACTAAAATTACTAAATTAATTATTTTCATCACCAATTATACATTTCTCAAGTTCAGACATCTATACCCAACCTCTTAAACCAAAAGGAACTGCTTTGAACGCGAAAACGGGAAAGAAATTGCAGAACAGCAGAATTCTACACTCTCGCTGGTCATACGCGTATTGCCTTGTGCCGTACGGGTATTGCCAAGCTCGCTCGCCCATCCAGCTGCGTACGAGACGCGTAATGCCCCTCCTCCCGCCCTACCATACGCGTATTGCCCTACCTATTACGCGTATGGGCAAAGACGTTTCCTTCTCTCAGAATTTCAACTCTCAGATCCAAATACGCGTACTCTCTCTCATACGTGTAAGGCCAAATTCCATACGCGTACCATTACGCATATGGGCAGAGGGTCGTGTCACAAATGAGCTTCATACGCATATACCCCTCGTAACGCTTGGCCATACGTGTAACAACCTGCCTGTTACGCGTATTGCCCTCTGGCACACAAAGCCATACGCGTAACGCCTTCCCTGTTACGCGTATGGGCAAAGACTGTGAAAAATCCCCATTTTTCATATCAGTCTGAATTCTGCCACTTTGAACTCTCTTCCACACTCTATATCAGTCCTAAAATTATTTCTACATCAGTTTTAGGTCCTATTTTCCATCTTACCTCTTTCACCTATCATTACTAATCAATTGGGTATTTTCTAGATCTAAATTCGTTGTCCCAACCTGGAACAGAACCAGATCTTCAACATATACATTCACACAGCAACAACAACATCAAGATATCACACAATTCAGAAATGCAACAATTCGATTTACACATTTTTCATCACAGACTCAATTATGCACATCAGATTCATAAAACAGCATATATTCATACGAATCCCTACGGGGTTAAGGACTCCCCTCTACCCTCTCATAATCATACCACCAATATTAAACCCTTTCTCCTCCCTTACCTCGAATTTGCTCAGGAAATTCCTGCGAAAAAATTGTTTCTTCAAAGCCCTAGTTCTTCCTCTCTCTAGCCCTTCTTTTTGTGAAAACTGATTAAGACTAACCCTACTCACTGGTTCTCACTAATCTCAGCTTAATGCCCAACCTGTCCTTATTTTTCTCCACTAACCCATATTCTAATTAAATCAGATTTTTATTTTTAATTATAATAATAGTAATAGTGATAATAAATATAATAATAATAATAATACTCATGTTAATAATAATAATAATAATAATAATAATAATAATAATAATAATAATAATATTGAGCATAATAATGATAATACTAAAAATGGCAATAATAATAATAATAAAATATATTACTATTACTACCTATATCCCAAGAGTTACTTCCGACACCTCTAATCTACCCGTCCCACTAAGGACCACACGCCTACGCACTCAACCACACACACCCTTAACCAGTCCAACAACGGCAAAATAACACGACGATCAAATAATTTAAATTGGGGTGTTACAACTCTCCCCCACTTAAATTGTTTTCATCCTCGAAAATGTACCTGATGGAAATAGCTCCGGATACGACTCTCGCATCCTGCTCTCCAGCTCCCAGGTCACACTTCCTCCAGCAGCTCCGCCCCAAGCTACTCTCACCAAAGGAATCTCCTTGCCTCTGAGTTGTTTCATCTTGTGATACTCGATCCTTATCGGCATCGCCTCCACAGTAAGATTATCTCTAATCTGCACCTCATCCCTCTGGATAACGTGAGATGGATCAGATACATACTTCCGAAGTTGCGACACATGAAACACATCATGCAAGTTCGAAAGTTCAAGCGGCAACGCCACTCTATAAGCAACTGCACCAACTCTCTGTAGGATCTGATACGGTCCAATAAACTTAGGATCTAGCTTCTTTGATTTCAATGCACGCCCCACACCGGTCACTGGGTTGACTCTCAGGAACACGTGATCACCTTCACTGAATTCCAAGTCTTTCTTCCGATTATCAGGATAACTTTTCTGCCTACTCTGAGATGTTTTCATCTTCTCGCAGATTATCTGAATTCTCTCAGTAGTCTGTTGCACAATCTCAGGTCCAAGTACCACATGCTCACCGGTCTCATACCAACACAGAGGCGTCCTACACCTCCTACCATACAAAGCTTCGAAAGGTGCCATCCCAATACTAGAATGATAACTATTATTATACGTGAACTCAATCAATGGAAAATGAGTATCCCACGTGCCACCTTTCTCCAACACACAGGTCCTCAGCAAATCTTCCAAAGACTGAATAGTCCTCTCTGACTGACCATCGGTCTGTGGGTGATAAGCCGAGCTCAACTTCAATTTAGAACCCAAAGCTTCTTGCAAAATCTTCCAAAATTCTGAAGTAAACCTCGGATCTCTATCCGACACTATGCTCGACGGAACACCATGCAACATCACAATTATCCTGATATAAATCTCCGCCAGCTTTGACAACGGAAAACTGATGTTAATTGGTATAAAATGTGCAAATTTCGTAAGTTGATCCACCACAACCCAAATAGCATCGAAGCCTCTCGCCGTGTTTGGCAAACCAGTAACAAAATCCATACTAATACTGTCCCACTTCCATTCTGGAATTTCCAACGGTTGCATTAACCCCGAAGGTTTCTGGTGCTCCACCTTTGACTTCCGACATATCAAACAAGCATACACAAACTGAGCTATGTCCCTCTTCATACCGGACCACCAAAATAACTTCTTCAAGTCATGATACATTTTCGTAGCTCCCGTATGAATACTCAAGCTACTCCGGTGACTTTCCTCTAAGATCGCTTTCCTCAATTCATCATTATTCGGTACACAAATTCTGCCCCGGAATCTCAATACACCAACATTATCCACTTTAAAATCATTATCAGGATCATCTCCTGCTGTAGGCATCAAGTCCACTAGCTTCACATCAAGTCTATGATTTTCCTTAATTACATCCAAAAAGTCATTATTCACCTTAAGCATACCCAATCTAACACTCTCAGGTGTAGTTTCACAAACCATACTCAAGTCTCTAAACTGTTTAACTAATTCCATTTCTTTTACCATCAATGCCGACATATGAATTATCTTCCGACTTAGAGCATCTGCTACAACATTAGCTTTTCCCGGATGGTAACTCAAATTAAAATCATAATCTTTCAAAAACTCTATCCATCTTCTCTGTCTCATATTCAATTCCTTCTGATCGAACAAATACTTCAGACTTTTGTGATCACTGAATACCTCAAATCTCGATCCATACAAATAATGTCTCCAAATTTTTAGTACAAAAACCACTGCAGCTAATTCAAGATCATGAGTAGGATAATTCCTCTCATGTACCCTCAATTGCTGCGAAGCATATGCCACCACCTTGCCATCTTGCATCAATACTCCACCTAATCCCATCTTAGACGCATCACAATACACCACAAAAGGTTCACTTGGACTTGGTAGAATTAATACTGGTGTCGTAGTCAATTTCTTCTTCAATTCTTCAAAACTTTCCTCACAAGCGGCATCCCAAACAAAAACGTGGTTCTTTCTAGTTAACTAAGTCAATGGTAACGTCAAATTAGAAAACCCTTCAATGAATTTTGTTAATAACCTGCCAAACCCAAAAAGCTTCTAATTTCTGTTGCTGTCTTCGGAGGCTCCCACTGAAGTACTGCACTTACTTTAGATGGATCCACCGCTATGCCATCACCAGAAATAACATGACCCAAGAAACTCACGGTCTTCAACCAGAATTCACATTTCAAGAACTTTGCAAATAATTTATTATCTTTCAACACCTGCAATGCAATTCTCAAGTGTCCTGCATGATCTTCGTTAGACTTAGAATAAATCAATATGTCATCAATGAATACCACAATAAATTGATCCAGATAAGAATGAAAGATACGATTCATATACTCTACAAACACACTCGGCGCGTTAGACACTCCGAAAGGCATCAATGCATATTCATAATGTCCATAGCGAGTCCTGAACACAGTTTTCTGAATATCATCTTCTTTTACTCTAATCTGATGGTAACCCGACCTCAAATCAATTTTGTTGAAAACACGAGCTCCCACAAGTTGATCCATTAAGTCATTAATCCTCGGAAGTGGATACTTATTTTTAATGGTCACTTTATTCAACTGATGGTAATCAATGCACAGACGCATACTACCATCCTTCTTTTTCACCAACAACACTGGAGCTCCCCGCGGCGACACACTCGGTCTAATAAACTTCTTATCAAGTAATTCTCCAATCTGAGATTTCAACTCTGCCAATTCTGATGCAGACATTATGTACGGTGCCATAGATATGGGTCTAGTACCAGGAACAAGATCAATGGTAAATTCAACTTCCCTCGTCGGAGGCAATTCTGTAATATCATCTGGAAATACTTCAGGAAATTCACTCACCACCGGTAACTTATTAACTGAAGTCTTGCTTTCAACAGATAACGAGGCAAACACTGCAAACATCTTAGCTTCATCCTCCAACAATGTTCTCAACTCTCTGCTAGACAAAGAATCCGCTAATGCTTCCTCCTCAGGAGTAAGAAACAATAACGTCTTCCTAAAGCAATCAATGTAAACCCGGTTGAACTCCAACCAGTTCATCCCCAAAATAACATCGAGATTACTGAGTGGCAAACAAATCAATTCCACTCTGAAATCTCTACCAAACATAGTCAACGGACACTTCATACACACCAAGGAAGTAACCACAGAACCAATAGACGGTGTTTCAATTGTCATCCTCTGATCTAGAGTAGATGGCATAATTCCTAATCTCTTCAAACAGTCAACAGAAATAAACGAGTGGGTTGCACCCGTGTCAATGATAGCAATCAAAGGAATATCATTAATAAAATAAGTACCTTTGACGGAACGCTCCTCATTGGTGGATTGGGCTCCCACTAAGGCAAACACTTTTCCACTGGCCTGAGATTTCTTTAGCTTCTCATAGTGAGTGCTGATATGACCCTTTTCTCCACAGTTATAACAGGTAGGCATAGTGGCCTTATAATTTGCTATAACATGACCTGGTCGCCCACACTTGAAACACTTCTTCACCTCATTCGGACAATTATTAGCACGGTGACCCGCGCCACCGCATCGGAAACACTTGAGAATATCAGGAACCACTCCTCCCTTTTTTGGTTTCTTTCCTACAGTAGCTTTCTGTTTTCCCTTATCAGCTGGAGCACTGTAAGGAGTACCCCCAAACCTCTGCTTACCCTTCCGGCCACTCACATCCTTATAGTGAGTAATCTGGGCCCTGTTGTCCTTATCATAAATTCGGCTTCTGCTAACCAGTTCTGGATAATTCCTTATTTTTGACAAGCAATGCCCTGTTTGATCTCGGGATGCAGCCCATTCTCAAACTTCAAGCATTTCGAAATCATAGCTTCTTCCGTATTGTAATGAGCACAATACTGCACCAACTCTTCAAACCGAGTGGCATATTCAGCAACGGTCATGGTACCCTGTTTCAGTTCCAAGAATTCAATCTCCTTTGCACTACGAATATCTTCTGGAAAGTACATTTCCATAAACTCAGTTTGAAACACTGTCCAAGTAATCTCAGTACGCGCAGCTTCCAACCTTTGGCGGATATTGTCCCACCAGACCTATGCCTCTCCTTCCAGCATATGAGTGCCAAACCATACCTTCTGAGCATCGCTGCATCCCAGGGTCCTGAAGATTTTCTCAACAGCCTTCTGCCATTTCTGTGCAGCCTCAGGATCCATAATACCTCCTTCATAAGTAGGCGGCTTATTGCTCTGGAACTGTGCTAAGTCGCGGAACTGCGCACCCCCCAGCCTGATTAGTGTTCTCTACTACTTGTGTCATAGCTTGCATAGCAGCAGCAAAAGCAGCATCATTCCTTCCTGCCATACTGTTCAACAATCAACATACGGTTAGAACACACAATCGACTCCTATTCTAAGGACATACTCTACTACTAAACTTGGCCAGACGGACCGACCTGCTCTGATACCAATTGTAACACCCCACTTTCCTATTTTATAAAATATATAAATATCACGAAAATAATCAGAGTTTACAAAAAATAGCAGGATGTCACATCATCAAAACCAACATTCAAAACTCCTTTCATTAATGAAATAAAACAGCGGAAAAATAATTGTTTATTCAATTCACGGCCACATGCCAACAACGTCCAAAAATCCACATAAAACGTGGTCCACCATAAGTTCAATAAAACAAAACGATACGTAACAAAATAAATAACGAATAACGAATAACAAATGATAAAAATTCCCCAAATCCCGTGTTACGTATCAGAGCGACTCCTAAGACTCGATGTGGATTATCTGTACTTTCGAAGAAGCACAGACGCAACAAACAACAAAGGGGTGAGAACTACATTCAATAATAAATGGTGCATAATACATGATAAGAGTAGTACTCACGCAATCACACACTAGTAACACACCATCACGACATACTTGTCATTTCATTCACAATTCACAAAACAAACAATAATGCAATGCGACTCTATGACATTGACACAATGCATATGTGATACCAATACACCATGGTTCATTCAATCGAACCCGATTCCTAATAGAATCCAGATAGATCACATACACCCCTACTTGGCAACGATCTATCTCCACCATACTCCATATTGGAGTTCGGATGAATCACATACACTCCTCCTGAGCAATGATTCATCACCACCGACGTCACACCATGAATGGATGACAATAAATAATGCATACGACACATGTATAATACAAATTACACATCCTCACGATCCTCCTGATCACACATGAAATATTCATTCACCACAATACACCCCACAACCGGGCATCCCTCACTTGGCGTCAATTAGTTAAATATCTAATTAATTCACTAAAATTACTAAATTAATTATTTTCATCACCAATTATACATTTCTCAGGTTCAGACATCTATACCCAACCTCTCAAACCAAAAGGAACTGCTTTGGACACGAAAACGGGAAAGAAATTGCAGAACAGCAGAATTCTGCACTCTCGCTGGTCATATGCGTATTGCCTTGTGTCGTACGCGTATTGCCCAGCTTACTCGCCCATCCAGCTGCGTACGAGACGCGTAATGCCCCTCCTCCCGCCCTGCCATACGCGTATTGCCCTACCTATTATGCATATGGGCAGAGACGTTTCCTTCTCTCAGAATTTCAACTCTCATATCCAAATATTTGTACTCCCTCTTATACGCGTAAGGCCAGATTCCATACGCGTACCATTACGCGTACAGGCAGAGGGTCGTGTCACAAGTGAGCTCCATACGCGTATACCCCTCGTAACGCTTGGCCATACGCGTAACAACCTACCTGTTATGCGTATTGCCCTCTGGCACACAAAGCCATACGCGTAACGCCTTCCCTGTTACGCGTATTGGCAGAGACTGTGAAAAATCCCCATTTTTCATATCAGTCAGAATTCTGCCACTTTGAACTCTCTTCCACACTCCATATCAGTCCTAAAATTGTTTCTACATAAGTTTTAGGTCCTATTTTCCATCTTACCTCTTTCACCTATCATTACTAATCAATTGGGTATTTTCTAGATCTAAATTCGTTGTCCCAACCTGCAACAGAACCAGATCTGCAACATATACATTCACACAGCAGCAACAACATCAAGATATCACACAATTCAGAAACGCAATGTCGCGGTGAGAATTGGATACCAAACTATTGATTAACTAGGATCACATTTCTTTTATTGTCACCACCGTCTTTGATTTTATCCAAGGGAAGGGAGAAAGACTGAATACCCACAATGCAATGCAAATGCACTAAGATTCTAAGTTCGGGGGTTGGTTATACCTAGGGAAGGTGTTAGCATCCTAGATATCTGTAGTACTCTACAGGAACCTCTTAATTTATTTTATCTGTTATTTGTTATCTGTTTTGCTAAGGGTTTAAGGGTAGGTGATTTATAATTATTATATATTTTTTAACATAAGTGTGCTCGACAAGATATCGCATCTTGTGCCTACATATCCTGTCAGGAGGGAATCAGAGCACTTGTAGTTCCTTATTAAGGATACTAAAATGTTTTAAAGGTTTAGGAGAGAAGATGAGTCATCATCTTGAGAAAACCACCACAGTTTTGAAAATGTTTGTATTTTGTGGGGTATGGGATTGTGTGTCCCTTTCTTTGAGATGATTAACATCTAATTCTCTTGTAGGAAGGATTAGGTGGGCTAAAGTTTAATTAAAGAATCAAAATTGTGGGGGGACTAACCTAGGAAATCTATCCTAAGTTATCTAATAAATTTATCTTAAGGGTGTCGAGTATGAAATGCAAATGATGTGCACCATGCACGGTAACGTGGTTATCATGCATGGGATTTTCCCTTGGATATTTATGCGATTAATTGTTATTATTAGGCGAGGGTGCTAGCAAAGTGATGCTAGACTTATGTCTAGTGACCGGTAGGTTGAATGCGATGCCCTAAGGCGATCGACTTACATGGGTGAAAAATGGGCTCGACGTTGGATCGAGGATTTTTTATATTTTGAAAGGTTTGACAAAAAGCAATAGCAAGTAAACATTCAAATTGAGGTAAGCATACAAAGGCATGATATCAAGCAGAGACAAGATAAATAAACATACAAGCATACACTCAAGTGCAAGGGATTCAGTAGGACACGATTTATTAAGAAAAAGTATGAATCCTAGGAAGTTATCTCATTAAGAAAGGTTATTTTAATGTTAAAAGGAAAAGGTTTGCTATTATTTTTTTTAATTTAGTAAAAAAAAGGTTATTAAGAAAAGAGTTGATTATGGTTATTATTGTGAGAATTTGTGTTAAGGATTATTTTTAATTGGAGTTTTCTTAAAAGGTTTTAATCGTTTTAATTGTTTTTATTTTTTAGTTTTAAAATTATATTAATAAAGTTAATAAATAATAAAAAATGTTTCCTATTAATAAAAGTTTTAATTATTAAGAGTTCTTGTTATTATTTGGTTTAAAGTTAAATTAAAAGAGTTATTTAAGGAGGAAAAAAAAGTTTTACATTATTAATTAAAAGAGTTTTAATTTTAGTATTTTAAGAATAATAGTTTTTAATAAAAAAGTTAATAAAAAAGAATAATAGTTTTTAATAAAAAAGAATAATAGTTTTTTTTATTTAAAAGAGTTTTAATAAAAGTTAATAATTAGTTTTAATTATATTTTATTGAAAAAGTGATATTTAAAATAAAAAGAAGTTATTATTTTACCAAAAGTCCTACATTTATTATATTTTTTAGTTATGTAAAAAACAAATTTTAATTGTTAAAAAAAGAGTTTACTTATTAAAAAAGGATTAAATTAATAAAAAAAGATTTTAAATTAACGGAGTACTCTGGTGTATCAGGTGAGGGAGGGTCCATCACGGACCCTCAAGTTCAACCTCTAGATCGAAAAATGTTGTCCATCCAACGGATCAAAGCGAGGGTGCATGATAAGTGAGGTGTGTGCATGTGTACAGGATCAAAACGATGATCAAAAGAAAAAAGAAAAAGAAAATCAGACGGACTCTCACTCTCTCATCTTCTCACTCTCGTTTTCCTCTCCCTCTCTAAAAAATTAGGGTTTCGCAACCCTAATTACTCTGCCACCACTCTCATTCTTCTCATCTATCTCTCTCGAACGATCAAGAAAAAAAAACCCTTTCCCCATGATTCCCAGCCCCATTTTCATTATATTATTGATGATTACATTTACATGGAAGATCAAGGAGTGCGAGAAAAGTAAAGGAAATGGGTCGTCCGTCGCTGCATCGATGGAGTCAAGTACTCACTCCTTCGCGAGTTCTTCTTCTTCTTTGTGTTGATTTCTCCGTGTGTTGTTGTTGTTGTTGTTGATTTTTGTGTGTGAGAATGTACGAGATTCTTGTGTCTGCGGACTGGTGTTCTGAAGTGTACGGATTTTCTCTGCTCTTTATACGCGTCTTGCTCTTCTTCTTCGTGTGTGGTTTATGGATTTTTCTCTGAGTGTGTATAAATGAATAATTCGTATGGATCTGTGAAATACTTATGCTTATGGTTCTCAACTATGCGTGTACGTTTTCTGCTCACTGTCTGTGTATATTATTGTGAACTGGTGTGATATTATTTTCTGGGGTGAGTATGTGTTTAGGACGTGTGGTTTATATGTGATTTGGTTGTTTGAATCTCTTCACTGTGCCCGTGTTTTTTCAATGAATCCCCTATGGATCTCCCTCATTTTATAGATTTTGATATCAAAATCCTGATTGAATGCTCTCCCTTTTTATTCAAACATGTTTGGTATGTTTTGGAAACAAATTTGAATTATGTCTAAACAGTTTTGGAAATAGATGAATTCCATTTGAACGGGTTTTGGGTGGTTGTTTAAACATGTTTCCATTTATTCAATTCAAATTTGATTGCTCCTTGAATGCTTTGATTAGGATAAAACGTGTCCATGTATATTTGGAAAGAATATGATCTTGTCTTCGACATGTTTTGGACTGTGCCTTGATTGCTCATGATATTGTGAAGTTTCAATTTGGAATATTTACTTCCTAACCTTCATCTTTTTGCAGTAACGACACTTGGGACAACGAAATAATTTTCAACTATACTTACCAAACCGGCAAGGCGAGTTATCTCCAACTTTCACTTTTATGGATATCTCCAAAACAATTTAACATATTCAGACATAGGTTGCTGAAGTTTGTAGGATTGTGTTTAGAACTATTTTGCTATCCTGATTCCTTTCCTTGTTTTACGATTTATTATTGGTTTTGATGGTTTGGTTGTGTTTAGACAGGTCCATGACATCATTAAGATTAGAAATCACATCCTTCAAGGACAGTCCCTCAACGACCGACCGTTTGCAGCACAGAACGATGGTATTGTATGGATTTTGACTTTCTCGATGTTCAAAATTTATTATCTTGTTTTTCTAACTATGGGTGAATGGCTTTGTAGGAAGCATGGCATGGAGTATGAAGCAAGGTGCCTCGAGAAGTATAAGATTTAGGATTATTTATTGTGAATCACGATGGCCTTGTAACTTTGCAGCTTTTGTAAGATATTGCTTTGCATTATGTAACTTTGGTGTGGAGAGATCGGAATGGAGTTTTGAAGTGTGATGGTGAGGACCCCATCCAACTTAGTCTTCAGGACACCAGATCATAATTACCTTCATGCATATGGAATTTAGTCCTTGGATTTAGAATATGGTTCAATGTTATGGATCTGATGATTGATTTTGCAGGTTGTAGAACGACTTGGACTAAACCTTCTGGACTTCGACTTTGATTTGGAATCACTCAAATGGTATTAAAATTGACTTGCTTTCCATTGACAGTGTGGTTAGGTTATTAGCAGGAAATTAATATTGCTAGGGTCAGTATATATGTTGTCCTTGAGATACTTGGCGGTCCTTACTGAATACTGATAACACTATTTTTGTTGACAAGAAAGAGGGCTTAAATCTCAGCCTGAGTTATTCATCCACATCGTTACTAACGAGACTAACCAACACATTTGACTATCATTGGAGTTGGAATGACCAGAGCTGGTTCGGTGGACAAATTAGGTACCATTGCAAGATGAGGTGCCAAGGAATGTTTTGATCCCAAAACCTGCACTTGACTGCTGTTTTGAATTAACATAGAAGTAGGAACATCTGATACTGGTTGTGGCTATCATTCTCTGAATGCTGGTTTTTTGAAAATTAACTTGTTTTCCTTTAATTGTAATGTGTCCCTATTGGAACATATATGAATCCATGAGGAAATACCGTTTCTATATGTTTTGTAGGTGAAGGGTTATGCTCTCACAGGACTTGACACGGCGAGCTGTTGGCCAGGCGCAACACCTCCCGAACTGCAGTCGATTGGGACATTGCCGTTAGCATTGGCTGATTCCTCACTAACTTGGTCAAGCCACTGTTGCCGATGGAAATTGGATGAAGATGCTATTAGCACTTAGCTTTAGGAACTTGAATGTAATTTATTTGTAATATCTGGAATTTGTAAACCTAGGAGCCACGTAACTTTAATTTTGATTTTGGAACCACCTTAACTTGTAAGAACCATGATTATGAAAATCTATCTTGAATCATATAAATCCATAACCTCGACAACAGACAAGGAAATTCCTTGAGCTAGGGGAATAATATGAATCATGAATTTCTTTTAATAAGACTTGAAAGTTTTATCTTTCATGTCGACTTGAATCTGAGAATGTGAATTCGGTGAACCATCTTGTATTTTCCTTAGTTTTGAAAATTGACTTAACTTGAGGTTTGTGTTTTGGAAAGGGCTTGGCTTGTGATGAATTCTCTATATATTTGAAACCTATTCTAGCATACAACCTTGTGAAAGAATCTTTGAGTCTTGGCATTAAAAATTGGATTTTCCTTGTGATCTTGAGATCCTTGTGTAGCAATATAAATCCCCTAGTTGAACTTCTTCATAAACACGAGTCCATCTTGTGGTCCTTGAAAGAAATTACCCTTGAATTTCGTATTAAATTTTGTTAATTGGCATGGAATCTCTTTGAAATAAGTTTGAAAATGATGAACATCAAAATTGTGAAATAATTTGGACGTGAGCATGAATTTTGAAACTTGACATGTCTTGATCTTGTAAACTTGAACCAATTAAAGGACTTGATTTTGCATTTTGGAATTCCACCTCTTCTAATTCCTTCCAAACTTAACATTCACTACTTGAGGACATAACACAATTCTTAAATCTTGAGGGGCTCACGGGAGGGAGAGATGCAATCTTATAATATAACTTTACCACACAACTAGTGATCAGTCTTAGAGTACCAAATTCCATATCAGAGGGTATAAGGACCTAGTATTTTTGTGAGGGGAAAATTGAGGAGTCTGAAGGAAGAAGGGCTTGGTGGTGGCTTAGGGACCAGAAAGGTGAAGGGCGCAAACTCACGGGAATCCACACACATCTTACAAAGACCAGGGAACTTCCACAAACACACACACAACACGACCTTCAAGACCTCAAGCCTTCTGCAGCAACACATGTCCTTAAAAAAACAAAGAGACGAAGCTAGATAAAGTGGTTAGTAATGCACGAATGATAGACCTAATATGTCATGCAAAAGTGGAGCGGGTATCTTAGGGTCAAAAATTAGGGTGCGACAGATGTCCCTATTTAAGGTTCTCCTATTCGGAGATATGGAGATTGAAATCTTCGTCTCGACGAGATAGGAGAGACTTAAATATAAACATGCACAATTTTTGGCCCTAAGATGCCGCGAGATGCACATGCTATGGTATGAAATGATATGATATGCAAGACAGAGATCCTGTGAGGAATAATGTCACAGGGGAACAACTGATGCTAAAACACAAAGAGAGAAAGACCCGACGAGGACGACTCGACGAGACAAGACTCCAAGGGGAAAGATCTAACTCCACTGGGGGAAAGAGACTACCAACTGACAATCTCAAGGTGTCTTAAGCGAGGTGATGAACTTGCGATGAAATCTTCTAACAAAATCTACTTGAGAATCCTGCTTTAGTGGTCAACCGGAGGAATCTTCAAGAGATACCAACTAGAGGAGTCCATTGTTAAGACTTAGAACTTCTTCTGAGAATACCTTCCTCGAAGGATTTATTGAAAATATGTCCACTGTCGAAGATACTAGGGAACCTGCTGAGAGAAATTGACTGTCTGTCAAAGTTTGAAATTAACCAGGGAATCTACTGCCGAGATCCTGGAAAGAAATGACTGTATGTCGAAGTTTAGAATTAACCAGGGAATCTACTGCCGAGATCCTGGAAAGAAACGACTATTTGTCAAAGTTTGCTGGAGATCTACTGTCGAGAATAACCAGAGGATTTGATATGAAATACCTACTGCCGAGGTCTTCTGGAAATCTACTGCCGAGAATAACCAGGGAAATACCTACTGCCGAGGTCTTCTGGAAATCTACTGCCGAGAATAACCAGGGGAATACCTACTGCCGAGGTCTTTTGGAAATCTTCTGCCGAGATTAACCAAGGAAATACCTAATGTCGAGGTCTTCTGGAAATCTACTGCCGAGATTAACCAGGATTCCACCTACTACTGAGGTCTGGAAAGAAACAACTGTTTGTCGAAGATTGAAATAAACCAGGGAGGTACCTACTACCGAGGTCCTGGAAGTTTCACTGGGGATCTTCAAAAGAGATGCGGGCCGGCTGACTTGTAAAATATGTCTTCTCAAATAAAGAGAAAGATCATCTGAATCTTCACCAAACTTCTTGAAGAGATGCCATTTGGTGGAAGCAAACTGAATTGTGGGCTCACTGGGGAAAATACCACTGTGAAATAGTATTGCTGTAGCTGAAAACTGTGTTGAAGCTAGCAAAATTTTTGTAATAGGGATTCTCAAATAAAGAGAAACACCTGGAAAGTCTTCAATAACTTTCTCTAGAGAATAAGCTGATAATCTTGACAACTTCACCGGGGATAGACAAACTGTCCCGAGGAGACTGCCATTTGTCATCCAGATAGAAAATTGAGCTCAAATAAAGAGCTACCACTCGTTGTCTGGGTGTAAATCCCTTGAAAATGTTGTAATAATACTGCTGGGAAGTAATTTATGTCTTCCATCGAGATCTTTAAATAAACTCTTTTTGGGGAGATAAAGTGCAAAATAAATGCACGCTCGATCTATGTTTAACAACCTAGAGATATCCGAAAATGTAATTGTCAGGGACCAAAGTTCAATTCAGGAAAAAACTGAAAAGAAACGGTCTAGCAAGACACCATCCATTGAGGACTGAACTAAACGGGGTTTTTCTTTATCCAGAAGTGGAAAAGAAAAACTGAAGCAACCATCTTCCACAAGGATCGAGCTCAGTGGTGAATTTAGCAAGGATGTGCTCTTTTTTGCCTAGGGATGACGAATCTACTTGGAGGGAGCAGACAAAACCCAGTCACTTGGGGATAAGCGTAACCAAAGTGAAAGATCAAACAAACAAACACAAAAATGCAAGATGCAAAATGCACACATGTCATGAATCTACATGAAAGAATGCTATGCTATGCTTATGCTTATGCTTATGCTGACAAAACATCAAAAAAGAAGAAAACTGGAGATGAAATAAGCATCTCGATATGGGTACTCGGCCAATCTTTGCAATATAAGAAGCATCGCTGGGGATGAAAGGGGAGCCGTCTATGGAACCATGTCCTGCTTCAAGGTTTCAAAACTTCTCTGGGAAAATAGAGCACTCCACTTGAGGATGAACATCATGACTTCACTTAGGATTGTCAAGATGAACCTTGTGATTCTGCTGGGGATGAGAAAGATTCACTGGGAACGAATCAAACTCATGATCGAAAAGGCTTCATGGGGGATAAAATAAATATCCACTGCGAGCTGAAGTAGTCTTGAACGAAAGTTGTAGCTGGATGAAATAAATATCCACTTTGTCGGGGAAGCTTGGATCAATAGTAGTTGAAAATATCGGAGATAAAATTTCGAGAGGATGAAATAAACATCCGCCTTCACTGGTGAAGATTGAGATAGTGAGAAAATCCAATGAGGAATGAAATAAACACTCGCTTCGCTGGGGAAGATTGAAACCAAAGAAATTCACTGAGGATTCTTAGGCTAGCAACTGGGGAAATCTTACATCAAACTGGCTAAAACTGCTTGAAGTAAAGGTTCACCGGGGAATAATCGTGACTACCTGAAGTAAAGATTTACTGGGGAGTCATCACATCACTTAGGATATAAACCCTTTGAGGTATGAGTGAATAAAGTCTTAAGATTGTTGTAACTCTACATTGATAACATGCATGGTAGTCGCCATTTTGAACAACGACTGTTGTGCACGGATGAAATAGTCTTTAATTCTCAAATGCCCTAGAGTACCTGGTTTATGAGAAGAAGTGATTCCAAAAGGATTTTACAGAAAACTTGGCATCCAACTGTTTCAATGTCTTCAAACTCTTGGAGAGATTTGCCAAATCTCGACGTAACTTCCCCAGATTGGCGGTGTTTTGGGTCTTCAGACTTGTTCTTCAGACTATGGAGAGATTTACCAAATCTCGACGTAACTGCCCCAGACTGACGGCGTTCCGAGTCTTTAAACTTTCCCCTTGGGGTCAGACTATGGAGTAATTGCTGGGAAACAACTTGCCCCTCCTCAGCAAGGTCTTCAGGTATCGTGCCCCCGGGTATTGTTATCCTTTTGAAATGATCCGTTATTTACTCGTCAGAGTTTCAAATCTCAAAGGATTTAGCTCATCGTTGATGCTCGTATGCTAGCTCTTATGATGGCAAGCAATGTTAGCAAGTAGAAAATGTTAATTCTGAAACTGCTAATGCAACACATGTTTGTCTTGAAATTTTTTTTTTAAAAGATATTTTGGACGGTTGAATTACCGATTTTATAATGCCAACTCAAATTTGAGCATAGCTCGTGGGAGTCAGGAAACGATATCTCAATGAGTATGCTTTTGAAATAAACCCTGCTTCACTAAGGTCTTTTGAGGGTTGTATCATGGATTGGTTCACGGTTTTAAGAAACAAAGGATATAAGGCTCAAATTTATTTGTACCCACCCCATCTCCGTGATATTTTACTCCTTTTTTTTGTTAAGTGAAAATTACCCTGTCCCAGGTTAAGAATGAGGGTTTTTTATTTGGAGAAGAAAACTCCTACTTCAAAGGCTCAAAAGGGTTAACGAGGGTTTATCTCCTTATATCTCATGTGTTTAGGATTTTTTGAAATAATGCCTTATATCACCAGCAGAGTTTTATTCAAAAGCATACAACCAGAGATCTTGCGTTTGATTTCATCACCCTCCATTCAATTCTCCGCCGAGGCAAGAGATTGGGCAGTATTGGCATTATAAAATAGAAAAAGCATTTTAAAATGAGTGAAATGAATGGGTTTCTTCAAGACAAATATCAATTATTCAAAATAACAAGTTCTTATACGCAAAATATGCTTATAATCAAAGAAATAACAACAAATGTGAGCAAATGCATAAACAGCTTAATGATCCTGAGAGTGAGCTCTGCTTCTGATTCCATTGACTTGGAAGGAACTTCTCGAGTCTTCACGTCCGTCAGCACAAAGGTGCTCCATTCACAACTGGGCTTCCTCCTCTGAAGGTCAGCACTTTGTCGTCGATCATCTCTTGGACCTTTTCTTGGAAAACCTTACAACCATCAATCGAATGCCCCAACACTCCATCATGAAATTCACAACTGGTATCTGGATTGAACTAAGGAGGGCGAGATTTCATGGCTCTGGTCTTTCTGGGTGCCATCACTGAGTTTCGGGCAGAGTAAGACCATAATTGACTGTAAGTTATTGGGATTAGGTCAAACCAACGAGTCTTTTCTTCTGGACTATTCAGGGGTCTCTGTTGATCCTGACGCTGATTCTGGTGATTCACATTCTGAATTTGTGGATTTTGACATTGATTATGAGGAGTCAACCTTCGTCGTTTGTACGGACGTCCATGAGGTAGTGATTGTTGGCACTGAACAGGCGCTACAAACCGACGTTTGTGATAAGGCACCGGAACTGGAGCTTGAAAAGTCTGAGGAGAATCCAAAATTGTGTTAACTTCAACACTTCTTTCTCTTCGGGAATCACTGATAAATTTCTCTCCCTCAGCCTGACTATTCAAGACATCTTGGATCTTTCCATTTTTAGTGCATTCTCGATGTTTACTCCGACTTCCACAATTTTAGAGAATTCTAATGGCACAGCGCCTATCATTCTGACATAATAAGGGTCTGACAGCGTTTTTAGAAACATCTTGGCCAACTCCTTCTCTTAAAGTGGTGGCTGGACTTGGGCTGCCAATTCTTTCCACCGTTGTGCATATTCCCTGAAGGATTCGTTGTTTTTCTGACTCATGGTCATCAATTGGTCACTGTCTGGAGCCATGTCCACATTGTAATTGTATTGCTTCATAAAAGCGTTAGCTAAGTCTTCCCAAGACTGAACATGGTTCCTTTCTAGCTTCATATACCACATCAAGGATGCCCCGGATAAACTTTCTTGGAAGCAATGAATCATCAGCTTGTCAATGTCGGCATAAGTGGTCATCTTTCGACAAAACATTGTCAAATAGTACCTTGGACAACTAACACCCTTGTATACTTCGAAGGCAGGCATTTTGAACTTTGGTGGAATAACCACGCCTGGAACTAGACACAAGTCAGGAGCTTTAAGGCCAGATGCATTAGGTCCTTTCAATATCTTCAATTGTTCTTGGAGGTCACGAAATCCTTTCTCAATTTCTCCCAATCTAGGATCATTCACAGTTGTCATAGGACGAATGTTCTGGGGATTTGGCATATACCTCATAAAACGGGAATCTCCTTCATTAACTTGACCAACCAGGTTATCTTGCACAGGCTGAGATCGAGTAGGGACATCCACTTGTGGAGCATTGTCGTCAGGAGAAAAACCAAACATTGGATTAGTCATCACTCTGAAGCCTGACATGGGATCCATACTTTGTGTTCTATCCATTATCCCCAGTAAACACTTCAAGTTCGGTACGAATGCCAGAAGATCAGCTGAGCGACACAAAGATAGGACTGAATAAGCTGAGGTGGAGAAAAGACGTATGCAAAGAGGATGCAATGCTAAAGATGCAATGCAAATGCAGCAAGTTTCATGGAACTCGGCTATTTATAATCATCAAGGAATATTAAAAGACTCGTTTTTTTATTATTAAAACGGTTACAACTATTAGTATTGGAATATTAAATGATTGATTTAATACAAAAATTAAAACGCGTATGTACACCTTACAACAGTCATAAAAGCTAATAATGATGGATCTAAGGAGACTCTTCCAACGGTCTTATCTTGAGTCCTTTGGCTTCTTCCAATTGAGCTTCTTCTAGAAGTGTTGACTGAAGATTAGAACGGAATAAGACGTCTTTGCGCCTTTCCTTTCTTGCAAGAAATAACTTCTTTCCAATATATCCTCTTTTTGTAGTTATCTTAGCTTGAATATGAATCGAAGATAGGAAATGAACTTTGTCCTGAAATAGTAACTCCGTCAGCTAAGAATATTCTTCATGAGTTGTCACCAACTAGTCCTCAGGAATAATGATAGGCTACAGTGGAATGGAGATAATAACTTTTTATCTTGTCTTGAATTTTTCTTTATCTGTCTGCAAGGTCTCCAATCTCCTTAGATCGTCCAAGTTATGACTATCGTAAGTGTACTTCAACGTTTTTTTTCAAGAGTCCATGATATCCTTACGATGTTTACAAACAAGACTAAGTTCCACGAATCTTTATGATATGATGCTAATGGATGCAAACACAAAGACAAAGCACATAACACACATAAGCAAACAAATAAACAAGGGTCCTAGGTTCAAAGGAGCGTGAACGGAGTCAAGGTCTACCCATCCCATAAGGTAGTATGGTTTCAAATGTACCTTCCGAACGGGTTCTAAAAGTTCCCAGAGTCTACGACCCATCTTTCGGATATTATCGACTTCCCAAATCACTTGGTATTGAATAATATTCTCAAAAGGATCTCGTCCGAGTGTAGTATCACGTGACAACTATTTGGAAATAGACTCCCGCATAGTCACCGCACTACATTCTAAAAGGCCAAGTGGGTTTAAAGGTGCTACGGTCCTCAGTCTTAAGGGTTCTTGGTCGAAGTTAATACCATTTTCACGAATGAACTCGTTCAAACAATATTAAGTCCAAAAGAACCTAAACTGAGCGATGATTTTCTAAATTCGACTTTCCAGGAATCGACTCCGTCAAAGTACCCTTGACCATATCATCTCCTATAATTCACTCAAGTCCGGGTCTAGGACTCTCACCACTCAAGAATCCCTCCAAACAGCAAAACCAACAAATATAACAGATAACATAAAAAACATGATCAAGTTAGGGGGAACCCTCTTATGAGAATTCCCCAGTGAAGTCGCCATTTCTGTCGCGGTGAGAATTGGATACCAAGCTATTGATTAACTAGGATCACATTTCTTTTATTGTCACCACCGTCTTTGATTTTATCCAAGGGAAGGGAGAAAGACCGAATACCCACAATGCAATGCAAATGCACTAAGATTCTAAGTTCGAGGGTTGGTTATACCTAGGGAAGGTGTTAGCATCCTAGATATCTGTAGTACTCTACAGGAACCTCTTGATTTATTTTATCTGTTATTTGTTATCTGTTTTGCTAAGGGTTTAAGGGTAGGTGATTTATAATTATTATATATTTTTTAACCTAAGTGTGCTCGACAAGATATCACATCTTGTGCCTACATATCCTGTCAGGAGGGAATCAGAGCACTTGTAGTTCCTTATTAAGGATACTAAAATGTTTTAAAGGTTTAGGAGAGAAGATGAGTCATCATCTTGAGAAAAACCACCACAGTTTTGAAAATGTTTGTATTTTGTGGGGTATGGGAGTGTGTCCCTTTCTTTGAGATGATTAACATCTAATTCTCTTGTATGGAGGATTAGGTGGGCTAAAGTTTGATTAAAGAATCAAAATTATGGGGGGACTAACCTAGGAAATCTATCCTAAGTTATCTAATAAACTTATCTTAAGGGTGTCGAGTATGAAATGCAAATGATGTGCACCATGCACGGTAACGTGGTTATCATGCATGCGATTTTCCCTTGGATATTTATGCGACTAATTGTTATTATTAGGCGAGGGTGCTAGCAAAGTGATGCTAGACTTGTGTCTAGTGAACGGTAGGTTGAATGCGATGCCCTAAGGCGATCGACTTACATGGGTGAAAAATGGACTCGACGTTGGATCGAGGATTTTTTATATTTTGAAAGGTTTGACAAAAAGCAATAGCAAGTAAACATTCAAATAGAGGTAAGCATACAAAGGCATGATATCAAGCAGAGACAAGATAAATAAACATACAAGCATACACTCAAGTGCAAGGGATTCAGTAGGACACGATTTATTAAGAAAAAGTCTGAATCCTAGGAAGTTATCTCATTAAGAAAGGTTATTTTAATGTTAAAAGGAAAAGGTTTGTTATTACTTTTTTTAATTTAGTAAAAAAAAGGTTATTAAGAAAAGAGTTGATTATGGTTATTATTGTGAGAATTTGTGTTAAGGATTATTTTTAATTGGAGTTTTCTTAAAAGGTTTTAATCATTTTAAGAGTTTTTGTTTTTTAGTTTTAAAATTATATTAATAAAGTTAATAAATAATAAAAAAAGTTTCCTATTAATAAAAGTTTTAATTATTAAGAGTTCTTGTTATTATTTGGTTTAAAGTTAAATTAAAAGAGTTATTTAAGGAGGAAAAAAAAGTTTTACATTATTAATTAAAAGAGTTTTAATTTTACTATTTTAAGAATAATAGTTTTTAATAAAAAAGATTTTACTAATAAAAGAAAGATTTTTTTTATTTAAAAGAGTTTTAATAAAAGTTAATAATTAGTTTTAATTATATTTTATTAAAAAAGTGATATTTAAAATAAAAAGAAGTTATTATTTTACCAAAAGTCCTACATTTATTATATTTTTTAGTTATGTAAAAAACAAACTTTAATTGTTAAAAAAAGAGTTTACTTAATAAAAAAGGATTAAATTAATAAAAGAAGATTTTATATTAACGGAGTACTCTGGTGTATCAGGTGAGGGAGGGTCCATCGCGGACCCTCAAGTTCAACCTCTAGATCGAAAAATGTTGTCCATCCAATGGATCAAAGCGAGGGTACACGATAAGTGAGGTGTGTGCATGTGTACAGGATCAAAACGATGATCAAAAGAAAAAAGAAAAAGAAAATCAGACGGACTCTCACTCTCTCATCTTCTCACTCTCGTTTTCCTCTCCCTCTCTAAAAAATTAGGGTTTCGCAACCCTAATTACGCCGCCACCACTCTCATTCTTCTCATCTATCTCTCTCGAACGATCAAGCAAAAAAAAACCTTTCCCCATGATTCCCAGCCCCATTTTCATTATATTATTGATGATTACATTTACATGGAAGATCAAGGAGTGCGAAAAAAGTAAAGGAAATGGGTCGTCCGTCGCTGCATCGATGGAGTCAAGTACTCACTCCTTCGCGAGTTCTTCTTCTTCTTTGTGTCGATTTCTTCGTGTGTTATTGTTGTTGTTGATTATTGTGTGTGAGCATGTGCGAGATTCTTGTGTCTGCGGATTGGTGTTCTGAAGTGTACGGATTTTCTCTGCTCTTTATGCGCGTCTTGCTCTTCTTCTTGGTGTGTTGGTTATGGATTTTTCTATGAGTGTGTATAAGTGAATAATTCGTATGTATCTATGAAATACTGATGCTTATGGTTCTCAACTATGCGTGTATGTTTTCTGCTCATTGTCCGTGTCTATTATTGTGAACTGGTGTGATATTATTTTCTGGGGTGAGTATGTGTTTAGGACGTGTGGTTTATATGTGATTTGGTTGTTTGAATCTCCTCATTGTGCCTGTGTTTTTTCAATGAATCCCCTATGGATCTCCCTCCGTTTATAGATTTTGATATCAAAATCCTGATTGAATGCTCTCCCTTTTTATTCAAACATGTTTGGTATGTTTTGGAAACAAATTTGAATTATGTCTAAACAGTTTTGGAAATAGATGAATTCCGTTTGAACGGGTTTTGGGTGGTTGTTTAAACATGTTTCCATTTATTCAATTCAAATTTGATTGCTCCTTGAATGCTTTGATTAGGATAAAACATGTCCATGTCTATTTGGAAAGAATACGATCTTGTCTTCGACATGTTTTGGACTGTGCCTTGATTGCTCATGATATTATGATGCTTCAATTTGGAATATTTACTTCCTAACCTTCATCTTTTTGCAGTAACGACACTTGGGACAACAAAATAATTTTCAAAGATACTTACCAAACCGGCAAGGCGAGTTAGCTCCAACTTTCACTTTTATGGATATCTCCAAAACAATTTAACATATTCAGAAATAGGTTGCTGAAGTTTGTAGGATTATGTTTAGAACTATTTTGCTATCCTGATTCCTTTCCTTGTTTTACGATTTATTATTGGTTTTGATGGTTTGGTTGTGTTTGGACAGGTCCATGACATCATTAAGATTAGAAATCACATCCTTCAAGGACAGTCCCTCAACGACCGACCGTTTGCAGCACAGAACGATGGTATTGTATAGATTTTGACTTTCTGAATGTTCAAAATTTATTCTCTTGTTTTTCTAACTATGGGTGAATGGCTATGTAGGAAGCATGGCATGGAGTATGGAACAAGGTGCCTCGAGAAGCATAAGATTTAGGATTCTTTATTGTGAATCACGATGGCCTTGTAACTTTGCAGCTTTTGTAAGATATTGCTTTGCATTATGTAACTTTGGTGTGGAGAGATCGAAATGGAGTTTTAAAGTGTGATGGTGAGGACCCCATCCAACTTAGTCTTCAGGACACCAGATCATAATTACCTTCGTGCATATGGAATTTAGTCCTTGGATTTAGAATATGGTTCAATGTTATGGATCTGATGATTGATTTTGCAGGTTGTAGAACGACTTGGACTGAACCTTCTGGACTTCGACTTTGATTTGGAATCACTCAAATGGTATTAAAACTGACTTGCTTTCCATCGACAGTGTGGTTAGGTTATTAGCAGGAAATTAATATTGCTAGGGTCAGTATATATGTTGTCCTTGAGATACTTGGCGGTCCTTACTGAATACTGATAACACCATTTTTGTTGACAGGAAAGAGGGCTTAAATCTCAGCCTGAGTTATTCATCCATATCGTTACTAACGAGACTAACCAGCACATTTGACTATCGTTGGAGTTGGAATGACCAGAGCTGGTTCGGTGGACAAATTAGGTACCATTGCAAGATGAGGTGCCAAGGAATGTTTTGATCCCAAAACCTGCACTTGACTGCTGTTTTGAATTAACGTAGAAGTAGGAACATCTGATACTGGTTGTGGCTATCATTCTCTGAATGCTGGTTTTTTGAAAATTAACTTGTTTTCCTTTAATTGCAATGTGTCCCTATTGGAACATATATGAATCCATGAGGAAATACCGTTTCTATATGCTTTGTAGGTGAAGGGTTATGCTCTCACAGGACTTGACACGGCGAGCTGTTAGCCAGGCGCAACACCTCCCGAACTGCAGTCGATTGGGACATTGCCGTTAGCATTGGCTGATTCCTCACTAACTTGGTCAAGCCACTGTTGCCGACGGAAATTGGATGAAGATGCTATTAGCACTTAGCTTTAGGAACTTGAATGTAATTTATTTGTAATATCTGGAATTTGTAAACCTAGGAGCCACGTAACTTTAATTTTGATTTTGGAACCACCTTAACTTGTAAGAACCATGATTATGAAAATCTATCTTGAATCATATAAATCCATAACCTCGACAACAGACAAGGAAATTCCTTGAGCTAGGGGAATAATATGAATCATGAATTTCTTTTAATAAGACTTGAAAGTTTTATCTTTCATGCTGACTTGAATCTGAGAATGTGAATTCGGTGAACCATCTTGTATTTTCCTTAGTTTTGAAAATTGACTTAACTTGAGGTTTGTGTTTTGGAAAGGGCTTGGCTTGTGATGAATTCTCTATACATTTGAAACCTATTCTAGCATACAACCTTGTGAAAGAATCTTTGATTCTTGGCATTAAAAATTGGATTTTCCTTGTGATCTTGACATCCTTGTGTAGCAATATAAATCCCCTAGTTGAACTTCTTCATAAACACGAGTCCATCTTGTGGTCCTTGAAAGAAATTGCCCTTGAATTTCATATTAAATTTTGTTAATTGGCATGGAATCTCTTTGAAATAAGTTTGAAAATGATGAACATCCAACTTGTGAAATAATTTGGACGTGAGCATGAATTTTGAAACTTGACATGTCTTGATCTTGTAAACTTGAACCAATTAAAGGACTTGATTTTGCATTTTGGAATTCCACCTCTTCTAATTCCTTCCAAACTTAACATTCACTACTTGAGGACATAACACAATTCTTAAATCTTGAGGGGCTCGAGGGAGAGATGCCATCTTATAATATAACTTTACCACACAACCAGTGATCAGTCTTAGGGTACCAAATTCCATATCAGAGGGTATAAGGACCTAGTATTTTTGTGAGGGGAAAATTGAGGAGTCTGAAGGAAGAAGGGCTTGGTGGTGGCTTAGGGACCATAAAGGGGAAGGGCACAATCTCACGGGAATCCACACACATCTTACAAAGACTAGGGAACTTCCACAAACACACACAGCACGACCTTCAAGACCTCAAGCCTTCTGCAGCAACACCTGTCCTTAAAAAAAACAAAGAGACGAAGCTAGATAAAGTGGTTAGTCATGCACGAATGATAGACCTACTATGTCATGCAAAAGCGGAGCGGGTATCTTAGGGTCAAAAATTAGGGTGCGACACGCAACTATTCGATTTACACAGTTTTCATCACATACTCAATTATGCATATCAGATTCATAAAATAGTATATATTTATACGAATCCCTACGGGGTTAAGGACTCCCCTCTACCCTCTCATGATCATACCACCAATATTAAACCCATTCTCCCCCCTTACCTCGAATTTGCTCAGAAAATTCCTGCAAAAAAATTGTTTCTTCAAAGCCCTAGTTCTTCCTTGTTCTTCCTCTCTCTAGCCCTTCTTTTTGTGAAAACTAATTAAGACTAACCCTACTCACTGGTTCTCACTAATCTCAGCTTAATGCCCAAACTGTCCTTATTTTTCTCCACTAACCCATATTCTAATTAAATCAGATTTTTATTTTTAATTATAATAATAGTAATAGTGATAATAAATATAATAATAATACTGCTCATGTTAATAATAATAATAATAATAATAATAATATTGAGCATAATAATGATAATACTAAAAATGGCAATAATAATAATAATAAAATATATTACTATTACTACCTATACCCCAAGAGTTACTTCCGACACCTCTAATCTACCCGTCCCACTAAGGACCACACGTCTACGCGCTCAACCACACATACCCTTAACCTGGCCAACAACGGAAAAATAACACGACGATCAAATAATTTAAATTGGGGTGTTACATGTGGCACCCTGATGGAATGCACAATGGAGGTCAGACCTGAAACCAGCTAGAAGAGGATCTGGAGGAGGACGTAGAGTCCTAGTAGTAATCCTACCTTTCTGGACCATAACAGGTTACAGTTCAGTGTACGTCATAGGAATAGGATCAGAGTGAGTCCTATTACGGTTTTTGTTTTGTCCAACAACTGGATGTCGAGGAGCTCGAACTGGTTGAGGTCGGTGGCGAGGTCTTCTCTCCTCAGTCATGACAGCATTGGTTTGATCTTCTCTTTTCTTTTGGAAGTTTCCATAGGATTTCTTGGCACCATTAGAAGATTCAGCAGTCTTCGAGTCTTTGGCCAATGGTCACCCAATTTGTGAAGTTGAGGAAACACTACCAATCATCTTTTCCCAATAGAAGGGAGACAAGGTGTCCATGAACATCCATGTGAGTTCCTTCTCTACCAGAGGGGGTTTAACTTCGGAAGCTAGTTCTCTCCAGTGTTGAGCATACTTCTTGAAAAATTCTCTCTCATTCTAAGACATGTTCTGAAGTTGACGACCGTCCAGAGCCATGTCAAAATTGTACTTGTACTACTTCATGAAGGCATTAGCAAGATCCTGGAAGCACTGGATACCGTTCTTTTCAAGGTGCATGTACCATTTGAGTGAAGCTCCACTCAGACGGTCTTGAAAGCAATGGATGAGCAACTTCTAATTGTTGATATAAGAAGCCATCTTTCTGAAATACATAACCAGATGAGCTCTTGGACAAGAATGACCTTGTATTTCACAAACTCGGGAGTCTTGAATTTGGAAGGTATGACAAGGTCAGAAACAAGGCACATGTTGTCTGCATCAACATTGAAGAAATCATTACCTTCTATGGCTCTGAGTCTCTTGTCTATAGTCTAAAACTATTCACGGACATCTTCAGGTTCAACAAAATCCTCACGGTATTCACCTTGAGCACTAGCAGCATTATACTCATAAAGAGGATTCTTAAAGGGAGCTCGGGCAGTCTGGGAAATAGTATGAACTACAGGTCTGGGCTCAGAGATAATAGTAGTTTGAAACACTGGTCCAATCATAGCAGTAGTAGCAATAAGTGGAGAGTAGTTATGGGGTAAACCAAACTCTGTCCAAGTAGAAGGTGGCATTTGAACAGGTTGAGAATCAGCAACAACACCTGAAACCTCCTGGATGAAAGTTATTTGAGGTTGTTCCCCTCTGGAAATCAAGACTTGGAGCATCTCAGTAAGCTTAGTCATGCCTGACTTCAGATCATCAATCTCTATTCTGATCTCTGTGTTGTGTTATTCTTGCTCTGACATTCTGTGTCTCAAATTAGCTCTAGTCTTGTATCGGTGACGAGGAATCAGCTTAACGACTGACAGATGATGCTGGAAGATAGAGACAGCAAAAATGAGTTGCTGAACAAACTAGATGTATGCATGAATCATGCAAAAGATGCAAATGATATGCAATTCTATGCAACACAGGATGCATATCACAGGCAACAGGATCAAAGGTCCAGGATCACAAGCATGGAGTCTGGGTGAAGAATCAACCACGGGGTGTGTACTAGGGGTAAAGTACCTACACAACGGATTCTAACAAGGTTCCCAGAGTCTACAACCCTCTTTCGGATATTACTAGCACACCGATTACTCGGGAATCGGTAATTTTCTCAAGAGAACCTCGTCTGAGTGTTCATAGCCACCGTACTACATCCTAAAAGGCCAAGTGGGATAAATGGGATACTAAGGTCCTTAGCTTCTCGGGCTCCCAGGTCAAAGATATCAATGCTTTCATGATTACTCGTTTAACAAATACTACCCTCAAAGGGGCCTCCACTAAGTGGGGGATTCTCAAGTTAATTTGTCCGGGATTACTCCACCCAAGCCAACTTGGCTATACCGTCCTCCTATCTTATTGTATACTTAAACCCAGGTTAGGACTTATCTTACTCACATAGAACATCACCTGGAAAAATAGAAGATGCCTAAACAATACAACCAAACAATAATAAAAACACAAATATAAGAAGTTAGGCTTAACCCTCAACAGTGATCCCTAGTGAAGTCGCCATTTTTCGCCGCGGTGAGAATCCGAGACCAAAGCTATTGGATTAGCTTGACTCGAAAAACAAAATGTCACCACCGAACTTTAATTTATCCAAGGGAAGCGGAAAAGATCAAATAAACCCAAAGTATGTATGCAAAGTTAAAAGCAAGGCCTAAAGCTAAGCAAAAGAGAGATCAAAGGTACTGGGGTTGGTTATACTAAGGAAAGGTTTGGTCGTGTAGCTTGGGTGATGGAAAGGTGTTACGTGAGAAGGGTGTGTGTGTTGTTTTGCAGTAGATGAAAAGGTTGTTTCTCTTTGTGTGTAAAGTATGTAGGAGGTTTGAGGAGTGTGTAAAGGGAGTGGGAGGTTAGTATGTTGCGAATCATTTTTTTCTCATGAAATGTTCTTTCTTTTCCTTTTGAAAACCTACAGGTAACGTGAGTGCATATAGTATTCCTAGGAGTATGTTGTTACAGATTATGTGGTAGATAGAAAGAGATTCAAGGTGGTTAAATGGCTTGTGTGAATAGTTAAATGAAATAAGTGTAAAAGGAGAGAGTAAGATTTTGAAGATGAGAAAGTGTTGTATGCATGAAAGATGAGAAAATTTTGTGCGTGTGATAAAATAAGGTGAAGTCAAGTGGTATTATGAAGTGTTTTTGTGTTATATGTGAAGGAAAATCGTGATTCAAAACGCATCGGAAATAAAAATTTCCCTTTAATGATCCTTACGAAAGATCATGATCAATGATAGAATAGTTACCTCTTGTGGCGATGAAACCTTTGATTCTGAATCGAAGGAATGATCACGAGCGATGTACGATGAACAACGCCTCTACTCAGTCTGCACGAACAGCTTCCTTCAGTCTCAGTGCTAGCTGCTACAATTGAAGGCTTTGAGTGAGAGATAGAGAGAAGGAAAATACGGCCAGGGTTTCACAACTGAATTTTCATCAAGTGTTTATGCTTCTGCACAACGGTTATATTTATAAAACCACTTGTGTGGGCTGCAAGATAAAAAGCCCACTTAAGTGCACGCACATCATATCTTATGATGTACCGTATATCACTTAAGCACGCGGTACCTTACCACAATTCGTATTCCACTTAAGTGCATCGTACCTTATGGTGTTACATATTTACTTAAGTACAACGTACCTTACTGTGTGCCTTATTTACTCTACCTCTTATCAAACTGTCCTTATGTTGTGACCCTGTAGGATTTCGCGACGTTAGTAATTATATTAAATCATGCATTTAACATAATAAATAGTGAGCGGTATCTTGCAACACATCAGTGCTACCCAAGTCACGAAATTGTCATGTGATCTAACAAAACCTTTTGTGATAGTGCTTGTGTGTACAGTTACCCTTCTGCCATTATGTCTATATTGAACACAAGACATATACCGTGTCATCCTTGTTTAATTCAATATTGGGACCTTAGACATTTATCCTGTTATGCAGGATGGACAAATTCCATCTAGGTCACTCATGTCCCTCAGCATGCTTTATGAAGTACCCATCAATTGTCTTTATAGTCATCCAATTACGGACAATGTTTGATCAGCAATAAAATACTTGACTCTACATCTAGGGTCCATCGTGGTTTCAGGTCGAAGGGTGGTATACATCACTATCACCATGAGAGTAACTTATGACACTTTGCATAATATTCTATGTAGTACTCTCATAGTGGGTCAATCTAGTATAAATATTACTCCTAATATTCATACCTATGTTAAGACTTGATAACTCCTTATCCATGATCCATGAGATGTGATCATCAGTCTATCTATATAATAGTCTTAATGCTTTAAGGTTATCCCATTTCACATTAAAGCTCGACTACGGATACTTTAAGAATAGTGTCCTTATGTTTAATGGAATCTCATGATTAAGTCACACTTAATATTTCATTAAACGAACTAGCTATTCTATGGACTTTATCACTTTGGAAAAACAAGCATAATAAAGAAATGCCTTTTATTATTAATAAATAATTCAATACAAGTACCAAAAGTATTGGTCTCTAGGGCTTACACCAACAATCTCCCACTAGCACTAGAGCTAATCAGGCATACCCCTAATACTCATAGATCCAGTATGGTCGTCTTGCTTCTGCTGTGTAAGAGGCTTTGTTAATGGGTCAGCAATGTTGTCAAGTGTAGCTACTCTGCATACCTTCACATCACCCCGATCTATTATCTCTCGAATGAGATGATAATGCCTAAGTATGTGTTTGGATCGTTGGTGAGATCTAGGCTCCTTAGCTTGTGCGATGGCACCACTGTTATCACAATAGAGATCAATGGGATCCACAATGCTAGGGACTATGCCAAGTTCACTAATGAACTTTTTGATCCAAAAGCTTCTTTTGCTGCATTTGAGGCAGCAATGTACTCGGCCTCGGTTGTAGAATCAGCAACTGACCTCCATATAGGCAGAACACACCTAGGCAGAACACCACCATTTAGGCAGAACACATTTAGGCACTACACCACCATTTAGGCAGAACACATAACCTGATTGCGATTTAAAGTCATCCTTATCTATCTGGAAGTTACCATCAGTGTATCTAATTACCGCGAGCTCTTCCTGACCTCCATATATCAAGAACAAATCCTTAGTCCTTCTCAAGTACTTAAGGATATTCTTGACAGCTACCCAATGAGCATCACGGGGATCAGATTGGTACCTACTCGTTGCACTTAAAGCATACGAGACATCTGGTCGAGTACATAACATGGCATACATGATAGATCCTATTGCAGATGCATATGGAATCTTATTCATGTGATCCCTTTCTTCCTTAGTTGAAGAAGATTGTGTTTTTGATAGACACAGGCCATGTTGCATAGGTATGAATCCTTTCTTGGAATCATGCATATTAAAGGGTCTCAGCACTTTGTCTATGTATGTACTCTGACTTAGGCCAAGCAGTTTTTGTGATCTATCTCTATAGATCCTGATTCCTAATATATAGGCTGCTTTACCAAGGTCCTTCATAGAAAAGCATTTCCCTAACCAAGTTTTTACTTGTTGCAAGGTAGGGACATCGTTTCCAATGATTAATATGTTATCTACATATAATACCAGGAAGATGATCATGCTCCCACTAACCTTCTTCTAGACACATGGCTCATCTTCATTCTTTATGAATCCATATTGTTTTACAATTTCATCAAAATGAAGATTCCAGCTTCTGGAAGCTTGCTTCAATCCATAGATTGATCGTTGTAACTTGCATATCTTTTGGGCTTCTTCTGGTATGTCAAATCCTTCAGGTTGTGTCATGTACACATCCTCAAGAAGATTCCCATTAAGGAAAGCAGTCTTGAGATCCATCAGCCATATTTCATAATCATGATATGCAGCGATAGCAAGTAAAATCTGAACAGATTTAAGCATTGCAAGTGGTGTAAAGGTTTCATCATAGTCTACACCATGGATTTATTTATAACCTTTAGCAACCAGTCTTGCCTTATAGGTATGTACCTTACCATCCATGTCAGCCTTCTTTTTGAAGACCCACTTGCATCCTATAGGATTAACTCCTACATGAGGTTCTACCAAGGTCCAAACCTGGTTTGTGTACATGGAATCCATTTCAAATTTCATGGCTTCTAACCACTTCTTAGACTCAGGACCAGTTATAGCCTCTTGATAGGTTACAGGCTCATCTTGATCCATGAGTAATACATCACCTTGATCAGTTATGCGATATCCATATCTCTCTGGTTGGTGACGTATCCTGCTCGACCTACGTTGGTCTTGTTCTACTTAAGCAGGTTGCTCTTCCACAACTACTTGTGGTTCTTGCTCTAATTCCTCCATAGGTGTATCAATGCTTTGTGATTCTTGAATTTCTTCAAGCTCTACTTTCCTCCCACTGATTCCTTTGGAAATAAAGTCCCTTTCAAGAAAACTCCAGTTTGAGCGACAAACACTTTGCCCTCAGAAGGATTGTAGAAGTAATACCCTCTTGCTTCTTTAGGATACCCCACAAATAAGCATTTGTCAGATTTGGGCTCAAGCTTAGTGGAAATTTGTCATTTCACATAAACTTCACAATCCCAAATCTTCATGTAAGTCATATGTGGTTTCTTACCACTCTATATTTCATATGGTGTCTTTTCAACCTTTTTGGATGGAACACGGTTAAGTGTGTAAGCTACTGTCAGTAGTGCATGTCCCCAAAAGGAGTTTGGAAGATCGACGTGACTCATCATTGATCGGACCATGTCTAACAAGGTTCGATTTCTTCTCTAAGATACACCATTCCATCGTGGTGTTCTAGGAGGAGTGAGTTGGGATAAAATCCTACACTCTTTTAGATGGTCATCAAACTCTAGGCTTAAATATTCACCGCCTCGATCTGATTGAAGAGTTTTAATATTCTTACCTAGTTGGTTTTGTACTTCATTCTTGAACTCCTTGAACTTTTCAAAGGATTCAGATTTGTGTTTCATTAAATAGACATAACCATATCTACTGAAATCATCGGTAAATGTGATGAAGTATTGAAAACCTCCTCTGGCTGGTATGTACAGTGGTCCACATACATCAGTATGTATGAGGGTGTATGTGGACCAAAAGATCATTAGCCCTTTCACCTTTTCCTTTGAATAGGGACTTTGTCATCTTTCCAATTAAACAAGATCTGTATGTATCATATGATTCATAATCAAAAGAGTCCAATAGTCCATCTTTATGGAGTTTGGAGATGCGTCTCTCATTTATATGGCCTAAGTGACAATGCCAAAGGTAACTTGGATTTAACTCGTTAGGTTTCATCCTTTTAGTATTAATGTTATAAATTGGCATTTCAAGATCAAGAACATACAATCCATTGTTCATTTGTGCAGTAGCATAGAATATATCATTCAAATAAATAGAGCAACAATTGTTCTTTATTATAAATGAAAAACCAAACTTGTCCAAACAAGAAACATAAATAATATTTCTGCTAATTTCAGGTACATAGTCACAGTTCTCTAACTGAATTATTAAACCACTAGGTAAAGTTAATACATAAGTTCCTACGGCTAAAGCAGCAACCTTTGCTCCATTGCCAACTTGTAGGTCAACTTCACCTTTTGCCAAAACTCTACTCCTTTTTAGCCCCTGCACATTGGTACAAATGTGAGAACCACATCCAGCATCTAATACCCATGATGCAGAAGTAGATAAATTTATTTCTATAACAAAAATACCTGAAGTCGAAGTCTCCACTTCATTCTTCTTATCTTCAAGGTACTTTGGGCAGTTTCTTTTCCAGTGTCCGGTCTTACCACAATAGAAGCAAGTGCCCTCCTTTGGTATACCTCTACTAGGCTTCAAAGTAGGGGCAGTATGTTTGGGTTTGGTAACTTCCTTGCCTTTCCATTTACCACCCTGCTTGGTGGGCCTTTTGTTCTGTTTCTTTCCATTACTGACCATCAGAATGGATTTCCCTTTTGACTTTAGATTTTGCTCAGCTGTTCTTAACATGCCTAGCGATTCAGGAAGAGTTTTGTCCATATCTTTCATGTTGAAATTAAGGACAAATTGACTGAAGATTTTCGGCAACGATTGCAGGATCAAATCAGTTGTAAGCTCCTCTTTTTAGAGGAAATCCCAATCTTTCAAGGTTCTCCACATACCCAATCATCTTGAGTACATGGGGACCTACAGGTGCTCCCTCAGATAGCTTGGCTTGAAAAAGGGCTTTTGAAACTTCAAACCTCTCATGCCTTTCCTGCTCTTGATAGAGCATCTTCAGGTGTTCGATCATATCAAACGCTGTCATGTTTTCATGTTGCTTTTGCAATTCAGAAATCATGGTAGCCAGCATGAGGCAAGCAATATCATTGGCATCATCGACATGCTTCTTATAAGCATCTCTTCCAGCCTTAGGAGCAGAACTAGGAGGCTCTTCCTTAGGAACAGGTGTCTCTAAGACATACAACTTTTTGTCATGTTTGAGGACAATCCTCAGATTTCGGTGTCAATCCAGAAAACTTATCCCAAATAATTTTTCCTTATCAAGGATTGATCGTAAAATGTTGTTAGATGTGTTTGTTGTCATGGTAATCTACAAAATAGAATGGAAAAAATAAGTATCATTAAAATAACATATTCAATTAGGCCTTTAATTAAATATGCTCTCACTATTTTACTCAAACCAAATGACCCTCACCATTTGATTCGAAAAATCCCGTTGGAAGATTTTCTAGTGGATCGAGATCCATATTTCACTTTGTTTTAAGTCAGCATTAGGCTGATTACACAAAACTCAGCTATTTAGGTAGGAACTTTTTCCAATTGTATCCCATATAATTCTCGAATATTTCAGTTGGGTGAATAACTCCTTATCTTAATCCATCATATGGATTATTCCTAACTCTTGCTTCTAAACGTATATAATCTTATTATATTTTGTTTAGTTAAGTTTGACCCATTGTTTTAGAAATTGGATATTACATTTATCCTATCACATCTTACTAATATAGAACATGCACCTCACGTTAGGTGAAACCTACATTATTCGATACTAGTCTTGATGAGTTCTAAAACTTGGAAAGCATAAACTTAATATTCAATTTGAGGGAATTTTCATTAGTTTGATCTCGCCGGCTTATTTATCATATAAATCGTCTCTCACATGCATCAACATACATACACATGCATCAACATACATACAAAATGAAACAGTTATGGCCCCTAGTACAATTGTTCTCCCAAGCCAATGAGAGAACCTAAGCTAAACCTAATAATGATCTACACTTCTCCAAGCAAGAACTCCAAGGTTGTCCTCCTTTGATCTTGTAGTCTTCTTTTTCTTCATAACATTACATTACATTAAAGAATACTCGGTTTACATACGAGGGAGTGAGATGAGAAAAGAAGTTACATCAAGAGATTAAAAGAGAGGCACGACACGCAGGTCGTATTTTAAAATCCCAAAACAAAATAAAGGAAAACTAAGGCCATAACTGATCACCACAAGAGAAAAATAATAAACACAATTTTATTATTATTAATTAAAGTCCTGTTAATTAAATGAATTAAATTAAATTTTGGCGAATGATCACACTACGCAGACGGGGTTTTCATATCATCAAAACACCATGACCAATAATTCAGTATGATTGATCCATATGCCACTGCTTCACCATACTAAAGTCGGATTCCGAAGCAAATGAACATGGATCGCTCAAAGGAATAATGATCATTACGTGATTTAAATGAATGAAATAGAAACAATATATCCAATATACCATCTTTCCATCAGAGTTAATTATATCACATATAAAATTTGATAGATCATATTTGTGTAACCTAAGGACGATTGATATATCGTTGTTTCACCATACTATTGTCGGATTTTGAAGCATAGTCAATATCGATCATCCAAATCGTACACAGCCTCATGCCAAAATTCAATTTCTCAATTTAATTTAATTTGTTATATGTTTTAATCAAATTTCCAAATCGTACGATACCTTACCACAATCCGTATTCCACTTAAGTGCACCGTACCATACGGTGTTACATATTTACTTAAGTACATTGTACCTTACAGTGTGCCTTATTTACTCTACCTCTTATCAAACTGTCCTTATGTGTGTGACCCTGTAGGATTTCGGAACGTTGGTAATTATATTAAATCATGCATTTAACATAATAAACAATGAGCGGTATCTAGCAACACATCACTGCTACCCAAGTCACGAAATTGTCATGTGATCTGACAAAACCTTTTGTGATAGTGCTTGTGTGTACAATTACCCTTTTGCCCTTATGTCTATATTGAACACAAGGCATATACCATGTCATCCTTGTTCAGTTCAATATTGGGCCCCTAGACATTTATCCTGTTATGCAGGATGGGCAAATTCCATCTAGGTCACTCATGTCCCTCAGCATGCTTTATGAAGTACCCATCAACTGTCTTTATAGTCATCTAATTACGGACAATGTTTGATCAGCAGTAAAGTACTTGACTCTACATCTAGGGTCCATAGTGGTTTCAGGTCGAAGGGTGGTATACACCACTATCACCATGAGAGTAACTTATGACACTTTGCACAACATTCTATGTAGTACAGTCATAGTGGGCCAATCCAGTATAAATATTACTCCTAATATTCATACTTATGTTAAGACTTGATAACTCCTTATCCATGATCCATGAGATGTGATCATCAGTCTATCTATATAACAGTCTTAATGTATTAAGGTTATCCCATTTCACATTAAAGCTCGACTATGGATACTTTAAGAATAGTGTCCTTATGTTTAATGGAATCTCATGATTAAGTCAAACTTATTATTTCATTAAAAGAACTAGCTATTCTAGGGACTTTATCACTTTGGAAAAACAAACATAATAAAGAAAGGCCTTTTATTATTAATAAATAATTCGATACAAGTACCAAAAGTATTGGCCTCTAAGGCTTTCACCAACAGTATGAAAAATGGTGGAGTGGTGAGTATTAAGTATAAGTGTGCATGCTGAGTTTGTATGAGTATGGTATTGAAAAAAATGGTGTTGCATTATGGGGTTTCTTTATGCGCAGGAGAGGAAAACTTAGAGTCTCATTGTGTGATAGAGTACAATATTATAAGGGTGTAATTTTACAAAGTGAAAAGTGAAAAGGTGGAATAGGATGTATGTGCAAGTATGGTTGATGTTTACAAGATTTTTATGCTTCGTGGCTAAGTTTCATGGTACAACAATTTGTCTTATATTGTTGTGTCAAGTTGCTTTCAATATGCAGGTTATTGCATGTTTTCTTTGGGAAGGATGATGGAAGGTGATATGAAGGTAAAAATGATTTTACGGTTTTGAAGTTGGATATATGTGAGAGGGATCAAGGTGTGAGGGAAAAAGGTGTGAGTGAGTACGTTTTGTACAGGAAGTTATTATGTTTTATAGGAGGGTTAATGTTTTTTCATGAGTGATGAAGGTGATGGTTTATGCTATAGTGATGTGGGACCGCGCGTGGAGAGTGAGGAATTTTTCATGAAATGAAAGTCATGATATCCGTCTCATCTGGCTTCCAAATGCCTTTTATGCTATTTTTTTGAATTTACAAAAAAAAAAAAAGACTTTTCATGCGCAGACTGAGAGAGAGAATGGTTTGGATTTATGTGAACATGCCTATTGGTGTAAGTTACTAATGAAGTATAAAACAAAAATAGATTTTTTTAAACTTGCTAATTAAATTTTACTTAAAAGAAAATATACAAACAAAATTTTAAATATTATTTTTTAAAAGAAAAGGATAGATAAATAAAAAATAAAATAAACTATTAAAATTAACCCCAAACAAGAAATTTGATTAAATTAAAAGATTAATGACTAAAAATAAAAATAAATTTGGTTTAAAACGAAAAAACAGACTGGTATCGAAATGCTCGAAAAAATAAAATGAATACACTAAAATGATCAGCGCAAAATAAACGACTCATAAAAATACAGAGTTTGGTCAAATTTCGAATAAATTTTACCCTGTTAAAAGGCTCAAACTGATCGAAAAGTGACCGAAAAGCAGTCAAAAAATTAAAACGAGCACGCCATGTTAAACTACGCGAAACGTAGATTAATAGCATTGACGTCTGCAAGCTCAATTTTGAAACTTTTTCGTCTACTGATTTTACGCACGGTTGACTTTTAATTTGACCGATTCGGCTGTAAATACAAGTGTTGTGAAACGATGTCGTCAATAGAAGAACAAAATTATGAGATAAAGATTGAGTTTTTTGAATAAACACAAGAAACCCTATTAGGTTTCACAAAGGAAAAGAGAAGAAGAGAGACTAATTAACCAACAATTAACCTCTCTTAACCTAATTAGGATTTGCACCACTCCTTACAAAGATGAGAGACTAGCATGCTATTTATAAGAAAACTAACATACTAACCTAATGGGCTTTTACACACAAGCCCATTACACATGCTAACTTAAGGAACAAGCTAACTTAAACAATTAGGCTTACAACCAATGCCTAATTCGACATACTAACTTAAATTACAAGTTAATATATTTTGACAGCATGCTTGAACAGACTTCGACTACAGCATGCACAACTCCTGTCGAAATATCAAGCTACCCTTGTCGACACTAGAGTTCGATCCAAAATACCACAAATTTCCACATTGGAACAAACTCTACTCTACACAAACAAGGGAACAAACTAGCTTTCATCATCTTTGATCCTTTCAACGCTTCTAGCAAACCCTCTTGAACAAGAAGGGCTTGCATCTTCAAGCGCCACAAACCGAAATCATTCACACCAGTGAATTTCTCAATTTCATAATTTGTTGACGGCATCTTCTCCTCCACGCTCACCGCACCAGTTTGTTGTGAAACGATGTCGTCAATAGCAGAACAAAGTTATGAGATAAAGATTGAGTTTTTTGAACAAACACAAGAAACCCTATTAGGTTTCACAAAAGAAAAGAGAAGAAGGAAGAAGAATAGAGAATTTGTTAAATCTGTTTTACTATTCACTTTCTCAATAAAGGTTCAAAGATTACAAGTGAATACCAACAATTAATCTCTCTCAACCTAATTAGGATTTGCACTACTCCTTACAAAGATGAGAGACTAGCATGCTATTTATAAGAAAACTAACATACTAACCTAATGGGCTTTTACACACAAGCCCATTACACATGATAACTTAAGGAACAAGCTAACTTAAACAAATAGGCTTACAACCAATGCCTAATTCGACATACTAACTTAAATTACAAGTTAATATATTTTGACAGCATGCTTGAACAGACTTCGACTACAACATGCACAACTCCTGTTGAAATATCAAGCTACCCTTGTCGACACTAGAGTTTGATCCAAAATATCACACCAACACACTTATTTTGGATGATAAATTGACATTATGCGTGATAAAAGACATGATAGGCTATGTATATAATGCAAAAAGAGACGGGATCTTATGGATAAAATTAGGATATGACACACGTCATAAAATGAAGTGTTAACAAAACAAATCTAAGAAGAGACTCAAAAAAATGTTGGACATGGGTTCAAAAAGCTGAATTTTTTTAAAGAAAACTAAAAGATTAAAATAATTAAAATAGGATAGCAAAACTGCATTTAAATCTTAAAAATACTAAAAATTTATGCAAGTTGGATTTTAGGATTTGAACACAGTAAAAAAATTTAAAATTTAAAACGCATTTATAAATATACACATTCGAAGAAAATTCTAATATAATAAATAATACTACCTCTATTTCAAATCAATTTTTTTAATAAAAAAATTGTTTTAAAATAAATGTTATTATCATTTTTTTAACATAAAAATAATTGTTATTTTTTTAATTGTGTTGTTTAATTATTATTCTATATACTATTTTTAACACATTTATAAAATTAATTTAATAAAAATATTATAATATTTTTTAATTTGTGTACAAAAATTAAAAACAATAATTATTTTAAAACGTAGAGAGTAGTTAAAATACATTGTATTATCTTGAAGATAAACATGAACTACTATTTCTATTTGTCTTCAGTAATTCTAATAATTCAACTACCTACGAGAACTCAATAATGTCCAAATAATATTTATTTTTTTCATAATGTCAATATCAATTCTTTTTTTCCTACAAAGTAAATCAAGATTTTCACGAGGTTGTTTTTATAAGTTATTCTGTTACTCTTACTTTTGCAATTTTAAAAATATTATTCTTTTTTATAAGAAAAAATTTATTTTTTAAAATATATTAATTAACTAATGTATGTAAATAATATATATATTAGATATTATTTAATGAATTTAGAATTAAATGCACTTTTGATAATCTATTTTTATGTTTTTTAATTTTTAGTCTTTTCATTTTAAAAACCATTAATGTTTTTTATAGAATAAATTAATTTATAATTGATTATTTTAATTAATTTTTTAAATAAATTTTTGTTTTATATTTATTTAAATTTTAATTAACAGATTAATAGATATTTTAAAAAAATTGATGGGGCACAAAAAATAAGGAGAGAATGGAATGTGAAATTAGAAAATAACAAGGTTTTGTAATACAGAAAAAGAAAGAAATTAAGAAGAGATATTGGTAATTGAAATGAGAGAGAAAATAGCATTGGACATCATAGACATTCCCATCTCATTAATTCATTATCCCTTATATAGCCTCATCCTTGCACGTATCCTTTCAGCCTTTTACTTAATTCTCTTTTTCGCTCTCCACGTCTAATTGCCACATTTTTTTGACTCTGCACCATCTATTGCCAACTGCCCCCACTTCCTGCATTTTTACCATTACATCACCATCCCCTCTAATGACAACCTTGTCCTCAAGGTTGAAATTAGGGAAGTTGTGCTGGATCACAGACATGAACTCCCATGTTGCTTCGGTTGCAGGAGTGCCTTCCCATTGTATAAGAACTTGAGGAACCTTAGTTGATCCTTGGAAGATAATTCTTGCTTGTAACACTTTCTCAGGCTGAATTATATGACCAGTATCAGACATAGTTAATGGTAGGACATGTATTGCTCAGTCGCACTTCCATTGAATGGATTCAACTGGGAAATGTGGAATACATGATGTATTTTTGCAGTATCAGAAAGTTGCAACTTATAAGCCACTTCACCTACCCTAGCCACAATAGGAAAAGGACCAAAGAACTGCATTCCCAATTTTTGATTTTTTTAAGAGTCACAGAGTGCTGCCGATATGGTTGAAGTTTAACTAGAACCATATCTCCCACTTGCAGCTGGAAGTCCCGTCTTTTATTATCTGCATGATGCTTCATTACTTGTGTGCTCTCATCAGATTTTGTTTTAGATTTTCTAAAATCTCATCTCGACTTATGAGTTGTGCCTGCACCTCCATAAAATCAGCTCCATTGGGCACATATCTCAGTAATGCTGGTGGATCTCTACCATAGACAACCTTGAAGGGGGTCATACCAATACTAGTATGATGAGTCGTGTTATACAAATACTCCGCCCAGGACAATGCTTTGTACCGCGATTTAGGATTGTTAAAAGTGAAGCATCTTAGGTACATTTCCAAACACTTGTTTAAAGCTTCTGACTGTCCGCCGGTTTGGGGATGATAAGCTGAGCTCATTTTCAATGTAGTACCTTGCAACTGAAATAGATTTTTCCAAAATCGACTTGTAAAAACCTTGTCCCTGTCTGACACTATTGACTTTGGTATCCCATGTAATTTAGCCACATGAATCATGAAGGCTTCAACTACTGATTTGCTTGAAAAATAATATTTCAAAGCAATAAAATGTGCATACTTGGTTAATCTATTAATGACCACCATAATAGTAGTATACCCAAATGAAAGAGGGAGACCTGTGATGAAATCCATAGTTATATCCTCCCATATTTGATTAGGAATAGGCAATGGTTGAAGGAGTCCTGTTATAAGTGTGGCCAGACTTGGCTTGTTGACAGATAACATAACTATTTATGAAATTTTTTATATCCTCTTTCACATGTGCCCAATGAAACTGCGCACTAACCCTTGCTAAGGTTCTGGTGATCCCGGCATGTCCCCCAATAGGTGATTTATGGTATTCTTTCAACACAACTTGAATTACCAGACTGCCTGATGGTATTACCAGTCGATTCTTCCATAGTAACAAGCCATCTTTCATGGTGTAAAATGTAACGCCCCATTTTATTTTAATTATTATTAGTAATTAAATTATGTGTTGACGTATGTAATTGCGTAATTATGTGTTTTGTTGTGTTTAGGATATCCTTGGTTTGGGGTAGTGACCTTAAGATTATACCTTAAATGAATAGTAGGGGTGTGTGAGCAAAAGTGTAGAGATTGGTAGTGTGGTGAGTAAAACTAATTAGATTATTTTAGTTAGTATTTATTTAATTATAATATTAGGTGAATATTGATTTAATTAAATTTGTGATAGAAAATTATTATTATTGTTACTTTTCATTAGTTGGATTAAGTGAAAATAATAATATTATAATAAGAAAAGGGGATTAGAGAAGAGAGAAAAAATCATTCTACGTGAAAACAAGAGGAAGAGGCAAGAGAGAAGGCTAGGGCTCAAGAGAGAAGAAGGAAGCCTTGCAAGAACTCTAAGGTAAGGGTGGGGTTCTTAATCATCTTAAGGGTTGTATAATATTTGTATGAGGGTAGATAGACCTTTAGGATCGTACTTTGTGTATGATTTGTGTTGATTTGGGAATTGGGGTTTGTATGTCGGAGGTTTTGATAAGAGGAAAAATGCATAAATTGATCGGTTAAAGTGTAGTCTATGGATTCCTAATTGTATGTATGATGTTAGGATCTCTAAAAAGGTGTTGTAGGCGGTTATAATTGTTACATAATGGTAGTATTTAGAATTCTGAGACGGAGACTTTTTACGGAATCGAATTCGGAGGTCCGGAAGGCCTCCAAACTGCAAAAATCGCACTTTTTCGATTTGCTGTCCTGGAGAGTTCGCATAGCGAACGTCGCATAGCGAGCAGTAGCAAGCTAGTAGTGAAAGTCCATGGGTTACATTTTGTAATGAGTTCACGATGCGAGCTGTATTTCACGTAGCGAACGTCGCGAGCAGTAGCGAACTCGCAGCGAGCATGACAGAGCTGTTAGTTGCTGTTACGAACAAGATTTTACCAAACTTCAAAAATTCATAACTTTTAATTCGTATGTCCGTTTTAGCCGCCGTTCAAATTGTCGAAAGATGGTTCCCCGTACTTTTTGTTAAAATTAATTTCAGTACCAGCATTCCAACCATTTGACGCGTTAATTGGGCTTTCGTGTATGCGTGAGGTGTTGTGCGTTAGAATGATGAATTTGGTTGTGTGTACGCGTGTTGTGGTTGTGGATTGCTGTTGTTGTATGTGTTGGCAGGTATATGTTGCGTGCTGGATAATTATGGTATGATGTTGTAGCGGTAAAAATCTTGAGTGTAAGCTATTGATTAACTTAACTCATAAAGTAAGAGTCGCCACCCCACTTTTATTTTATTCACGAAGGGAAAGGAAAAAAGAGCAAACAAAACCTAAATAGTTCTAAAAGAACAAAGAGATAAAGGGTAAGGGGGTTGGTTATGTAAAGGGAAGGTTTTACACACCCAATACATCTATAGTACTCTATAGGAGCCCTTTGATGTATTCATGCTTTTTGGTCTGAAAATGGTTTGCTTGAAAAAAGATCGAGGAGATGAGAGGAGAATTATTTTTTTTATGATTTTTGTGTTTAGAGAGATTTATCGCCTCATGCCTACGTACCCACGATGTGCAATGTAGGATCAAAACCTCGTAGTTTGTGGTACAAAGAACAAAAATTCGTTTGTTTTGGTTGATTTTAAGTGTAAAGACAATTCGTCATTTCCAAGCGAATAATTCCGCTTAAAGAAATGAATCATGTCTAAACTTATGAAAATGTTTAAAAAGAAAAAGTGCACAAGGCACAAAAAAGTGATTGATGAGTTTTGGGGTTTTTTAAAGTCTTTTTGAAATGGTCAAAATATGATTAACAATTGATTGACATTTATTAAATAAAACAAAAAAAGTTTGAAAAAATCACTTGACCGAAGTCAAGGTTTTATTATGAAAGTGGTTTTGAAGTTTGAAAACAAGAAGGTTTTGAAAAAGAGAGGAGATTTTGAAAATTGAAGAAGGGGTGGAGAAGAAGTGACTATCCTAATGCATAAAATAAAAGCTAGGGATAGAAAGATCTAACCACATGGACAAGCTCCATAGCATAAGCATTTTTCCCTTTTTTTTATTTGATTTGGTCTTGATTCAAAATATAGTCTTCAAAAGAGGACTCCAAGTATCCAAAATCCAATATTTTTCCATCACAAACTCCCAAGCATAGGTTAGGATCCTAATTCTAAATCCAAAGTCCGTAATCAAGAGTATAGGTTCTCCAATGCAAAGGATAGTGGCCATAGTCCAACAATTAAGAGCACAAGTATTTTAGTGGTTTAATCCTTTATTAATGTTTTTTGAGTCCAAAATGGATAAAAGGAAAAGGCATAAACATAAACATGTGTCCAACGGACAAAGGAAAAATTGCGGAAGCATGAACATGTGTCCAACGGACATAGGAAAAATATGCGGAAGCATAAACATGTGTCCAACGGACAAAGGAAAAATTGCATAAAAGTAAAAGAGAGATAGGGAGTGAGAAGGAAATGTAAAGTTAGAAGTTAGTGGTTAGTAGCACAAGGCTCTAGTGCCATAAGCCTTCACCGATTATTTCGTTTCGCTTTATGAACTATAGTGATTAAACAATGCACTTAGGCCAAGGTTAATGAACTTGACAGAACATTGGTAGAACCAAAGCCTCTACAATGCCAAGTGTCAAAGATTATGGACCTAATGCAAAAGATCAATCACCGTTGGGTTAACGCGGCCAATCAACGTCCGGACCACAAAAATTCAAATTTCGAATTGGATAAAGAGGGATAAATGTTGCGCTATGTTAAGCAATCGCCGAGTAATTTACGGAGTAATTACCCTACAATGAGGTTGGTCAATAGATCTTTGTGCTAATGCATGCTAGATGAACGATATGTAAATCGTCATCCGAAAGCAATACCGCACGAAAAGAAAATAGGTAACAATCTAGTCTTGATCAAGAATTCAACAAAGAAATTCTAAGATCCATAAGACTTTCATCGATCAAAATAAAAAGAAATAGATGAAGAGAAAGCCAAATTGAATTACACTTTCAAGATCCTTTCATCTTTAAGTTCAATCACTTTTAATTGATAAGTTTAAGTGTGAAAACATATCACTAATTCAAAGCACCTCAAATGAATTCAACAATCCATTTAAAGATCGATTTGAACTAATGATGTTTAATTCCTTTAACTATATCCAATGTCCATTGAAATTGAAGAGAAATTAATCTCAATAATGCATTTCAAGGCTAAGATAAGAAGAAAGGGGAAGAAAAAGGAAGAAAAGCCAAAACAGCCCCAAAAACAAGCAAAAAACACAATTCTGCCTCTGTGAAATCGATTGCACAAAAGGTGCAATCGATTGCACCTGTTCAAAATCAGCAAAACAACACAAATTTTACACTGCGCAATCCATTGCGCAAAAGGTGCAATCGATTGCACCTGTTCAAAAATAGAAAATCAACATTTTAAGAGGCAAATCCTTAATCAATCATTTCATCAAACATCTATTGATCATGGATTCAATTGTGCATAAATCTTAAAATTAAACAACCGTAAAAACCTGCAATCGAACACAATTACAAGATCCAAAGGATCAAGTAACACAAAGCAACCAAAGATCTACATGATGAATGATGGAGATGAAGCTTTAACAATGGTGTGAGATGAATTACCACTTCAAATCTGAAAATTCCTTCAAATTGCTTCAAGATCTACACTCCAAAGCCTTGATCTACTATAATTGATGAACAAAAACAAGAATGGATGAAGGTTTAGCTCAAAGTTGAACAAGATTCAATGTGAATTCTTGTTAACTTTCCAAGGAAGAAATGTGAGCTTTGGTGAATTTTGTGGTTGGGAAGAGAATTTGCAAGAGGTTTTTTGGCTCTCAAAAGCTTGAATGAATGAATGAAATGAAGATTCTATTTATAGAGTTTAGGTTTGGGAATTTGGTGGTTTGGAATTTGGTTTGGAAGATCAAAATTAGGCTTGGAATTTGATTTTGGAGGGAAATTAACAAAAGAGTGGTGATTAGTGAAGGTGTATGGTGGGAATTAATTGTGATGAGGTAGGGGAATTATTTTTGGGTGATCTAGAATATTCTCATGTGATAAAATTGGTGTCAAATGCTTCAAAATTTCAAAATTGCTGAATTTGGCCAATTTTGCCTCTGTGCAATCGATTTCAGTGCTGATGCAATCCATTGCGCCTGTACAAAAATTCAAAAATTAGCACGCAATGTGAGGGGTGCAATCGATTGCTGTTTTAGTGCAATCGATTGCATCAGTGAAAAATGTCGATTCTTTTGCTTGTCGAAGAAGGCATGGAAATAAACACATGAACCTTGGAATTCCTTGGATAATAATCAATTAAAACTTGAGGAATCCTTGATCGGATAAAATTTGACATGATTACGGATCAACTTCGACGTTGTACAGATGAAATTCATTCGAGCTGCGGGGCTGTTGTTTTGGTATTTTAACCTGTTCTTCCCCTGAAAATGTTAGTGAAAGAAAACAAAATATTTTTGGATTTTAATTAATGGTTGGTAAACATAAACAAATTAAATAATAAAACAACTAACAAACACACACACACTCAAAGATCCCTGCAAGGCACAATCCTATAGAAGAGGGAACCAATGTGTGATCTTGTTTGTGGTATGAGATGCAAAATGATATGTGGGATCTTAGGGGTAAAAATTAGGATATTACAGATGTATTGACGCATTGATAGTCATGTTCATTATTCGTCTTTGTATGTTGTCGTTGTATGTTGTTGTTGTATGCATGCCATGTTGCATAAGTTGTGCGATAAGTCGTGTGCCCATGTGGGGTGTGAGCACCTTATCGGGATTCTTTGAAATAGAATCGTGTCATTGTTGTTGTTGTTGAGGTGATCGTGTGTCCATGTGGGGTATGAGCGATCACGGATGTCGTGTGCCCATGTGGGGTGTGAGCGACTGACATAGAAATTTCGACGGGAATTATGATAATGAAAAAGGGATCGAACTAGTACCACATGCATTGAGTCGAGTCATGGGTCTCATTGCATTGCATTATGTTGTGTTGTATGGTGAATTGTACGGTTGTCTGCTTATATGGAAGAGTGTAATTTCGTTGATGTGGTAATGATAGGATGAATAGTGTAATGGTTTAAATGCTTTTATATTTATATTATGCATTTCTTATGTTGATTGGGAATCTCACCCCTTCTGTTTGAATGTTACCTCCACGTGGGTAACGTGCAGATAAGCAGGATTAGTGTGGAGTTGTGGTTAGTGAAGATGAAGTCCTTCACTTATTTTTGGCGTCTGCTCTGATGTGTAACACTGGGGGTCTTGGAACGCATGTCGTTGTTTATTTTATTATATGTCGTCGTTTTGGTTTACTTGATGAGAATTATGTAGTATTAAGTATGTTATGTTTTCATTGTCAAGGATCATTGGTCTTCCTTATGTTTTTGAAACTAATTTTGTTGTTTTGAACCGTTATGATTTGTTATTAAATTAACGAAATTTCCGCTGCTTAAAAAAATGATTTTTGGGTCATGGATTTGTTAATTACCGCTAATAATAATTATGTGTTACATGTCGTGATCATGAGCATGAGTAGTTGAAAAGTAATACCCTTTATTGCTGAGTTTTATCCCTTTATTGCTAAATTTTATTTTATTAATCTGATTATTTGAATAATTTACGCGGGGGAATTTAGGGTGTTACATAGTGGTATTAGAGCAGGTCGGTCCGTTCGGCCAAGTTATCTAATGTTATTTGTTCCTTAGTACGCGACAGGTGTGGGAAACACTGTCGGTACTCGTTTTTTTCTAGTTAGTTGTCTGAAGGAGTGGTACTGAAATAAGTGGGGGGAGAAGCTTTTGCTTCTCTGAGATGTTCTGGTGTTGAGAGTTTGTGTGGTGTACCGCTTATTACAAGGGCGAAGGAGTGTTGTGTGATGTTGTTTCCCGAACCCGAATAGAGTATGAATTCGTGATTCTAGTATGCCGGTCAAGGTGAGATGGTCTTTGAAGGAGGATGATCGGATGTTGTTGATAGTTACTTATCAGGAGTAGAGAACAATGTACTAGCTAGTGGTATGTCAAGGTGTGTAATTCCTGATTTTTTTTCCTGAGGATATCTGCGACTTGCCTCCAGAGTGTGAAATTGATGTTGCTATATGTTGCATAATTGGTGAGTTGTGTGTGGAGTCGATGTTTGGAGTGATGATAAAGTGAGGAATTGCTGTAAATTGTTGTGGAATCATATAAGTGATTGTTGGAAGTGGTTGATGTTGTTAGGTGATTGCGAATCGCGAGTCAGATTCGGAACTCGAAGATATGAATATTTTTGTGAAAAGAATTGGAGTTTGGTGTTTTTGAAAACCAATTTTTTGATAAAATAAGGTGATTTTCGAGTTAAAAGAAGAATGGGGTTTTGGGAGGATAAGGAAAGTGATTTTCGTGTAAAAATATAGCAGAAAAGTGCTTCTATAGTAGGGTAATCGGTTACCCTATATGCAGTAACCGATTACCCTGGGACTGATTTGCTTAAAAACTTCAAAAAAAATCCATATGTTGAGCTTCGGGTGTCCGTTTGACGCGTCGTTTGAACCTGTGGAAAGCTAATACAACGTACGTTCTTGTAAAAATGGTTTCAAGTTCTGGAATTAAACTTAACTAGTGTGTAATGAGGTTTTGAGGTGTCTGGATATGATGTCAGTGTCGGTGTTTGTTGAAAAACTTCAAAAATTCATAACAGGAGTTCCGGACGTCCGATTCGAGTTTCGTTCGGAGCGTTAGAAAGATAACGTAATGAAATTTGTTTTAAAAATGGTTCCAGTACCTAGAAGGGATTTGTTTGTCACGTGGTAATGTTGGATGAAAGGTGGAGTTTGCTTTTGATCCTGTCCTTCGTACCAGACTCATTGTTATAGCACTTTGCAGGATGTCAACTTCAGAGTTGAGTGAATTGAAGAAACAATTGGAAGAGTTGTTAGAAAGGAAATTGTGAGACCAAGTGAATCACTTGGGGAGCCCCGGTGTTTTTAGTTAAGAAGAAAGAAGGTAGTACGAGATTGTGCGTAGATTACTGACAGTGGATTAAGAGATGATCGAGGTTAAGGATCCACTCCAAAGAATTGACGATTTAATGGACCAACTGGTAGACTAGTATGTTTTCAGTATAATTTAATTGAGGTCAGGTTATCTTCAGATTGGGTGAAGAGTGAGGATAGTTAGAGGATCTTAGAAGCAAGAGAGAAAGGTGGAACTCATGTTCATCGTTTCCCATCTTCATTTTCGCACTTATGGAACAGCCTTCACTAAACAGGTAATAACTTTTCGCTCGTAACTCCGATGGGAGCGATTCTGAACTTTTTGGAAAGCTTACAAAATTACCTACATTTTGCATATAAACTTTTTCTTCTACATGTTTTTGACGAAAGAGAAAAACGCATTTGAAGATTTGGGTCTGATGCTGATTTTGGAGAAGGCAGGTATACGGGATTTCTTGACCAGCCTCCATTATACAGGCGATAACATTTTACTTGTAACTCGGATTTAAGCGATTCTTGAATTTTTGGAATCTACAGGAAATTCCCTTCATTTTGGCATGTAATTTTGTATCAGGAAGGTCTGTATTGAAGGGGATAATTGTGTTTGAAGTTGAGCGAGTCTTGCTGAAAATGGGTAAGATGAGGTCAGGTATAAGATGTTTGGTAATATGAGGGAGGTGAGGATATCGGAGAAGCACATGGAGGTGCGGCATATGCCAATTAAGAATGATTAGCGTAGAGAGATCTTTGAGGAAGGGAGAAGGTTAAATAGTAAAGTGAATTGTGTGTCATTGATGACATGGTGTCGACATGTGTCGGGAAGATTTTGGAAAGTTTCTATCACCAACCAGATGATGAGGGGATACTGTTGAGATTGTGATTAGAATGAGACCCAAATGTGAAACTATACGGCTCGTCGAGGTTATGAGATTAAAGGAAAGACGAAGGAGTTATTAGTGTTGTTAAAGTTCTCTACTTGGATAGATGCTTCAATTGGAGCGGACCAATTTGGATTGTACTTGGCGTAGTAGCAATTCCGGTATTGGAAATTTTTTTAACAATTGTATTGTGCTACGAGCGTGTATAGGAGAATATGTAATGGATTTTGGGCGTTTATGTATCATTGACGAGGTTGAAAAGAAGGAAATTAAGAAAACGTTTGTAAGCCATAGAGAGATTGTTGAACATTATGCTTAGTTAACTTTGAGCACAAAGTAAAGGACGCTATTGTAGTTGGGTAACGACGATTTATGCCACCGTTATGGTTTCCGGCTACCTATTGACAAATTGAGGAACTGATCACCCTTAATCTATTGTTAATAGTAGATGGGACCGTGTTGGATTGGATAAACTTGTCTTGCTAGCTTGATAGTGAGTAAAGTGAATTGACGTTTTATTGAGAAGTTAGTCGTTCACCATTTGCATGAACCTAATGGAGAAATGGATATGAAGGAGATGGGACTTATTGAACAGTTCGAAGATTGAGTTAGTATACAAGCTTAAGCCGCAGAGTGGGAGGCTAAGGATATCGAAGGCGAACAATGATTTTATGGTGAATATTAAAGAGAATCAGGAGCTAGATGTGAAACTTATAAATCTAATAGTTGATGGAAATTGAAATGAGGTCAGTGACTTAAGAGAGATGATTAGAGTGGCGCAGCCGAAGCATGATGTAGCGCAGTTTGTTATGCATGTGGAACTTGTAGGAGTCGAGGGCTGAATAGCAGAAGCCTACAAGGCTGATGCAAAACCATTGGACATCCCAGGATAGAAGTGATAGGTGAGAGGATTATATATTATTCGTGTTGCTGCCATGTCAATAGATGTAATGATTTGCATGTTCGATTGGTGGAGCGTAGCATTGTGATACTGATGTTGTGTGTCAATGTTGCCGGTATTATGGTTATGTGGATCTTCATATGACGGTGTTACAGTGTGATGAAATGATAGGGATGATGTTGTGTCGTGGAACTTTCTGTTCTTATCTTTGTTATTGTCTCGTTCCCTATGGTGATGGTAGCAATCGTGTTGTGTTCTGGTTCAAGAGTGAACCTGTGTGTTTGTAACTTGGTTACACTTTGTGTCTTGAGTTGGTCGTCGAGTGCATTGCGTGAGCATTGTGTCATGTTGTTGTTGTCGTCGATGAGGTGGATTGTTGTTTTGTGTTATTCGTGGTGTTGCCTTTCATGGCATGGGAGTTGAATGGTCGGATGCGAGAACGTATCCGGGGTAGTTTGCATCGAGTAAATTTTCGAGGACGAAAATATTCTAAGTGGGGGAGAGTTGTAATGCCCTATTTTATTTTAATTATTATTAGTAATTAAATTATGTGTTGACGTGTGTAATTGCGTAATTATGTGTTTTGTTGTGTTTGGGATATCCTTGGTTTGGGGTAGTGACCTTAAGATTATACGTTAAAGGAATAGTAGGGGAGTGTGAGGAAAAGTGTAGAGATTGGTAGTGTGGTGAGTAAAACTAATTAGATTATTTTAGTTAGTATTTATTTAATTATAATATTAGGTGAATATTGATTTAATTAAATATGTGATGGAAAATTATTATTATTGTTACTTTTCATTAGTTGGATTAAGTGAAAATAATAATAATATTATAATAAGAAAAGGGGATTAGAGAAGAGAGAAAAAATCATTCTACGTGAAAACAAGAGGAAGAGGCAAGAGAGAAGGCTAGGGCTCAAGGGAGAAGAAGGAAGCCTTGCAAGAACTCTAAGGTAAGGGTGGGGTTCTTAATCATCTTAAGGGTTGTATAATATTTGTATGAGGGTATATAGACCTTTAGGATCATCCTTTGTGTATGATTTGTGTTGATTTGGGAATTGGGGTTTGTATGTCGGAGGTTTTGATAACAGGAAAAATGCATAAATTGATCGGTTAAAGTGTAGTCTATGGATTCCTAATTGTACGTATGATGTTAGGATCTCTAAAAAGGTGTTTTAGGCTATTATAATTGTTACATAATGGTAGTATTTCGAATTCTAGGACTGGAACTTTTTACGGAATCGAATTCGGAGGTCCGGAAGGCCTCCAAACTGCAAAAATCGCACTTTTCTGATTTGTTGTCCTAGAGAGTTCGCATAGCGAACGTCGTATAGCGAGCCAGTAGCGAATGTCCATGGGTTACATTCTATAATTAGTTCGTGATGCGAGCTGTATTTTGCGTAGCGAACGCTGCGAGCAGTAGCGAACTCGCAGCGAGCATGACAGAGCTGTTAGTTGTTGTTACGGACAAAATTTTACCAAACTTCAAAAATTCATAACTTTTAACCCGTATGTCTGTTTTAGCCACCGTTCGAATCGTTGGAAAGCTGGTTCCCCGTAATTTTTATTAAAATTAATTTTAGTACCATCATTCCAACCATTTTACATGTTAATTGGATTTTCGTGTATACGTGAGGTGTTGTGCGTTAGAATGATGAATTTGGTTGTGTGTACGCGTGTTGTGGTTGTGGATTGTTATTGTTGTATGTGTTGGCAGGTATATGCTACATGCTGGATAATTAAGGTATGATGTATTGATGCATTGATAGTCATATGCATTATTTGTCTTTGTATGTTGTAGTTGTATGTTGTTGTTGTATGCATGCCATGTTGCATAAGTTGTGCGATAAGTCGTGTGCCTATGTATGGTGTGAGTGCCTTATCGGGATTCTTTGAAATAGAATCGTGTCGTTGTTGTTGTTGTTGTTGAGGTGATCGTGTGCCCATGTGGGGTGTGAGCGTTCACGGATGTCGTGTGCCTATGTGGGGTGTGAGCGACTGACATAGAAATTCCGACGGGAATTATGATCATGAAAAAGGGATCGAACTGGTACCACATGCATTGAGTCGAGTCGTAGGTCTCATTGCATTGCATTATGTTGTGTTGTATGGTGAATTGTATGGTTGTCTCCTTATGTGGAAGAGTGTGATTTCGTTGATGTGGTAATGATAGGATGAATCGTGTAATGGTTTAAATGCTTTTATATTTATATTATGCATTTCTTATGTTGATTGAGAATCTCACCCCTTCTGTTTGAATGTTACCTCCACGTGGATAACGTGCAGATAAGCAGGATTAGTGTGGAGTTGCAGTTAGTGAGATGAAGTCTTTCACTTATTTTTGGCGTCTGCTCTGATATGTAACATTAGGGGTCTTGGAACGCATGTCGTTATTTATTTTATTATATGTCATCGTTTTGGTTTACTTGATGAGAATTATGTAGTACTAAGTATGTTATGTTTTCATTGTCAAGGATCATTGGTTTTCCTTATGTTTTTGAAACTAATTTTGTTATTTTGAACCGTTATGATTTGTTATTAAATTAACGAAATTTCTGCTGCTTAAAAAAATGATTTTTGGGTCATGGATCTGTTAATTACCGCTAATAATAATTATGTGTTACATGTCGTGATCATGAGCATGAGTAGTTGAAAATTAATACCCTTTATTGCTGAGTTTTATCCCTTTATTGTTGAATTTTATTTTATTACTCTGATTATTTGAATAATTTACGCAGGGGAATTTAGGGTGTTACATAAAAGGGACAAGTAGCGGGTGCAGCGACATACCTTTGAATAATTTCTTGGGAGGGTTCGTCCCCTTGGATAGCTACCCTCAATTCCTGTAAAAACTCCATTTGAGGTGTTGACCGTAGTACCAATAATACTCTTGACAAAGCATCTGCAGCTGCGTTCTCTTTACCAGGCTTGTACTCATTAGTGAAATCGTAGCCAAAGAATTTAGGAAGCCATTCTTGTTTCTCTGGTGTTTGCAAAGTTTGATCTAACAATGATCTCAAACTTTTTTGATCAGTTTTAATCACAAATTTGTGACCCAGTAAGTAATGCCTAAACTTGGCTAGTGCCTCTGTAATTGCTAGTAACTCTCTAAAATAGGCAGGCTTCTTATGCATTCTTGGGGTCAATTTCTTAGAAAAATAGGCTATAGGATGTCCATTTTGATGCAGTACCGCTCCCATGCCAATTCCTGATGCATCCGTCTCTAAGATGAATGGTTGTTGGAAATTTGGTAATGCCAAAAGGTGCGGAAGCCATTTCTTGTTTAAGCATAACAAAGGCTTCTTCTGTGATGCCATTCCAAGTGAAATTGTCTTTGTTCAAGAGTTTAATGAGTGGATTCAAAATTTTGGCATATGATTTAATAAATCTTATATAGTACCCAGTTAAACCTAGAAACCCCTTCAACTTCTTGATGTTTTTGGGGCTAGGCCACACAACTATAGCTTGTACTTTATTTGTGTCCATAGCCACCCCATTTCCAGACACTGTTAGACGATGGCTATGGATCTAGAAGGGGGGTTGAATAGATCCCTTAAGTTTTACACGCAAATGGTTACCAAAAAATTAGTTTTAAAAGATATTTAACGGAAGCTACCACTGGATAGAACGTCTACCACGAACCTTCTACTAAAAGGGTCGGATATGCACGAATATATCGAGAATGAGTATGAGAGAGAAAAATTCAGTTTGACTACTACACTTAAAAATGCAATCAATAAAGTATCGCTTGCTTGATGTTTAATCCAAACTAATGAGGTAAAATGATAAGCAAATAAAAGCAATGCGTTCGATTTTTTTTTTTGAAACAAATTATCAAACACCTAGTGTGCGTAAACACACTAAGTACAGAATTTCTATGGAATGTAATGTAGAGCTGCTCCAAGATACAATTCAATGAATTGTATCAATTTAACAAAACAGTTTCTCACCTCAAGATTACACTATGACAGAAATTTTGATAAATTGCGACTTCACAAATTCAAACAAACCGAAATGTAAAAGAGTTAAGGGAAAGAGAGAACAAACGAGATTTAATTAGGCAGTTCCCCAATCGTCCTTGCTTTGGGTACCTCTGCCCTCAATTCCACAATTGGAATTGAGATATATATATATATATATATATATATATATATATATATATATATATATATATATATATATAGTTGTTGCAAATTGTTTATTACAAGAGAAAACTATGAACATCCAAACCCTCGAACGTTTTCGATCGTTGATGCAGAATCTTCTCTCCCCTTGATTCAAGATGAATCAAGTGCTTCGAATATGGTTGATTCAATTATCGTACCATGCTACTAAACCGAAAGAAATCACCATTCTTCGATTACCTTCACTCGATCAATTGCAATCTACAAAAATTCGAACCCAAACCTCTCTTCTACGATCCTCCGATAACAGCTACTAAACTGAACAATTGCTCCAATCTTCGGTTACCTTCGCCTGGCTGAATCCCTGTAGAACGAAACGGTTTGTGCAAAACCCCCCCAAAATCTTCCCGATTCTTGGAGGAGAAAACCTAGGGTTTTATTCAAGAAACACCTACCAAAATCTCAACTCAGAAATGAAGATCACGCGCTTCCAAAATCTGAATGTTATCACCTTGAAACAATGAACAACTCAAACAAAGATTGTTATGTGTAATTGTTTGTTCACTCAATGTTGAAGATGAAGATGAAGAGAAATGGCAATGTAATTTCACGTTTCTTGTTTGTTTGAAAAAAATGAGCTAAAATGATATATATACTATCCTAGACAATACAATGGAAATAATAGAATTTTAAAATGAATAACATAACAAAAATCAGGTGACAAACAGCAAACGATCGACCTTTACAGATGGTATAGTCGACCTGAGCAAGGCAGCGCGCTCACTGCGCAAAACTGCATATTATGCGTCGGCCGAACCAGGCCATGAGTCGACTCACAGCTCCCAGTTTTGGACAAACACAAATGCAGAAGGTGTGAGTCGACCGGAGGGTCGACGCGAGCACTCCCGCTGGTTGTACTAACATATGCTACATGTTTAGGTCGACCGGTACAGGGTTGTGAGTCGACTCACACCCTTGGAACATGCAAAAATCACATTTTTGACTTTCCTAAAGGTGTTAAACCATATCTAATGAACCTAGACCATTACTAATCATGATCAAACACTCTTAGACCACTTAATGAGCATTTCATATGACGTTTTTCACATGAATCTCTATATTCTAATCATGATAGTTTTGACATCATTAAAATCAAGTACATAGAGAGAATCTTCCCTCACATACTCCCCCTTTTTTATGATGGCAAAACGGTCATATGTCCTCCCCCTGACTTTATGCATCCACTATTGTTTAATCATCTCAATACCTGTTATGTCTGTGTTCTTCAATACCTGTTATGTCTGTGTTCTTCTCCCCCTTTGACAACATCAAAAAGTGAGAAAGATAAAGTGTCAAGAATAGAAAATCGAGAGCTGCATTTTGAACACAATTGCAACAGATACCATTAACGCACATTCACATATAATGCAAGTTAATGAATAACTAAATAAAATAAAAACACTTAAGAAGCATAAATTTGATTAATAGTACATTGTCACTACATAGAACAGCCATAAGGAACAATAAAGCAGTACGAACATAAGGCACACATAGCTAAAATCAACATATTGGAGTCATAAACCTAAACAGTGCAAGAAACAAAGCATGAAAAGACATGATGCGAGATGTAAGGATGATTCTCATGGCCTCCTCCCCCTAAATGAGTGGCCCCTCCCGCAAAACTGGTGAGGATAATGAGGTGGTAAAGGTTGCATATGCATTTGTTCAGTCAACTCTAACATAGTTTGATTCAGGATGTTGAAGCTGTATGTGAGAGCACGGTGCTGATTTGTAGAAGTCTCAGCCATAGTGTTGAATCTACCCATCACATTAGTAGCAAAAGCGTCAAAGTTGGTGGTGTGATTCTGAAATTCCTCATGCAAGGATTGAAACCTTTCCTCTTGAGCTGTGGCAAACCTCTGTTGGTCAAGTTGCATAGTCCTCATCAGTTCAAGAATATCCTCATGGTTTTGTTGAGGACGCGGAGGTGATGGAGGAGTGTAATAGGAGTCTTGGCGATCAAAGCCTTGCGTGGATGGCATATAGTTAGAGCCAAGAGTGGTCCAGCCATTATATTTCCATTGGCCCCAGCCTTGATCAACTTCATCTTCCATAGGAGAAGATTGAGACATGTAATTTCCTGTGTATTGCCATTGGTTCCATTATGGGGCTTCCTCAGACACCATAGCAGACGAGTTAGGCATCCAAACACTATTGTCTTCAACACCAATATCCATTTGTTGTTGTTGATCATTATCCCCTTGTTCCTCTTCAGCATCGCTTTGTTCCTCCTCACCTTCTTCTTTATCTTCGTCGTCCTCGTCTTCTTCTTCCTCATCGCTTTCATCAGATTCTTCTTCCAATACAGCAGTGTTTGCTTTCACCACATAATTATACCTTTTATCTTTGACATCCCAAACATGACCCATCATAGTTAATGTTTTCTGACATAATTCTTGATTAATAGTGATAGATTTGTACGAAATACCCAGAACAACTATTCTAGCATGGTTGAGTACTTTTTGAATGAATAATGCGTAGGATAACGCAGTTCCCCTACCGGAGTCACGAAGAGAATACATTCTGCTTGCAATATAATAGGGCCAGCTAATCCTTATTTTATTCTTCAAAACGTACATCAACTGAACCTCAGGTTGATCCACCCTAGAGTAACCTCTTATCTTTGGTCTAATAATGTGAGAAATAATCCACTGCAAAATCCTTGCAATAGGAGTCAGTTTCCCTATTGTCACAGTTTTGGGAAAGAGACTGCTAGCCACAACCTGATCCAAGTATGGTCTCTTCAACATAGAGTTCAGTGCTTGTTTAAAATCGTAGTCTTTAACATGATCAGTATCAGTTATATGCTGAGTAGATTGAGCATTGGTCACAGACATACGAAACAAATCTCTCCAAATAGTTTCATCAACAGCGACAGTCTTATCCCCTAGTTTGCAGCTAAACATGTAATCCTCAAAATTTCCAACTAAACCAGAATAGAAGATTCGAACCAAATCTTCATTGTACTTAGTGTCACATGATAAAAACCCATTGAAATTCTGAAAATCCAATAAGTCTAAGATTTCTACTATGTGCATGCGTTCAACAGTACCGCGATCGCAAATGAATTGCTTGATAACAGACCATTTGCTCAATTTTTCTTCATATAAATCAGCATACTTATCAGAGAGAAGAGATGAAAGTGTTACTGGTTGATTTGATGGAGGTTGAGAAGTACCCACTTGAGATGAAGACTCTCTTGTGACTCTTTTTCGAGAAGTTCTTCGAGAAGCCATTGGTAGTGATGTGAGAAAGAGATGAATAGTGACGAATTTGTTCAATTTTTGTGAACCCCAAATGTTATTTGTAGGAAAGGTGAAGTTAGGGTTTGTGTAGAGAGGAGTTAGAGGAGAGGATGAGATGAGATAACGTGTTGGAACAATGCATATGTTATGTTTATGCCACATAGAATATCAGAAAAATATAAAAAGGAATTAAATGAGTCAAAAACGCACAGTGACCAAGAAATTTCTCGCATCTTTTTAGCGAACGGTCGACCTATAGTCTGTGTGCAACGATGCACACTGTAGTGTTTCTTATAATTTTGAAAATTTGAGCTATGCGTCGACCTATGGGTCGACCTGAGCATTCTCGGCCAGACACGTTAACAATGCAACAAGAGTGAGTCGACCAGAAGCATTAGTGAGTCGACTCAAACAGTAAGATTTTTGAAAAAATCAAATTTTTGTGACATCTAAGCTATGATATAGAATAAATAGAAAGCCAACACAAACATCAAACATCTAAATGGATAAAGTGGGCTTAATATGTGCAACAAACATCAATGTAATCACTCAACATGGTACATTTAATTAAAGAGAATTTTTGAAACGGAACGATATTACCTTGATCACTATTGACGGTGAGAGCCCTCACATATAGCTAAATATTTATTTGCATTGTTAGTTAAAAGAATAAACAAGCATGTATATATGTGAAGATCACTATCTTAAAGGATTATTAAACACGATCTGAGATATCGAGAATGCCAAGTTCCCTCGATACTTCTTTGCCTCAACATCCTTACCCTTTTCGTCACGATCAAGATTGGCACTTGTAGGCATATGAGTGTCTATTGCTTTGTAGTTTAGCATATCAAAACGTTTAAGTAACTCAAGACAATATTTCGTTTGACTCACGAATGTGCCATCTTCAAGTTGTTTGATTTGCAATCCGAGGAAATAGTTGAGCGCCCCCATCATGCTCATTTCAAACTCCCCCTGCATCAAACTAGAAAACTCCTTGACCAAGGTCATGTTAGTAGACCCAAATATAATATCGTCAACATAAATTTGCACCAGGATTAAGTGTTTTCCTTGACGTTTAATAAAGAGGGTTGTGTCAACCTTTCCTCTTGAATACCCTTGATCAAGTAGAAATTTCCTTAGACGTTCATACCAAGCCCTAGGGGCTTGTTTAAGTCCGTACAAAGCTCGTTTAAGTTTATAGACATGATCAGGATATTCGTGGGATTCAAAACCCGGAGGTTGGGCTACATAAACCTCTTCATTTATGTATCCGTTAAGGAACACACTTTTAATATCCATTTGGAATAATTTGAAGTTCTTTGTGCAAGCATAGGCAAGTAGAAGGCGTATAGCCTCGAGTTAGGCAACCGACGCATAAGTTTCCTCATAGTAGATTCCTTCCTCTTGGTTATAGCCTTGCGCTACAAGCCGTGCTTTATTTCGTGTTATTACTCCATTTTCATCAAGTTTATTCCTAAACACCCATTGGGTGCCGATTACTCGATGATCTCGTGGAGGGGGGACAAAGTCCCAAACCTCATTTCTCCTGAAATGGTTTAACTCATCTTGCATTGATAGAAACCAATGCTCATCGAGTAACACCTCCTTTGCGTTTTTAGGTTTAACTTGGGAGACAAAAGCAGAGTAATAACAAAAGTTACTAAGTTTAGAGCGAGTGGTTACTCCCTTAGAGATATCACTGAGAATGTTGTCAATTGGATGGTCTTTTGAAGACTTCCAAGCTGGAGGAAGTTCATCTTTATCAGAATGATGATCATCCTCACTTTTCACTGGTTGGTGATCCTTTTCCTCCTCAATACGCATTGCTTCAGGCTGATCAGTTCCCTTATCAGTGTCCTTGAGTATGTCTTCAGTAGGTACACCTGCACCATGAAAAGAACTACCTTCTCCGACATTTCTCGGATAAGTCTCATCAAAGGTAACATGAACTGACTCTTCAACTACACGTAACCTTTTATTATATATTCTATAAGCTTTAATTGACTGAGAGTATCCAAGGAAAATACCCTCGTCGGCCTTGGCATCAAACTTACCAAGCGTCTCTTTCCCATTGTTTAACACAAAGCATTTGCAACCAAATACATGAAAGTGAGAGATATTTGGCTTACGCCCTTTTAAAAGCTCATACGGTGTCTTGTTTAGAATAGGTCGGATGAGCACCTTATTCAAAACATAACAAGCCGTACTTATGGCATCGGCCCAAAAGTATTTTGGTAATCCACCATCATTAATCATAGTCCTTCCAAGTTCCTCCAAAACTTTATTTTTACGTTCCACTACCCCATTTTGTTGAGGGGTACGTGGTGCGGAAAAATTATGATCAATTCTGTTGGAATCACAAAATGCTTCAAACAAATGATTTTCAAACTCACCCCTATGGTCACTTCTAATTGACCCAATGTTTGTGTTTAACTTGTTCTGAGATAACTTAGTAAATCATTCAAAGGCCGAAAAGGTATCACTCTTATTTGCTAAGAAAATAGTCCAGCAAAACCTAGAAAAGTCATCGACTATTACAAAACCATAATAGTTACCACCTAGGCTTTTAACCCTAGATGGTCCAAAGAGGTCCATATGGAGGAGCTCAAGGGGTCTCATAGTTGAAACGATGCTTTAGATTTGAATGAGATCCTTGTTTGCTTCCCCATTTGGCATGCATCACAAAGGTGATCCTTTGTGAATTTGATTTTGGGCAAACCGATGACTAGGTCTTTTGAGACTATTTTGTTAAGCAAATCAAAGTTGATGTGAGCCAACCGTCTATGCCACAACCATGAATCTTCATTCATAGTGACTAGACATTTGTCTCCATTCAACGATACTTCATCTAAGTCTAGCATATAGACGTTGTTAACCCTTAAGCCCTTAAACACATTCTTTTTGTCACTATCTTCAACTATGCAACAATCCTTTGAAAAAGATACTTTATAATTCTTGTCACATAAATGACTAATGCTTAAAAGGTTGTGTCTAAGGCCTTCCACAAGAAGTACATCAGAGATACTAGTAGATGAGGGGTTACCTACACTACCTTTACCAAGTATCTGTCCCTTGTTGTTATCTCCGTAGGTGACAAACCCCTTTTTCTTCGCCACAAAGTCGATAAAAAGAGATATGTCTCTGTTCATGTGTCTCGAGCAGCCACTATCCAGAACCCATCTTCTTTCTGTGGTCTCAAGACTTTGTACCTACAAAAATAATCAAGGGAGAGTGGGTACCCAATTCTCATTGGGTCCTTTAAGGTGAGTGAAACCAAGACCGCACTTGGGCAACCATTGGTAGATGCCTTTCGGAACAAGAAACCTTCTGAAGCGGCATTTTGCAATAGTATGACCAGGCTTACAACAGTAAAGACAATTACGGTTCATTTGGAATTTACCTTTGCTATCACTCTCTCGAATCTCATAGGTATACTTTTGATATGGATTATTCATGCTCTCATGAAAATGTGATCGATCGATAGCAAACGTAACTTTTGGCTTAAGAGCCTTGCCCAACTTGGTCTTGAGGGTTCTCACCTCTCGTTGCCAAATATGACAAGTGTCACAGCCCCAATTGAACCAAGAGGTAGGGTCCTCTTCAACCTTGGCTTTTGATGTGTCTACTATAGAGTTTTTGAGGGCTTCTAATTCCTTTTCGGAATCGGAAACCTTCTTCTCCAAATACGAGAAAATTTTTTTATTTGAGGCTAAGCGTTGAAATGCTTCCTTAGCCTCATAGTGTAACATGTCAAAAGCCTTTTGTAACTCTAAATGCGACATAGTATTAACATGATCATATTTAGAATGCTTTACCTCTTTTGCTTTGTTGTGGCGTCCCATAAGACAAAAGTTAACGGATTCACTTTCGTCGCTTGATGAATCATCTTTCTCCGACTCACTATCGCTGTCCCAAGCGATGTATGCTCGTCGAGACTTGTTGGACTTTTTGTTTGAGCGACTCTTGTCATTATCCCTATCTTTTTCTTTCTTTAGAGATGGACAATCCGGCTTGTAGTGCCCAGATTTTCCACAGTTGTAGCACGTCCCTTTTGCCTTGCTATTCTGATTTCCTTCGCTTCTAGATTGCTTCCTAAACTTGACTAGATTTCTGTTCGAGTGTTGAATCTCGTTCTTACGAACGTATCTATTATACCTCTTCACAAATAAGCCCATATCATCACCGGATTCTTCATCTTTGTCATTATTGGCTTCATCATCACTTAGATCTTGATGTGTGGACTTTGAATAAGAAGCCTTAAGAGCTATCGACTTCTTCTCCGTATCTTTTGCCTTCTCTTTCTTGATACTTTTTTCATGTTTCTCCAAGCTAATGAGCACTTGCTCATGCTCATCGAGTTTGCCAAAAAGTGTTGTGAGGTCTAGTGTAGCAAGATTGTTGGCCTCCTTGATAGCGGTGACCTTCGGTTGCCATTCCCTGTTAAGACACCTCAGAATTTTGTTAGTAGCAATCTCATTTGGAATTGGTTTACCAAGAACATGCAATTTGTTGATAATGTGAGTAAATCGTTTTTGCATATCCGCAATGGTTTCCCCTTGCTTCATGTAAAACAAATCAAACTCTTGCGTTAGTGTATTAATACGAGCCATCTTAGTATCATTAGTGCCTTTGTGGGCTACTTGTAAAGCATCCCACATGGCTTTGGCCGTTTCACAATGGGAGACTCGATAATACTCGTCAACTCCCAATGAGGAGATGATCATATTACGAGCCTTCCAATCATAGTTGTACTTTTTCTCATCCTCCTCATTCCATTGAGCTTCGGGTTTAGGAACGACGATGCCTTCTACATTTGTCATAGTAATTTCCATGGGACCGATTAAAATTACGTTCGAAACCTTCCGATCTATGGAATTTATATGAACGCGCATACAATCCTTCCAGTAGCTGTAATTTTCTCCTGTAAAAACTGGAGCTCTATTATAAGCCCCTTTAGGTTCGTTCGCCATGATCCAAGAAGTTTTACCGAAGCACCAGAATTAACCGGAGCTCGTGATACCACTTGTTAGACGATGGCTATGGATCTAGAAGGGGGGTTGAAAAGATCCCTTGAGTTTTACATGCAAATGGTTACCAAAAAATTAGTTTTAAAAGATGTTTAACGGAAGCTACCACTGGATAGAGCGTCTACAACGAACCTTCTACTAAAAGGATCGGATATGCACGAATATATCGAGAATGAGTATGAAAGAGAAAAATTCAGTTTGATTACTACACTTAAAAACGCAGTCAATAAAGTATCGCTAGCTTGATGTTTAATCCAAACCAATGAGGTAAAATGATAAGCAATTAAAAGCAATGCGTTCGATTTTTGCTTTGAAACAAATTATCAAACACCTAGTGTGCGTAAACACACTAAGTACAGAATTTCTATGGAATGTAATGTAGAGCTGCTCCAAGATACAATTCAAGGAATTGTATCAATTTAACAAAACAGTTTCTCAGCTCAAGATTACACTATGACAGAAATTTCGATAAATTGCGACTTCACAAATTCGAAAAACCGAAATGTAAAAGAGTTAAGGGAAAGAGAGAACAAACGAGATTTGAATAGGTAGTTCCCCAATCGTCCTCGCTTTGGGTACCTCTGCCCCCAATTCCACAATTGGAATTGAGATATATATATATGTAGTTGTTGCAAATTGTTTATTACAAGAGAAAACTATGAACATCCAAACCCTCGAACGTCTTCGATCGTTGATGCAGAATCTTCTCTCCCATTGAATCAAGATGAATCAAGTGCTTCGAATATGGTTGATTCAATTACCGTCCCACGCTACTAAATCGAAAGAAATCACCGTTCTTCGGTTACCTTCACTCGATCAATTGCAATCTACCAAAATTCGAACCCAAACCTCTCTTCTACGATCCTTCGATTATAGCTACTAAACCGAACAATTGCTCAAATCTCCGGTTACTTTCGCCCGGCTGAATCCCTGTAGAACGAAACGGTTTGTGCAAAAACCCCCAAAATCTTCCCGATTCTTGGAGGAGAAACCCCAGGGTTTTATTCAAGAAACACCTACCAAAATCTCAACTCAGAAATGAAGATCACGTGCTTCCAAAATTTGAACGTTATCACCTTGAAACAATGAACAACTCAAACAAAGATTATTATGTGTAATTGTTTGTTCACTCAATGTTGAAGATGAAGATGAAGAAAAATGGCAATGTAATTTCACGTTTCTTGTTCGTTTGGAAAAAATGAGCTAAAATGATATATATACTATCCTAGACAATACAATGGAAATAATAGAATTTTAAAATGAATAACATAACAAAAATCAGGTGACAAACAGCGAACGGTCGACCTGTACAGATGGTATAGTCGACCTGAGCAAGGCAGTGCGCTCACTGCGCAAAACTGCATGTTATGCGTTCACCGAACCAGGCCATTAGTCGACTCATAGCTCCCAGTTTTAGACAAACACAAATGCAGAAGGTGTGAGTCGACCGGAGGGTCGACGCGAGCACTCCCGCTGGTTGTACTAACATATGCTACATGTTTAGGTCGACCGATACAGGGTTATGAGTCGACTCACACCCTTGGAACATGCAAAAATCACATTTTTTACTTTCCTAAAGGTGTTAAACCATATCTAATGAACCTAGACCATTACTAATCATGATCAAACACTCTTAGACCACTTACTGAGCATTTCATATGACGTTTTTCACGTGAATCTCTATATTCTTATCATGATAGTGTTGACATCATTAAAATCAAGTACATAGAGAGAATCTTCCCTCACAGACACCACATGTCCTAGGTATTCCATTTCTAACAATCTGAAGGCATGTTTGGACAGTTTAAGAAACAATTTGTGTTGTTGCAAGGTCTGTAGTACCATTTCCAAATGTTGCAAGTGTTCAAGCCAATTAGAACTATATATGCGTATATCATAAAAAAAGACTAGTACACATTTCCTTAATACAGGCTGAAAAATCTCATTCATCAGGCATTGAAAAGTTGTAGAGGCAATGGTCAAGCCAAATGGCATAACAAGTCACTCATAATGACCATGATGTGTACTAAAGGCATTCTTGTATCTGTCTTCCGGTTGGAGCAATATTTGATGATATCCTGACCTGAGATCCAACTTAGAGAAGTACTTAGCACCAAACAACTCATCAAGTAACTCATCTACTGTTGGCATTGGAAAACTATCCTTGATAGTTATGGCATTGAGGGCTCGATAGTCTGTGCAAAATATCCAGCTCCCATCCTTTTTCTTGACCAAAATTATTGGAGAGGAAAATGGACTATTTGTTGGTTGAATTATGCCTTGATCCAACATCTCATGCACCATCTTCTTGATTTGTTCCTTTTGACTGTGTGGATATCTATAAGGACGCACTTTCACTGGCTTGGACCCTACCATCAATGATATTAAGTGGTCTTAGCTTCTTTGCGACGGTAACCTTGAAGGTGTTTGAAACACAACTCTGTAAGTATATAATAAAACAGACAGGCCTGGATCTAATTCCTTTGGTAACTCTTTCTAATTGTCTTCAGGTACTTCAACTCATAGCACTTGTACCATAAAGAATTCCTCAATTGTAGTTGTGTGTTGCATTCTTTTCAAGTGATGAAATTGTGCTACTTTTGGTATGTTGTTATTGTCCCCTTGTGGTGTGATGAACTTGCTCTGATGAAAAAACTTTAGACTCATAGTAGCATAATCTGCCACATGAGGTTCTAAAGTAGCCAACCAAGAGGTACTTAGTATCAAATTTGCTCCTGCCACCGATACCAGGTAAACAGGGATTTTCAAATCATGACCCTGTATCCGGACTGGTAACTGTTAAATGACACCTTCTGCAGTCATAGTTTGTCCATTTCCCACAAGCACTTTAAACATTGGTGATGGTTCAACTGGAAATTTCAAAACCTACACAATTCTAGGTTGTAAGAAATTGTTTGAGCTACCTCAATCGACTAAGATATGGACATTTATACTGCCAATGCTGCCCTGAAACCTCAGTGTGCCAACACCATGGGATCCTTTAAGAGTTTTCAGAGATAAGTGGTGTTCTTCTACTTGCACTTCAGAAGCTAACTAATCTAAATCAAGGGGTTTATCCTCCCCATCTATCTTTTGTTTACCATCTGTTTGCAATAGCATAAGGTGTTTGTTGGGACATTTATGAGAAAAAGAAAACTTATCATCACAGAAATAACATAGGCCATTTTCTTTTCCTACTTGCATTTCAGCAGGGGTAATTCTTTTGATATTTTGGTTTTTTTAGTCTTGATGCATAGGTCTGGTGGGGGGTGTTTGTAGGATGGGTGAGGTATTAGGTTTTGTGTAAGATTGATTGGTGTTTGTTTTGTTACGATTGAAGGGAGTTCTATTGGGATAGTTTGAGTTATTGTTTGTGGTTTTTGGTGGGTTATACTTTTCTTTATAAACTTTGGCCAACGCTACTGCCTTTACAATAGAGTTTGGAGAGTGAATTATAACATCTCTTTTAATGTCACTTTGAAGACCACTCACAAAACAATCAATCAAAGCATCATATCTAAGTCCATATACTCTATTAGCTAGTGATGTAAACTTTATATAGTATTCATTGACAGAGTTTGTTTATGCAAGTTTTAAAAAGTGTAGCTTTTCGACAATCATATACGGATGGGCCAAAATCAAGTTCCAGAGCCCTTGTGAACATTTGCCATGACTGGAAAGGTTGAGTTTGCAGCATCATTTGAAACCTGGGTACTACATCTTGGTCTAAATGCACAGAAGCTATGGTGATTCTATCCATATCAAATGTCTCATAATAATAAAAAAATTGTCCAGCCGTAAAGATCCAGTCTAACACATTTTTTCCATCAAACCTAAGGAATTCAAGTTTCACATTCCTTACCTGAAAGGGTTGTTTTCCTGAGTTTGATGCACCGTGGTGAGGTCCAAGCGAATCACGTCATAACAGAAGTGCTTCCAATGTCTCTGTAATTTGTGTCAATTTGCTCTCTGAGGACACAGTGAGTGCTTCGAGCCGTTCAAATCGGTTATTGTTCACAGCCTCGAATCGATCCATGTAAACTTTCAAATGTGATTGGGTTAGCTCGAGAGCTTCTACATTTCGGTTCACTTCTGCTTGTAATTCCTTCATCCTGGTATTGTCTGCCATGGTGAAGATGAAAGCACCAGTTGGTATGGGTAACACAGAAAATAAGGAGAGAATATAATGTGAAATTAGAAAATAACAAGGTTTTGTAATACAGAAAAAGAAAGAAATTAAGAAGAGAGATTGGTAACTGAAATGAGAGAGAAAATAACATTGGACATCATACATATTCCCATCTCATTAATTCATTATCCCTTATATAGCCTCATCCTTGCCCGTATCCTTTCAGCCTTTTACTTAATTCTCTTTTTCTCTCTCTACGTCTGACTGCCACGTTTTTTTACTCTGCACCATCTATTGCCAACTGCTCCACCTCCTGCATTTTTACCATTACAGACCACGTGGAAGAGAAACATGATTATAGCCCCACATTGTTTTTCAATAAAAAACATTAGTGTTTATATATGTGAAACAAACAAGAATTTAACCTGTCACCCCCAAATTATACCTAGCACCTCCCAACTTTCATATTTCCAAACTACCTCTAGTTGAAAAAAGACCAAATTTCCGTATGAAATTTCCAGTAGTTATAACGAAATTTCTGGCACTGAATAAAATTTTCAATAGTGTATTTGAAATTTTCGGTATACCGAAAATTTTGAAATTTCTGGTATGTTGTATTTAGTTCTGGAAATTTGCAATTTACATGTTGATACAAAAAATTTCAACAATTCCGGTATACCAGAAATTTCAACATTTCCGGTAGGGTTATTTGTTTGATTTTTTGGATGATCAGGATTTTTGCTGGCAGTTTTGGATGGTTGTGATTGTACCGACAGTTTATGTGGTATGGAATAAATACAAAATTGTATAAATAAGGGTTCACATGTTGTTCAATAAACACATATCAAAAAATTCCTCTTCCTTAATTTTTTTTATTAAGGCAGAAGTGTACTTCAATAATGCTTCTCCTCTTGTAAATTTTTGGCTTCCAGATGGCACTACGTCTCTTGCCAGGCTGACATCCAAGTTGAATGAATTGTTGTCTGATACTGAAAACAGAAAGGTGAGAAAGATTAAGTTTCGTGAAGATTGGATTGATACTAATGTGAGGGTGAAATACAACCTTATTGAGTTGAAGACCGACGAAGTTTTCAAGGAAATATGGAGATCATTTCATCGTAGAATAACAAAGGGGTCGATCGAGTTAGATGTTAAGTTTTCAAGATTTGTTGACGACATAATGGAGATGCTGAAACGTCCATAAGCGTCTGGTGGTGTTTAGGTTTTTCTTATTTATTAATCATATTGTAGTGTTAAGTTTTTTCTATTTAAGTTATGTAATCCATTGTCAGATGTCAGTTAATGTTCATGTTGCAATTTAAGGAAGATCAATAATATCATCAAATAAAGATGTCTGAATAATATACAAATGAAGATGTTTGAATAATAAACAAATAATACATAATATGAAACATATCTAAATAGCCCCCCACAGGCTATGTGTGCAGCCCGAGATAATCCAGTATAAACCTTTCCATCTGGGTTTACCAAACCCATTAGGTTATCCATAATAACTGCAATCATATAGAGGCGCTGCTGGTCATCAGTGTAATCTACTAGAGGAGGCGGCGATACGTCATCAACAGGTACCCCATCAACAAAAGGCCCAACATCAGCTGCAGGTGGGGTGCAGGGATGGTGTGATACAGTGAGGTACCACTCTAAGTAACCATGCTCACACTACGGAGGGTGTTGAACAGTGACAACTCGATCTCTAATGGCACGACCTAAACTGATGAAGCTACTCTAAAACTACTAATCAATACCTAAAGATGGAATATCTAGAACTAGTCATGGGATACTCTGAACATAACCATACTGTCGCAGACACCTCTCAAGCAAGTGTCTAGTAACCATGGTCTCCCACAACATATAACCTAAATATAATGATGACTCCTCAAACTCACGGTGGACTCTATGACCAGTGTATGGTGTTCAAATGACATCATTAACCTTCAACGCGCTGAGTCTCCTCTTGTACTCAGCAACACCACCGAGATGTGCTGCCTGACCTTCCATCTCTTCGCCCGTGGGGCCCCCACCTCGCAATGTTGCACTCTCCTGTAACAAATGGCAGGGAAATGCTCGTATATCCAGCACTGATATCAAAACAGAAACACAACAAATACTAAATAAGAAATGTTGTTCGCAACAACTAAATAAGAAATCAACAACAAATAATAATTTCAAGTATCCCTATAACAGACTCAAATAACCAGCAAGTTGTTTGGTTTCAAAGATGGTCGCCCCTCCAAGGGTTGTATACAACTGGGTCAACGTAGCACACCCCCAAACCTAACTTGTGTCCTGGAGGCTACTGAAGAAGCACGCGTACCAAGCATCGATATAAACACCAGACTTGTCTGCAAAGAGAGTACATGCTATTATATTTAGCATGTACGCCCTAGCGGCAACCTCATACCTCCCAGCAGCTACAAGTTGATTGTATATATTCTGAAGCCAAGACATACAAAGGTGCACACCCATGGTTTCACCAAACTCCATCTGCACCTCCGCCTTAGATAATCCCAAATCATGTGCAATAACATGGCATGCAAGGGTCATGCTAAGTACGGGGGTCGTCCAGAATCTGCCGCCAATGGGGAGATGGAACAATGTGGAGACATTATCTAGAGTGATAGTCATCTCCCAGAACGGAAGATGAAATGATGATGTCTCCTTGTGTCACCTCTCAGCAAACGCACTAAGTAATGGAGCGTCGAGCATGGTGAGGGAGCAGTGGGAAAAAAATCAAACAGCTGGAAGTCTCGTATAATTCGAATGACCTGCTCAGGCATCAGAATCTTGGGGAAGTCCTTCATCTTCGACCCGTGCGATGTCACCTTCAACGTGGGTCAATCCTGTGACAACAAAATATAAACAAATTAGTTGATGCCTATTATGACAAACATATATAAACAAAAATTAAAGTTAAACATAAAAGGCATATACCTTGCACTGCCATAGTCGTAAGGCTACATGCTCAACATACTCTAAAAGCATTGACCGATCGATGGGTCCTCCAGGGAATCCTCCATCCGTGTGCACAGAGCACTCAGTCGAAGGAGTCATAACCTCCGTGTCAGTAGTAACCGATGACATAAACTTAGCAATAACTAAGGGTGGAAAATGGGCTCGGCCCGTTCGACATCCCTGTTTTACCCGCACTTTAGTGCGGGGCAGACCAAGGTTTAGGCCATCACCCTCTAATGTGACCGCCCCACCCGTCCTTTTTTTTGCGGGCTTTTGCGGGCACGAGTATTTACTTAAAATTTTGTGCCCGCGAGCTTTCCCCACCCCACCCTCACTTTTTGCGGGGCGGGCGTAGGTTTTAGGCCCGCATCCTCAAGTATGCCCGCCCCGCCCTGCCCCTTTTTTGCAGGCTTTTGCAGGGAGGGCATGCATGTTTGCCACCTCTAGCAATAACAACATCTGGCCGGACCACCCGAGCAACCTCCTCCTCAGCAAACTCCTCATCAATTGGATCAGCAATCAGCTCAACAACTGTATCAATAACTGAATGCTCCACAGGAACATTTGACACCACCTCATATGTAGGCTGCTCTACTGATCGAACTGGTCGTCTTCGAGTGGAACAAAGTGCCCGAAGCTGACCCCGCTCAGCCAATAGCTTCCGGTGTGAACCAGTTAGGGCCACTCGTCCTGCCCGTAGTTGGGAAGACTCAGCATCAGCAACCTTGGCAGCCCTACATTGATCTGCCACTCAATCAATAGCTCTCCTGCAATAGTGTCATCTCTGCCTCTGGATTTCACTACAAAAGAAGAAAAAATCAATCTGAAAAAAATGGCAATTACCGAAAATTTCAAATTTTCCGGTATAAAACAAAGTTTCTGTACATACTGGATATTTCAAAATTTTCGGTAGCAAAACCATGGCGTATATCGAAAATTTCAAAAATTTTAGTGCAAAACTATGTTTTTATAACTCCCTGAAATTTTGAAATTTCCGGTATAAAGAATGAGATTTGTATCGTAAATTTTGAAATTTCTGGTAGACAAACACCAGAAATTTTGAAATTTCTAGTACATAACTCAATGTTAATCCGAAAATTTTGAAATTTCTAGTATATACCAGAAATTACAAAAATTTCGGTACAAATCCCCGAAAATTTTGAAATTTTGGTGAAAAACTCACTGATTTTGAAATTTTAGGTAGTTCACTCGAAATTTTCGGTATCGCCCCAAGGATTTCAAATTTCCACCCTAGCACTATAAATCCTCGAAATAAACACATTACTATGTACCATTGTGGGCTGAAGAATTGGGTTTAGATTAAAGCTCAAAATGATTTTTTTAATAATAATTCAAATTTGTATTAATAAATAATTTTCAAATAAAATTCTAAAAATATTTATTAATTAATTAAAAAATAATAAATAATCATAGTCATCATATCCAACTCATCAAAAACAATTTTTTTTGTCTCAATCATCTTTGTCTTGTATGCAAAATTGGAGGGGTTCCATCAAAATCCCAAAGGATGTAAAGTTTAAGGACCAAAAATTTGATTTTTGAAATGGATGGATTAAAAGCTAAAAAATATCAAAATAGGGGGGATCAAAAGTGTATTTAAGCCATGAAATTAAAAGTATATTTTTTATAAATATGATCAAAGGTGTTGGGAGAGTCTAAGAAGCGCCAAAAGTATCACTAGACTAAACGTTTAAGATCGAAGAGACTTTGACACCACATATTCACGCAAAACTTTAAGGAAACGAGTGTATGAGTCTTTTCTCTTATATATCTAACATTTCCTTCTTCTCTAGTCAATTTGAGAATTAACCACTCACACTTGAATTCAACAATCTCTTCCGCAAGTGTGAATCATCCACATCACTAGCTTTTTGAGCCATACTAGGATCTCACTTTCGCACCCATATTGAGCTTTACCATGACTTTTATTACTATCAATGGGTCATGAGGAGGAACATCCACATTAGGTCAACAACAACACACAAGTGAGAGAGACACCATATACTCGCCCAAAACCTTAAGGTATTGGATATATGGGTCATCTCACTTATAATGTTCTCGACCTCCTGTTTTCCAAGCTTGTTGGAAAGTTCGGGAGTGAGCCAAACGTTTAAGATCTAAGAGACCTCGACATTGCATATTCACCCAAAATCATAAGGCAATTTGTGTATGAGTCTTTTCTTTTATATATTCAACATTTTTTCATTTTTAGTCGATGTGGGACTTAAACACTCACACTTGAATTCAATAATCTCCTCCGCAAGTGAGAGCTACCTACATCACTAACCTTGACCCATACTAGGATCTCATTACCATTTCCATCGAGCCTAACATGTCTCTAATAACACTTGTTGAGGATTCTATGGAGGTCGGGAACACTAATTTGAGTCCAAGGCTCTAGGACCACGAGAGAGGGAAACGACACATCTCCATCCAAAACCTTAAGGAATTAGGTATAAAATTTTACCCATTCATAGGTGATGTGAGACTTAACAATTCACATCTTATAACATAATCCAATTAGCGCTTTGTATACTTAAGAGATTAATTGGGAATGATATGTATCTAGTGTTATAGGGGAATGTTGTAATAATTCTAGGACATAAAATCTAGTTTGTTATGGTTGAGAAATTATCTTTAACTAAGTAACTATTTAGTTATTATTAGTTAGATAAGTAATTATGTTAGTCACTTAACACACAAGTAAATATATAACCCATTGTACTATTTTAATAAAATCATATGCTTAATGCTAGCTTATCATTTCAATTTTGCTTCTGAGATATCTCTTTCTTTCTCTTCTGTTTTATGTCTTTCTTATACTACAAGCAACTAAAAAAGTTAGATGTTTGCGTAATGGAAGAAAAGATAGAGGACACTTCGTACAAACAAATAGTTCGTTCACTAAACTACTTATGCAATAACAGACAAAATATATGTTACGCAGTAAGTATAGTGAGCATATTCATGAGCTTTCTAATAAATCACACCTAGTACCTACAAAGAGGATTCTTAGATATCTAAAGGGAACCATGAGGAGATTCACGAGCGTGCTTGAGAAATCATAGTTGGAACAAAATTGGTTAATACCATATCCCTTGGATTTTGATGATAACAAAGTATTTAAAAAACATTTAGGCTTTTCAAGATCTATTCAAGTTTGCAGGAATATAATCATTAAGAACATATGAAGAGATGCTTGACGAATATGCATCTAAAGATCAAACTTTGGCTCTGAAGACCACTTCTGAAGACTCTGGCTCTAGTGATGATCCAGACTCTGAAGTCAACTCTGAATAAAGTAAGCATATGGTGACCAAGAATCTGAATATCAAGTGTAGTTGTTACCCAAATCTCTTAATAGTTTGTTAAAGAGTCAGAAGTCTCTTGATTTAATGCTTGAGAAATTGAAGTCTCTAACTTGTGTGTTTGAGAAAAGGAAGTCTATAGCTTGTGTGCTAGAGTAAGGAAGTCTTGAGCTTGTGCGCTTGAGCAAGGAAGTCTCAGACTTGTGTATTTGAGAAAGGAAGTTTTATACTTGTATGTATAAGCAAAGGAAGTCTCTTGCTTGTGTGCTTGAGCATTTGTAATCAGTTTGGTTATAGTAGAAATCCCTTGGAATTGCAAGGGGACTGAACTACTCTCAAGTTGTGAGAGGAACCAGGATAACTACTTGTGTCTCTTACTTTACTTTACTTGCTTCTGAACAATATTCTCTTGCTATCAGTTGTTTAACTCTGAGTCAGATTATGTTGCAGAATCTGATAAAGATACTCAAGAGTTCAGACTATGAGTGACTCTGATTCACAGTTAAAACTGAAGGTTCAGACTTTGATTAAGATCAGTCTGAAGCTGAAGCTGAAAAAGTTTAGAAAAAGCCAACATAATTCAACCTCTCCCCCCCACCTTCTTGTGTTTTTCTCACCTTCAATCACACATAATGGCTTATTGTTTCTATCTAGTGTGAATGGAAGAAGAACAAGGTTGATTGGATATACTGACTAAGGCTGTGTCATACCCCAAATTTTGACCACAAGATTTCCCATCATTGTGGAAATCATTACCATAATATTGATGTACACATACCTTATCAATCTCCTCAAGGATTGTTGAGCTTTCACTACAATTAAGAATTAGGATTTTGAGCCCTCTCAGAGCTCTTAGACAAAGGATCAATCAAGAAATGACATGACCTTCAACTTTTCTAGTCTCTCAAACACCCATAAAGGATCAAGAGGTCTCCCACATCAAGGATAAAGCCCAAGGTTGCAACATTCCAAGTGGGTCAAGCCTCAAGATCGCCAGTGTCACCAAATTAGGGTTTTGGTCGACCAAGGCCTCCATATGGAAATTTTCCTCTGGGCATGAGCCAGTACTTCAAAACATGATCCAAAATGCTCCAAGGGACCTCATGGATCCAATCATCAAGTCAAAGTAGCCTTAGGGGAAGCATTCATCAGAAATCAGGAATTAGGGTTTCTTAACCTAATTCACCCCTAAGTTGACTTTTGAGGCAAGACATAAGCCAAGACCTCAAGACATGATTTGAGGGCCTCAAATACACCACATTGATCCATTTACAACAATGGATTGACCCAAGAAGCTTGATTCACAAGTTTCAAATTCATCTGGACCATAATTAGGGTTTTGAAGAAAAAGTCAACTGTACCTTTGACTTTGGACCAAGACATGCTCCCAAACCATGGGACATGATTAAAGACATCATAAAACACCTATGGAATCCATCTATTAGGTTTGAATTAAGTCAAACACTTGATTACATAGAGGATCACACATTTTGGAATTCATCTGACAAAAAGTTAACTGTGTCAAAAAGTCAAGTTTGAATTTTTAAAATTCTTGACAAACAAGGCTTCCCTAAGTCAAAAACAATGTTAATGTATGGTTTTGATCATAATTCATCAAGAAAAATCAAGAAAAGTGAGGTTTCTTGCAAAAGGGGCAACCATAAGAAACTTAAATTTTTCTAAGTTATGGAACAAAATGGATTTGGTACCAACTTTGCAAGGTCATAACTCCCAAACCCTAAGGCATTTTTCTTCTATCCAAAGCTCAAATGAAAGTTCACATGACATACTTCAAAAGTGTAAACTACATAAAATTCCAAATCCTCTTGGATTTTGAGTTATGGATTGATCAAAATCACAAAAAGTGAAAATGACCACTTTTTCCAACACTTAGTGAAATTTTCAAAAAGTCAGAATCTGTTTCATTTTTTTACCAACTTTGAGGTCATTTTTCACCTTGATCCAAGCTGAACCAGGTCCATTTGTGGACATCAAAGTTAAAGTATGTCATGAGAGTTTTCCAAAGAGTACAAGAACTCCCATTGATTCAGCTTAATCAAGGAGTTATGAACCTCACAACATGCCTTGCTCAAACTAATTTCCAAGACAAATTTTGTGCATTACTTGTGGCACACGATTCTTGAGTCCAATTTTGGTGACTATGCAAGACTGATCCTCATCCAAATTCAACAAGAATCTCAGCCAATCATGAAAAACCTGCAATCTTGGACCCTAAGGCACGAATCCCATCACTTTGGCATGTGATCATCAATGTTGCAAATCCAAAACCAAGCTTTGTCATTTGGAATTGATGTGGTGCATTGAGCTGTCATGAACCAAGCCATATTAGTCCAATTGAGTCCAGATTGACTCAAATCTCAGAAGACCTAGAGCTACAAAGATCTGCTCTAGTTAATGGCCAAGTGAAGACTTGGTACCTTGGCATTTAAGAAAGTGATACATGGGCATGTCCATTGTATAATAGCATGCTCCCTCATCCACTCACTATTCCTTCAAAAACAAAACTCCTCAACTATAAATAGAGGTCATTTCTGATGTTTCAAATCACACTAAAATAATACCAAAGCCTTGTTTTCTCACTCTCCCTCTCTTACTTCAATTTCAAGTCACATTGGAGCAATTTGGGCATTCTTGAAACCAGAGCAAAAACCACTCAAATAACCATCCAAATACATCATAAATCATCCATTGGAGGTGTTCAAACCTTCATCCACATTGTACAACCTCAAAATCATAAAGTCAACCTCCAAAACATCAAATTTTGACTTTTCTACATTTTTCAAGCCATGTCTTGATCCAATCACTTTCAAGACTAGCTAACCCTTCAAATACTCTCCAAATATCATCCTCAAACTGTCCCAACAGGTTTCCCTTAACTATAACACCATTTGAGTGAGTTACCATTTTGGTCATTTTTGCCACTTTTGCAAGAAAGAGCCAATTCTTGTTCCTGAGGTTTCCAGATGGTTTTGATCATCCTAAAAGCTTCTAAGGGATCAATCAAGAGTGTATAAAGCATTGGATTATTTCTGGCACAAGCATCTTGGCAGTTAGCACAAGGAGCTTCAAGAGGTAAGTGCATCACAACTTGAACTCTTAAAATATGTATTGCTTTGATGTCCATTGATCATAAACATGTCATATATATCAAATGTGTTATGTTTGAACCAATTTACCATGCTATTGTTGCTTGTATGATAAGATAGCATAGAACTTGCAAATCTTGGCCGATTTTGAAACCACTATCGGGTTTTAAAATAAAAGCATCTTTAGAAAATTCTAAAAGTACCATTGGATTCCTCATGAAATTCTAGGCAGGATCCATCTAAATTTCATCCAATTTCATGGAGAATTGAGGGAGATATGATCTTTCTTGCAAATCACCAAAACTTGGTTTTTTTGCCTTGGACAGGCCTAAAATTCAGGTCACCCTTATGTATTCATTGGGTGGTTTTGATACACAGATGTATCACCACCCCAGTGGTAGAAGCGCGCTTGTGTTTGGTTGGAGGTCGTGGGTTCAAGACCCACCCAGACCATTTTTGCTATTTCTCTCACTTTGCTATTTATCTCATTTTTCATGATTTTATTAATTAATCTCAAAATTAATTTCTCTCTCAATTTTAATTATTTTTTATTGGTTCTTTTTTTGAAAATTCACAAAAATGTTGAATTATTTTATTCCACAAAAAAATTGAATTTATATTATTTATTTAATATAGTTTGCATTTTTGTAATTAATCTCATTTTATTTGTTTTCAAACATTTAAAAAATGATATTTCCACCTTGATCTTTTAAAACCAATTAAATTTCAAGCCTTCATGTGATTAAACATGATTTTCCAAAATATTTTTCAAAGCTTACCACTTCTTTTTAAATATATTTGATATTTTATATTTAATTTCCTTTGAAAATAATATTATATTAATTAAAATTAGGCTTTCCCTCAATTTTAATTTTTCAAACTTCATTTGAACCACTTTTGGTCCTCTTGGTAGAGTGTAAGTCCCATCCCTTTGTAAATAAACCTTTTTGGGTCTCAGTCATTGTATAAGTCCCGATACGATTTTAAAAATCTCAACGCGATCGCCATTTTCAAAACAATTTTCATCTGGGCCTTCCCTTGTGTTGTAAGCCCCATCTTTCTCCTTCTCAATCACTTTTGGGTCTCTAATAGAGTGTAAGACCCACCTCTTTTGTAAATACAATAAGTCCCTATGTGGTTTTCAGAACTACCGACGCGATCGTCGCATTTTCAAAAGAGATCATCTGGATCTCTCCTTGAGTATAAGCCCCAAACTACCTTTTACAACAAACTTTCTTTTTTATTTAGATTCAAATCTTAAGTTTCATCAAAACTTTCTTCAATTTCTTGAATAACTAACCATACAGCTGTAGTTGCTATGCTTGGGCTTGCACACCTGTAAGTTCCACTATCTCTTCAATATACTTGTTATATATTTCATTTGTATATGCGTGCCTGTATATGCTTGCTTAGAGTTTTCCCCAGCAATTAGGTCTAGTTTTAGATCAAACCAATGGTTACCCTTTCAACACAGTCAAAACTAGTTCCCCATAGGAAATTCCAGATATAGTCTTGCCTCCTCTTGGACTTATACAATATGGAACAGAGAAAGACATTATTCCCGGTAAAACTTTTCTCAAGACTGTCACAACCTAGAAATATCTGTACAAGAAATTCATTTCCCTAGAGAGGATTATTCCCGGTGAAACCTCTTCTGAATTTCTTCAAACCCTAGAACTGTTCACTAAAGAAAGGATTATTCCCGGTGAAACCTTTCTTGAACGTTTCTCAGATTTAGACCCACAGGCTTCCTAAAAGCATCCCCAGCCTCCTCTTGGGCTTTATACAAGGACCCTCATGCGTCTTAGAAGTTCTCATCCTCCTCTTGGGCTTAGTACAAGGACCCAAAGACCTCCTACAAGTATAGGACAAAACTTAGTCATCTTTACTAGTTCAATCCTCCAGTGAGTCAGAATTCCAGAATATCAAACCATTCTAGGGTTGATTCTCATCCCTTAAAACCTCGACCTCCTCTTGGGCATCATACAAAGATCATTATCCAGTTAAGATTCAACCTCTTCATACTAGTAGACTTGGAAAGTCTCATTTTCTCTTGAATCTCAAAGAAACCCTCAAGTTTCCTAAAAGCACAGGAAAAACCCTGATCACTTCATCAATCTCCAGCAGAGTTAAAACCTCCATAGGTTTTAAAACTAAATCTTTAAACTTTCATTCTAAATTCCCCAACTAGTGTCAATTTACCACCAATAAACCCTAAAAAAAAATCAGAACCTCAAGGCATCTGATATTTCAACTCTTCTACACTCAGCAAGAGTTGATTCCCTAATTTAGACCTATCTCTGGATCTAAGCAATCCTCAGCAGAAGTTAGCCTCCTCTTAGGCTTCATATAAGAATTTTCCCAAACCAGCCTCCTCTTAGGCTTTGTATAATGATTTTTCCTCAACTGATTTAGCTTCAATCTTGGGCTTTGTAGATCATATTCTCCAGCTGAGTCAATCAACCTTTTAGCCTCAATCTTGGGCTCTGTACAAGACAGATAAAACCTCTCCCCAGAAGAGTCAATTCTTTTCTAGCCTCAATCTTGGGCTTTGTACAAGACAGATATAAAACCCCTAGTAGAGTCAACCTTTTAGCTTCAACCTTGGGCTTTGATCAAGGCACACAAAAATCAACATCCCCTCAGAGAAAATCAAGAGTTCTCTCTATAGGAAGGCATTTCTCTGTACATCACACATCAAAACAGACAATTAACAAACCTAATCCCAGATAACTATTGTAAGTGGTACACTTGTTAATTCAAAAATCCAAGCTGTGGTCCCTCTATTATCCTGGTAAACTTCCTCTTTCATCTAATTGCTATAAGTGGCAAGCCTCTGGATTATTTACATCCAAGCCAATGTCCCTCCTTAGCATGAAAGATTCCTAAGGAAAAATAGCATTGCTCTACACTGATTTAAAGTTTATTCCTTCAGGACATCTCCCTTATTAAGGAAATTATGGCATTACTGGATTCCATACATTCCAGTTAAAGTAATTCCCCTTTATAACCAAGTACCCAACAACTGTGATGAACAGGTGAGATATCTCCCTTTAGAGATGACAAATTCTCTCTCAGTCACCCTTTTAGCTTGAATCTTGGGCTTTGAACAAGACACAAATACTCATTTAGCTTCAATATTGGGCTTTAAACAAGACACCAAACATCTTTTCCTCCCATAGAAATAGGAGGAACTACGATTGCTCTGATTTCCCTATTTTCTTTAACGGGAATACGTAGGCATAAGATTGTGAAATCTTAGCGAACACACAAATAAAAAAAAAACCCTTAGGTCCAGTACCTTACCAAAAACAATAGAAAACCAAAAACAACAAAAAACACTCTCTCAACATTCCCAACCTATAACAGCAAACAACAGAAAGTATTTAAACTGCCACACCAGATCTATGGATAACCATATATACACTGGGTAATTAACAACTCCCCTTGGTATAACCTAACCTCGGACCCCTCAATCTCTTAGCATTTGTTAAAGAAAACATTTGCATGCAAGGTTAGTTTTAGATATCTTCCCTTTCCTTTCCAGCTTCATAGGATAAATAAGAAATCAGAAAGTAGCACCCAATTCTAACCAATGCGGTAAGGTGGTCGCGTCACCAACAAAAATCGCACGCTACAAGCTGGTGTGGTGGTAGAATGAATGTAAGGATCACATTTAGGTATGTGTTCTTATACAATGAGGTTGCAATCTCTTGGGGTACAAAGAAGCAAACAGTCATTACCTTATCATACTGTGTGGCCGAACATTTAACATGATAACTTTTCTCATGTCAGTCACTTTGGATTTATTCAATATTGAAGAACTTCAATAGGAAGTGGAAAAGCCTATATCTAGAAGTCATGAGAAGGAGAATCCACTTGGGTTTTGATGATAACAAAGTATTTAAAGAATAGTTGGGCTTTTCAAGATCTGTTCAAGTTTGTAGGAATATAATCATTAATAACAAATGAAGAGATGCTTGGTGAATATGCATCTAAAGACTTTGTCTCTGAAGACCACTTATGAAGACCATGGCTCTAGTGATGATCCAGACTCTGAAGAAGTCAACTCTGAATAAAGTAAGCATATGATGACCTAGACTCTAAATATCAAGTGTAGTTGTTACCCAAATCTCTTAATAGTTTGTTAAAGAGTCAGAAGTCTCTTGCTTTAGTGCTTGAGCATTTGAAGTCTCTTACTTGTGTGTTTGAGCAAAGGAAGTCTTTAGCTTGTGTGCTAGAGTACGGAATTCTTGAACTTGTGTGCTTGAGCAAGGAAGTCCCGGACTTGTGTGTTTGAGAAAGGAAGTCTTATAATTGTATGTATAAGCAAAGGAAGTCTCTTACTTGTTTTCTTGAGCATTTGTAATCAGTTTGGTTATAGTAGAAATCCCTTTAAAGTGCAAGGGGACTGGACTACTCTCAAGTTGTGAGAGGAACCAGGATAACTACTTGTGTCTCTTACTGTACTTTACTTACTTCTGAACTATATTATGTTGCTATCATTTGTTTACCTCTGAGTCAGATTATGTTGCTGAATTTGATAAAGATGTTCAAGAGTTTAGACTATGAGTGACTCTGATTCAGACATAGAACTGAAGGTTCAGAGTTTGATTAAGATTAGTCAGAAGCTGAAGATGAAAAAGTTTAAGAAAAGGCAACATAATTCAACCCCTCCCCCTTCTTGTGTTTTTCTCACCTTCAATCACACCTAATGGCTTATTGTTTCTATCTAGTGTGAATGGAAGAAGAACAAGGTTGATTGGATATACTAATTATGGCTGGTGTGGTGGTAGAATGGATACAAGGATCACATTTGGCTATGTGTTCTTATACAATGAAGTTTCAATCTCTTGGGGGTAAAAAGAAGCAAACAGTCACTGCCTTATCATTATGTGAGGCCGAACATTTAACATGATAACTTTTCTAATGTCAGTCACTTTGGATTTATTCAATATTGAAGAACTTCAATAGAAAGTGGAAAAGCCTATATCAACTGGCCATGAGAAGGAGCATCCACTTGGGTTTTGATGATAACAAAGTATTTAAAGAACAGATGGGCTTTTCATGATCTGTTCAAGTTTGCAGGAATATAATCATTAAGAACAAATGAAGAGATGTTTGGCGAATATGCATCTAAAGATCAGACTTTGGCTCTGAAGACCACTTCTGAAGACTCTGGCTCTAGTGATGATACAGACTATGAAGAAGTAGACTCTGAATAAAGTCAGCATCTGGTGACCTAGACTCTGAATATCAAGTGTAAATGTTACCCAAATCTCTTAATAGTTTGTTATAGAGTCTGTAGTCTCTTGCTTTAGTGCTTAAGCATTTGAAGTCTCTTAGTTGTGTGTTTGACCAAAGGAAGTCTTTAGCTTGTGTTCTATAGTAAGGAAGTCTTGAGCTTATGTGCTTGAGCAAGGAAGTCTCACACTTGTGTGTTTGAGAAAGGAAGTCTTATACTTGTATGTGTAAGCAAATGAAGTCTCTTGCGTGTGTGATTGAGAATTTGTAATCAGTTTGTTATAGTAGAAATCTCTTGGAAGTGCAATGGGACTAGACTACTCTCAAGTTGTGAGAGGAACCAGGATAACTACTCGTGTCTCTTACTTTACTCTGCTTGCTTCAGAACTATATTTTGTTGCTATCATTTGTTTACCTTTGAGTTAGATTATGTTGCAGAATCTTAAAAAGATATTCAAGAGTTCAGACTATGAGTGACTCTAATTCAGACTTAGAACTGAAGGTTTAGACTTTGATTAAGATCAGTCAGAAGCTGAAGCTGAAAAAGTTTTAGAAAAGCCGACATAATTCAACCCCTCCCCCCTTCTTGTGTTTTTCTCACCTTCAATCACACTTAATGACTTATTGTTTCTATCTAGTGTGAATGGAAGAAGAACAAGGTTGATTGGATATACTGACTATGGCTGGTGTGGTGGTAGAATGGACAGAAGGATCACATTTGGCTATATGTTCTTATACAATGAGGTTGCAATCTCTTGAGGTAAAAAGAAGCAAACAGTCACTGCCTTATCATCCTGTGTGGCCGAACATTTAACATGATAACTTTTCTCTTGTCAGTCACTTTGGATTATTCAATTTTGAAGAACTTCAATAGGAAGTGGAAAAGCCTATATCTACAAGTCATGAGATGGAGCATCCACTTGGATCAATCGAAACACAAAAGTGAGAGAGACATCACATATTTACACAAAACCTTAAGGCATTGGGTGTAGCACCCCAAAATTTGCTCTCTTACTTTAGTACTAACTGGCTTGTGTTTCATTTCATTTTTGCATTATCATGTGTGCATATCATTGGTTCTTAGCATGGGGTCAAGGTGTCTGAGGCAGTTCAAGAGGAGAAGGTGTTCTTCAAAAGGGTCAAGTTCCATACCATTTATCAGGAATCAAGGGTTGGTACAAAGTTACTAAATATGGAAATGACCTATAATTTGAAAGTTTCCATTTTGGGCAAGTTTTTACACTACAGTCAACTTGACTTTTCATCATCAAGGAAGCTTCAAATGAATTTTTCTCAAACATGAAAGTTGAAGATCTTTTTCTCCCATTTCCAACAAGTACTAGATGGTCTCCATATCATTTGTGAAACTCAAGTTATGATCAAAAGAAGGCAAGGTGGTTTTTAGGGTTTCCTTATGGTTCCATTTCCACAACTTTTGCATTTTGGGACATAGTGACCTATAATTGGTTCCATTGCTTCAAGGCACATTCTAACATCAAAGTACATTCCATAAGGATCATTTTTAGCCTTTGAACCAAGGGATTCCATGACAAATCCATCACTTATTTCCCATTATGCAAAATTGCAAGATCATTCAAAACTCATGAACCAAGACATCTCAAGGCCCAAATCCAATTCAGGTGTGATTAGCAATTGAAACATAAGTGATCTATCATAAAATGCTTGGGTGTACAGGCATGGAGGAGGGTGTATTTCACATTATGCAAATTTCCAAAATCACTCTAAACTCATTAAGTGAGGAATTAACAAGGCCCAAATGCCAATCAGTGGATTAACCTAATATATTTAAGCTAACTCATGCACTGGTTAGAGGAGGAGACACGTGATTTTGAGGAGAACAAAACTTTGAACCCTAAAACTTCATTCCTTCGAATCTCTCAATCCTTTAGAGCTTTTCACAAAATTTCTACACAGTCTTCATCCTTGGAATCCATAGAGCACGAAGCAACCATCGTTTGAAGCTAACAGCAAGTGTAAAGGTTGCGTGATCTCAGGTCAGCGCATTTTCCATGGTCTTAGAATTCTATTTTCTGGTGTGTATAATGATATTTGATGCCCACTGATAACTCTGGTGTGTTTTGTTGGGAGTTTGGATGTATAGATTGGTTGTTCCATGAGTTTTAAGTTTTGGATGCAAACATTATTTCGTTCGATTCTCTTTGTACGTTGCTTGTTTGGGATTTTTAATGTGATATTATTGATCCTCATGTTTTTCTGATCAATTTAGTGTACTCATATGCCATTTCTGGAAAAGTTTTTGTTGCAGCTCACCGGAGAGGGTGACCGGAACCCTAGCTCCGGCGGCTGGTAAGGGATCCGGTGAGATTAGGGTTTGGTTGGGGAAGACGTAATCGTGGCCATTGATGTGCTTGATCTAACGGTCCATGCGTTGACACATCATTTAAATTTAGTTTTATTTCATTAATTGTGTGTGTGTCCATCCATGATAGTTATTATGAACCTCTAATCTGAATCATCCATCATGTTAATTTTGGTTTGATCTGGAACGTTGATGTGATCTGATGGCGTACATTTTACCAACACATTAAGTGAATCAGGTGTGGATCACGTGTTCTTTTATTTTAAATTCTGAGTGTTTAAGTGTGCGCTTGTGTATGTTAATTTTGATGGCCGTGTGATCCTGAGCGTTAATCATGATGGCTTTTTGGTTTGGTTGACTGATGACATGCATTGGATTGATCCAAGGGCTCATATGGAGTCAACGTGGTGGACTGGGTTCACATGTTATCCTTTTTTGTTTTTCTGATGGATTTAAGTGTTTGGGCTTTCTATTTACACCCCCTCCTTTAAGCCCATTTCAATTGCCAACGTGTCTGGACTGCTACTCGTACCCCCATGCATATTTCCATATTTTTATTTTATTTAATTATCGCATCTCATTTTTATTTTTTAAAAATAGATAATTGCATCCAAAAATTACCAGAAAATTCATGAGTCATGTTTAGCATTTTATAAAATCTTCTCAAATTTTAGTTTATCATTTTATTTTATTTTTAGCATCTGAATTAATTATTTGAATAATTTCCTTTTGAATTTGTTTCATTTTGCACACATTGCATTGTAGAATTTATTTCTCATCATCCATAAAACATTTTGAACTCATTCCTTTTGAATTGTTTCATCAACATATTGAATGTCATTAAAATATTTTTCTCTCATTTTTAAAACTTTTTCACATTGCATTTTAGTCCTCCTCTTTTGCATGTTAGTTCATAATTCTCCTTTGACTTTGCATAATTGTTTGAGTGACCTATCTTGGGAATTTTGGCATAAGTTTTTGACATGTTGTTTGTTTCTGGTTGAGCTATTTTGATAATTAATTTGGTAATTTTAGAAGATGTTTTACTAATTATGTGGTTGCTCTTAGTTTGAGGTCTTCTTGTATGCATACCTTTGATCCTGTCTGATTACTTGTTTGAGGAGGCACTTGTGCCATCATTTGGGTGTGTTTCTTTGAGTTCTTGAACCATGTTTAGATCATTATAGGTCTCTTGAATGCAATTATAGGTCATTGGGGTGAGGGTGTTGCATATTAGGTGCACATGTTCAATGTCTGATTTACATGCCTCTATTTGACTTATCTTCTCACTTTTTCTCATCTGTGTCTCTTCATGAATTATGTTTGGTTTGTGTTTGCCATGCCATCTCATTCATTTGCATTTCATTTTGATGTATGCTTCTGACTTTGGAGCTTTGCATTCATTCATGTCATATGTCATTCATGTTTCCTCTTGCTTGAACATGTTTCCCTTATATGCTTCCTTCTTCTTCTATTGATGTTTGATGCTTGGATACTTGTTTGTGTGCCTCATGTGACACTTGTATAGCATGTTTAGGCACATGTTTAGGTCATCCACATTCTGACTTGGATATTATTTAAAGCATTCTTGCGTGAACACCTTGCCTATCCACTCTTCCTTCTTCTACTCCTTCTTTGATAACTCTCTTGTTTGTTTTGCTACTTGTTTGCATTCTATTTGCTTGATTTTGTTTGGTAAACATTGTGGGTCACCTCTAAGGTGTATATTATGGCTTGGATGAGTTTCACATGGTTTGTAACCATTTCACTTTGGTTTATGACTTGCTTGGGGGTTGCATTTGTCTTATTGTTACTTATGTCTGTTTCGTACTAACCTTTTATGCAGGGGTAGAGGTAAGTTATTTGAGGGTGTGGATAGTTATCCATGTCCACTCTCATTCTTTCTTTCTCTCATCTTTTCTTTTCTTTAGGCTTAGGTTGTTGTCAAACCTCCCCTTAGGGCCACCTTTGCATGACAACATTAGGATAGATTCTCCCCGTAGTGTTTTTCTTTTCTTTTGAGTCCCTCTTCTCATCTCATAACATCTCTAAGATACTTAATAAGGTCAACTTGCCTGGCACACAAGCCTTAAACATAGGAAATAAAGATTGAGGGGTCCCCCTTCTCTCTTCTAGAGTGTTGAGCATACGTCCTATTGGGGACGACCATGCGACGCATTCGTTCCCGTGTCATAGATTTTGGTTCAAGTTGAGTTATGAACTAACTCAAATCACTTCTGTCCTAAAAAAACACAAACAAACTTCAAACCTTTTTATCCTGCGGGATTGTCAAACTAAAGGCTATTTTCAAAAAGGGCATGTTACTTTCCATCTGAGTCGCAAACAGGCATCGACCCTAACTGCCGGACGCGAACTTAACGTCGCTCATAAAAAAACATAAAAAGAACTTGGTCCGAACTACGTTGACTCTGAATTACCCATTGCACAAAGGGGGTACGTAGGCCTAGGACGACGACGTCCTACCGAGTCTGTCTTTTTTTTCCCCTCCCCCGTCTTAGTACAACCATAGATGTTAGGATAACTCACCCTTAGAATAGACAACAAACGTGGATCCCATCGAGTACGATGGACGTGTGGGGTGCTAGTACCTTTCCCTCACGTAACCGACTCTCGAACCCAGGCTATGGTTGTGATGACCATTCCTTTCCCTCTTCCTCAGGTTTATGCGGTGTTCCCTTTCCCTCTCTCGAGATAAATGTACATTTGCTGGCGACTCTGTGTTCCGCGCCACTTTCGCGTTTGTACCTGGATGAAAATCCTGGGAGTGACATTGGGTATATGGGCATCTCACTTATAAAATGCCTAACCTCACTTTTGCAAGCAATGTGCAACTCCTAACTCAAACTTGTATCTTAACAATCTCCCCTTCAAGTATGATTTTATCCACTATGCTCCCCCTCAAGCGAAAGCTCTTTTATCCACACACACTTGTACCATTGTTGACATCCTTGCCATGTCATGAGCACATCAATGAGACACAATGCCTAACCACCATCATTCCAAAAAGACTTTCGATACAAGAATCATATTAATTTCTTAGTAGGTTTAATACTATAAACCTTAAATTATATTCACTCAATCTTACTGAAGTCTTTGATCATTTTATATTTACAATTACAAGAATTCTAGTAATAACTTGTTTGAAATTCCAAGAACAATTTAATTGAGATCTTAAAAATAACTTAATTAAAATTCTAAGAATAACTATAATTTCATTATAATCTGAGTTTGGTCTAAAAATCTTCTGAGCATAAGCATTTAGATCCCCGAACATGAGAATAATCCGAAAATCTAAACATATCTAACTAGTGAATATGAGGGAGCCTAATAATTAGAGTTACCCAAACAAGTCAGCTTGGGGTTCGTGACACTATGGTCACCATAAAAATTGAATACATATTCTATTTGGTAAGGACGAAGATACATTAACTCTGTAAATGGCGTCTCACTTATCATGACTTATCTATACCATCCTATAAATAGAGAATCCATTAAACCATGGTAGATCTTATTAATATCCCTTAATCCTAAGTAATTTTGGTACTTGTTTCTTTAGCTGACTCTAGAGGGATATGCACAGACTTCGATACTGCTATTGAGGCTGCCAAGGCAGCTAGAGTAATGGAGGCAGGGATAAATGGTAGGGTTGATCGTGACATTTCATCTATTGCAGGAGTTGTCCCTTCAGTGGAAGAAGATTCTATGTTTAAGGTTGGTAACAACTTTTTATTGGGTTGTGAGAATACAGGGGAAACCAAAAAGGTAAAATTAAGGAGAGTAGTGGATGTTATTAGCCCGGTGGGAAAGTCCAAATCCAAGAAGAAAAAAGTTAAGAGGTTATTGGGCTTGGTTAACCCAGTCGTCCCAACTAACTGATAAGTGCAAATTATAGCTATTTTTGTAAATAATTTTTTTTGCACTTATCCATAATTTTTGTTAATATCGTACCCGCTTTGTTTGTAAATATGTTTACTTTACGTTATAGTGTATATACTGCGTTATCGTGTAAATATCATTGAGTTTAATTATTTTAATCTCATTTTTTTGCAGGTATTCAAGCAAGGATATCTTGTCATATTCATAAAGAGCATTGAATAAGCTTTCCAACGCTGCGAACCGGGTAAAAAACGGAGTTACGGTTCGAAAGTTACGAAGAAAACAGTGCTAGAATTTTTCTGTATCTGTCAGCTTCGCTCCGAGCTCGCTGGGCGAAATAGAGGCGAGCCAGACACTCCAGAAGTGTGAATAAAATGCAGAATAAGCCGCCTTAATTCGCCGGGCGAACTGGGGCTTCGTCGGACGAATTTTCCTGGGCAGAAACACATATTTAGGGGTAAAAACACATTTTTTAGGGTATGGTTTGGGTATTTTTTGCTCTCACTCCATCAAACTTCATTTCTTCATATTTTAGAGCTTAGAAAACAATTATGGAGCTTGCACACGGATGATCCAGGGTGGATTGATCATCGATTGGCGTTGACAAACCAGGAGATTTTTGGTTCATTTCTCTTATTCTTTGTGTATTCTTCCTTTGTTGGGTTTTGTATATGTATTTACTTTGATCTTATGTATATTTATCGCCCACGGCGTTGTATAAAATCCGCTTTACAAATCTTTATCGGTGATTGTCCTTGGTTTTTTTGCTTTATGCCTGGGGTTTGGGTTGTGCTAGAGATAGACATCACAAACCTTGATTAGGGATGATTATCTGTTAGTTTCTGGATGTTAGAGATAGATTTAAAGCTAACAATCTTTATGGGTGTCGAAGCTTAATGCCTCCATGTTGTTTGTGTCGGTTGAGAGATCATCGACGCAGGAATACAGTTGTTCTCTCAATTTGGGCTAGACATAATCTAGGTCGTGAGCGATGCTGGATGATATTGAGGAGTATTGTAGGTTGAGTATAACTGGTCGATAGGTTTAAGTTTGTGAGGAGTGGATTATATGCATACCGGATAAGTCTCTTCTCTCTAAAGAATGAATTCTTTTTATGTTCATATTTACTTTTCTGCTTTTACTTTAACCAATTTAATCCAAACTCATAAACGCGAGACTTGTCGAACGACAGTTCAATAACACCGATCTCTGCGGACACGGTAAATTCCCGGAAAAATACTTCCAAAAACTTTTGTTGCTTGGCGCTTTACCGCTCCAACAAAATGGCGCCGTTGCCGGGGATTGGTGTTTTTATTGTAGATATCATATATATTGTCTATTTTCACTTGTTTATATTGATACTTGTATATGTTTACCATATTTGTGAATTTTACATGTTTTGCATACTTGTGAATATAGTGTATATATTTGTTTCTCTTCACGTTTGCCAAAAGTGTGGTTAGATATGTAGTTTCGGTTAGAGCTCGAAGAGATGAGAGAAAAGGTGGGAGTGAAAGCATTTGGCCCATCCGAAGCAACGTGCTGGTTTGTAAACAATAGGCGTCGAGCTTACGACGTAGAACAAGCATGTTGTATTATTTTTTTAGTTTTGTTTAGTTTAGGTAGTATGGTGCAATTGTCTAAACAAATTTAAATTGGACCAGCTCTGAAATTTCAAATCTTCACTTTTAAATTTGTTTAGACAATTTCACCCGGACTTTTAGTATGTTTATATTAATAATTCTTGTGTTTGTCAATGAGATTTTTTCGAGTAGCTTGAGGAATTTAAGGTGATGTTCTAAGTTTGATCATTTGAACTTGCCGATGTATGGTAATGATATTGTTAAGTTTTGTACACGTCCAAGGTATGTGTTTATCGCTTTCTAGTCTTTAGCATATTCATGATACTTAGGCTTTTTACAAACTTTCATGCCATTTATTCTTTTGTATACTTGTTCTTGATGTGAATCACTTTAGTTCCCACCCTTTTTGTGAGGAAGCTTTCCATTTTTCATATATGCGCGGAGTACCAACATTCTTATTCTAACTGGATTTTATTATGCTTAATCTTTTGTTTGTGTTGATTATATGAAAGCATGAAAAGGATCAAGGCATTTTGTTTCATTCTGAGCACAACTACCTAGCCAAATCGTCATTCACTTTGTGAGTGTGTGATCATTCGTAACCCCTTTGTGCCTTTCTATCATTATCCATGTTGTTTGAACTTAATGCTTGTCTATGAGTATTGAATTCACTTTTTGTATGGATTTTGATTGATTGTTTTTTCTTGAACCCTCAACTTTGTGTTGTTGTATGAATTTTTACCTTGCCTTAGAAAGTACGCAGTATTCAAATGATGATGTGGTTGAATTCAAGTTGAGGAGAGAATGATTATTTACTCATTGGTTGGTTTCTATGAGGTTAAAAAAGAAAAGAAAAAAGAGAAAAATATGAAAAAGAAAATAAAATCCTTGATGTCGCACCTGCGAAAATCAACCGGCCGAAAAGAACAGAAGAGTCGCCACCGAACATTATTTATCCCGACGCAGGGAAAGGAAACGATCGAAGAAAACCTCAAAAAAAGGAAAGACATGGTCATCGCAACCATAGTCTGGGTTCGGGAGTCGGTTACGCGAGAGGAAGATATTAGCATCCCCCGCATCCATCGTACTCGATGGGATCCATGCTTGTTGTCTAATCAAAGGGTGGGTTATCTAAAGCCTACTGCTAACTAGAAAGGAAAAAGAAAAGGTGACTCGGTAGGACATCGTCGTCCTAGGCCTACGTGTTCCCTCGGGAACGGGAAAATCAGAGTCAATGTAGTTCGAAGACAACGGGTTGATGGGGGGAAGTTTTCTCGCCAAGACATCGTCGTCTTGTGCCTACATATCCTCAATCGTACAGAAGAGAGGAAGTCAGAGCAGTCGTAGTTCGACTTACTAGGTCAAAAAGAATCTTGATCGCACTAGGGCGAGAGGAAAGGTTCGATTAACTGGTCTCGATCACACTGAGGCGAGAGAAAAGTGCTCCATTAACAAGTCTCGATCACACTGAGGCGAGAGAAAAGGGAAGTTAGTTGTTAGTGTTCTTGCCAAGATATCGTATCTCGTGCCTACGTATCTCATCTGGAATGAGAATCAGAATATCCGTAGTTCATAGAACTACAGAAAAATAGGATCTCGATCACACTGAGGCGAGATAACAGGTGAGAGAGACACACAGAAGGTCTAAGGGAAACTCGGCCCTACACGTTATCATACAAAATGGCCCTAAGGTCAGGATTAGGAGGGGAGTCTACCTAATGTTGTCATGCTTGGATTGAAAGCCTAATGTCTCTCCTACTTCCAACTTAATCAGAAATTAAGTGGAGCTAGAAATCCTAAGGGATCATGTGAACAAACACAAGTAAACACATGACAACTCAATCAGAAAATGAACGGTGTCGTAATCTCAGCTAAGAACAAAACTGAGTGACTCCTCGTCCTCAAGTAAAGGAGAATGCAACAGAAACGGACGATGTCGTGATCTCAACTATGAGGAAGTTGAGTGACTCTTCGTCAACCACCAGATGAAAACGATGTCGTGATCTCAATTATAAGGAAGTTGAGTGACTCTTCGTCCATCACAAAGTAAGACAGAAAAGAGAAGCCAATAAAATCAAAGTATCATTGAATTGACACCAATCCAAGTATACAACCAGGAGTGAAAACTCCTCAATCAACATCAAGTTGTAAGCAACAGTGCTAAACCCTAAGCATACTTCATACAAGGGCGCAAGTGGTACCTAACGGAGAAGGTTCATTGCCTCTTCAAAGCGCGCCAAAAAGCTCAAGCCATCCAGCACTGAGTCCAACAATCATGCCTTAAACATCAAATTCAAAACATGTCAGCATCTATCAAAAATCAAATGCAAGCAACTATCATCAAATGTGATCAACAAGGAGAACTAGAATTAACAATAGGAATTGGTTCAAACGACATCCGGGACTAAGCACCATCTGCATCAAGACAACTCATTAGTCCAAATAAATGTCATGAAAAATATCCCACGCAAAATCTCCACAAGATTAATCAACATCTCAAAGAGATTAAAACTAGGATTAAATCTACTCCTAATTAATCAAAATCTTAACTACAATTAATCCACAATTAATCAGCTACCAATCAATGTTAAAAGTCAATTAAAATCAAGGTTGATTTCTAATTCAAAATCAATATCAAATTCTAAAGTTGTAAACTAATTCTAGAAATCTAATCCTAAAACTAATTCTAAAGGAAATCTAATTCTAAAACAAAGTTAATCAAGTTTATGAATTAATCAAAGACCTAAATCAATCTAAACTGAGATTCTAATTATAATTCACAAAATAAAATTTAATTAAAAACAAAATTAATTAAACAAAAAAAACAAGGGGTGCAACAGAGTTTTGTGGCGTGTGGAATTGAATTACACGGGCCTTGGAGCCCGATCCATGCTGAGAAAGTAAAAAGCCCTATTTCAAAACCCTAATAGTTCAGCTTATCATCTTCTCCACTTCTCCTACTTTGCGTCGTTTCAAAATAACTCTATTCACCGCCACAACATTTCACCGCCATATTCCGTAACAAAATCATCCTTCACACGCTTCAGAAAAGCCATAGGCACTTGTCTTCCAACCGATTCATCCCCAACAACACAATACGTGTAGCCATTATCGACGAGGTAATTGAAGGCGTGGCCATCACAGTTGTAGGTGATTTTTTGTTAGGAACTGGTAGCTTCTGAAGACACTGAAACGCGATGGAATTGAAATTTCCGCTGAACTCGGTGTACTTAGAGAGAAGAACGCTTCCTCGAGAAACGAACGCATAGATCAGAGATCTTTGATTCTGTCCCATCTTCTTCTCCATTCCTCATGACGCCTCTTGCACTACTGGAACGGATCGCCTCCGCCACGCCCTGGCCTCGCTGCCGGCGACGGCGGAGCGAACTCTCTTTCTTGTTACTCCAAACGATTCAACCACAGTACAAGCATACATTGATACACGGGAGATAAGCGAACACAGATCGAAACACTTACGCCGTAGTGGAGTCGTATCGAAGCTAGCCCAGGTAATCAATTCGAATCTCTCTGTCTTGGTGTGCGATTCCTTCTTAAATCTTCTTCTTTATCGGTTCTGAATTCTGCACTAATGATAATGATTCTTGCAGTGAATTGTTTGCAAAGATATTGATGTTATTGCTGAGTGTTGATGTTGTTGAACGGTTCTGCAGGTCTGTGAACTTGATGGAGATTCTTGAGGGGAATTAAAGGTAGTGAAGAGTGTTGTGATGATACGGAGATGAAGATGATTTGAAGATGAGAGCGATGAAGGTTGGAGCCGAATGAGTGAATTGGAGGAGATGAAAATTGTAGAGAAAAACTTGGAGATTGGAAAATTTTGTTAGGTTTCTGTTAGAATTGATTAGTTTTTTCTTTCTTCTCAATTTTCTGTTGGAGGATCGTAATTGCAGGTTTTGTTAGAGATGTTAGTTTTTCTGTTGTGACACTTAGTGAAAATCTGTTATGAGAATTGTGGAATTCTTCTTCTGTGCAATTCTGTTATAGCTTTTTCACTGCAATTGAGCCTTTTTATCGGATTCAAATTCTGATGAATACTTTGCCCGCAGTTGAATTGTTTTTGGCAGATGCATTGCGTCGTTTCTCATTTTAGCAGCATGTCGTTTTGGAAGTTTCATGTGTATACGGCTTGGGCTGGGTGGGACCATGAGGAAATCGTGTAGAAAATCGCGTGTGTTAGCTGCCATTTGCTTGTTGCAAATTATATCTTTTTTTATTTCTCAAAAGTTGTAATAGAAGGACAATGGGCCTTGGTGCTTCATTTTTGGCAATTTTTGTAATTTGTACTTAATGGGTTTAATGAGACATAGATGGGCCTTTGGTTAATCTTTTTTTTTGGTGGATATTTGGAAATGTGGTTAATGGTTTTGGTTGGATATTAAATCTTGATTTTTGGAAATGAATATGGTTTTTACAATGGGTAATTGGTTTTGAAATAAAAATGGCTAAAAAGTGGGTAATTAATTGAAATGGATATTATCAAAATGGTTAGTGGTTTAAAAAAATGGACTTCTTGTTAACCCTCATTTTCGACGTTAGAAAAGATTAAAGTTATTTTAAGTTAAAAAATTATTTTCAACATAAAGAAGGCTTCGACCCAGCTTTGGAGAAGCCTGAGTCGAATAGAGGTTTTGGAAACCTCAAAAATGGCTAAGTGTTGGGAAAGGTTCGACTGTGTGAATATGGAAAAGCGCGCTGAAGTTGTTATGCTAAGGTTGGAGGGAATTTCCAATGTCTGAAATTTAAATAAGAGCAGTTGTGAACGTGGGAACAGTTGAGACCAAGGAGAAGGCGCCAAAATCCACATGTTTGAAGCAATAACCTCCACTTAGTAGTTATTTCCTAGCACTATAAATAGGAGTTAGTTCTATGTAATAGGGGTGTTCATATTTCTGTACAAGTTACTCAAAGAAATTCAAAGTACCAGCGTGTAGAGAAACGAGTTCGTGAGAATGTACGTAATGTAACACCATTTTCCTTCACCAATGCAATTTATCTTCATCGTGTTTAAGATTCAGCCATTTACTTTCCATGCCTTTACAATTTCTTGAACTTTATCTTTCATGCCAAGTTTACTTTCAAAGTCATTTAAACTTTCTGCATTTACCTTCGACTGCACTTTTACATTCAAGCGTTTAATATTCAAGCATTTACTTTTCAAAGTCTTTTATTTTCAAGAACGTGGAGTTCACCTTTAATTCATTGCATTTATTTTCAAAGTCCTTTTATTTTTCCTGCACTTTACCTTCGACAACAATTTTATCATTCCAGCCTTTACTTTTCAAGAACGTGGAGTTCGTCGCATTTTACTTTCAAAGCTTTTTACTTATTGTCATTTCCTTTCGACGCCTTTAATTGCTGCATCCTTTATTTACAGCCCTTTAAATTTCAAGCCTTTACTTCACCTTATTGCAAGTAGTCGAACGTGGAGTTCAGTTAGGTTTTATTTCAGCATTGTCGAACGTGGAGTTCAATTTACATTCTCTTTAATTTTCATTTGTCATTTACACTTGTCTCTCAAATTTAGCACATGTCCTAGGATTTGTGTGGTCGATCCTGCAAGTGAGTCAGTTTTCGTTTAAGATTGATAGACCAGAGGTTGTTTACCAAAATTCACAGTAAACAAATTGGCACACCCGGTGGGACCCAGTGCTAAGTTTTACACTTTTTGTCAACCTTATCTTTCTTGGTGAAGAAGTACTTTCGTTGTATGTTATTGAGAAGTGGAAAGCTAGCCACAACAAACGAAGGGATACCAAAGAGAAGATACACTAAGAGAATGGCAACTAATGCAAACCAACAAGTTGATCCTCAAGGGAGTATTTCAAACACTCAGTCAAGTAGCAGTATGGGGTCTCAAAGCACACCATCACCAGTGTCTTTGACAGGATGACAGGCGTCACTTCCATTAGTAGTGTCTGAACCAGGATCAACATATACAAAATCATATACTCAACCTGTGTTGGAATACATAGAACCACAAAGTCCTAATTCACCAAAACCCCCTGGAGGAAATTCAATGTACAGGCATGTCCCTCCTCCAGGTTTTCCACATCCAGGGTCAAGGAGTCAACCCTATGGTATGCCTACATCAATGATGCAAAGTCTGCAGAATGTTCCACCTGTATTTTCAGAAACTGTAGTGTCTTCGCCATTACAAGGGTCAGGATCAGGAGGGCGAAACAATCAGAGTATAGGTGTTGGTTACTCTGTTCAAACGCCTAGCCTTACAAATACATCCATAAATTGTTTGAGACAACAGATGGATGAAAGTAACATGCAAATGGTGCATACGTTGTCTCAGACGATGGGAGAAGTTTTTCAACCCTTGATTCAAAATACGACTCAAACTAACCAACAATTGGCTGCACAAGTGGCACGCATGGCTGATTTCATGGGAGTACCAGCGGTGGAACGAAGAGCAACTGTGGTCGAAGATATCCCAAGACGTCATCCACGTCAGATACCTGAGGCGAACTTGGAAGACCAAGAGATGATTGATCATTTTAGAGTCGAACCACCAAGAAACCATATGCCATACCAGATGGAGGAAGAGCCAGTAGTGATGGTGAACAGGAACCAAAATGTAGATCAATTACTTAGACAGGTTCGACATCGAAATCAAGCAGAAGAAAATAACCTTGCAGCCATGGTTGAAAGGATAATGACCAGAAATGGTGTGAATTTTGGCTTCACCAAGCCAAATTATACTTCGCCTATAGTGGATTATATTCTCCAAGCAGAATTACCCCCTAGGACGAAGGTTTCAAAGTTCAGCAAGTTTTCAGGAGATACTACTGAATCTACTGTCGAACATGTGGCTAGGTATTTGATTGAAGCAGGCGAAATTGCAGCTGACGAAAGCCTTAGGATCAAATACTTCCCAAGTTCCCTTACCAAGAATGCCTTCACATGGTTTACTACTTTACCTCCAAATTCCATATACAATTGGACCCAACTAGAACGTTTATTTCATGAACAGTTCTACATGGGGCAAACTAAGATTAGTTTGAAAGAGTTGGCTAGCATTAAACGCAAAGTTACTGAGCCAATTGATGACTACCTGAATAGGTTTCGACTTCTTAAAGCCAGGTGCTTTACACAAGTGCCAGAACATGAGTTGGTCGAAATGGCTGCTGGGGGTCTTGATTATTCCATTAGGAAGAAATTAGATACCCAATATCTTAGAGATATGGCCCACTTGGCTGATAGGGTTCGACAGCTAGAAAGGTTTAAAGAAGAAAAGGCTAAATTCAGTAGGGGTAAAAAAGTAGCCTTTGTCGAATGCAATGAAGATGTGGAGAATCTGTATGATGGAACATCTTATTTTGACGGAAATAAGATTGACGTTGCTGAGTTAAAGCAAGGTCCACCTTATGCCTGCAAATTATTAGCTCCCTCAGAGGGAAAAAATCCTGTCGAATCTAACGATAAATTTCCTAAGAAAACATACATTTTCGACGTTACTAAGTGTGACGAAATTTTTTATTTGTTAGTTAAAGATGGGCAAATGATAGTACCTGCTGGTGCTAAGATGCCACCTTTAGAACAAAGAAAGAAAAGAGGTTTTTGTAAGTACCATAATTTTTTGGGTCATAAAACTTCTCAATGTTTTCTTTTCAGGGATTTGGTGCAAAATGCTATCCAAGAAGGAAGGCTGAAGTTTGGTGACAAAGGCAAAGCTCAGATGAAAATTGACTCTGACCCATTGCAAGCTGCATAGGCTAACTATACAGAGCCTCACGAGGTTCAGATGGTCGAAGCCACAAAGGGATTTGATGAGTCAGTCAACATGGTGGAAGTCACTGAGGACTTCGCCACTAATCCTGTGATAACTGAAGGTTTCAGTAAGGCTGCAAATGGCCTGAATGTTGATGGTACCAGTCTAATGTTGGTGACCAAAGAAACTGCTGATAAGTTTGTTGAAATGGATAATGCTGCCAAGGTTTTGGATATGGCAGTGAGTGGATTGAAGATAAATGCCAATGAAGGCATTAACATGGTCGAATTGGTTGAAGAATCTGACTCTAGCTCAGGTAGCGTCAGCACCAATGAAGCCATGGGCAGAAATGCCCCCAAAGTCCAAGTTGTTAAGGAATTGGAAGATGACTTGCTGTTGGTAGGAGAGATGATAGACATGGACGGTTGTTTGGTGGAAAACTGGATATGTATGGCTGCTGAACAATTCTTCAAGACATCCCCTGATGTCAAAAAGGTTAATGCTGAAGAAATGGTTGAAGCTGAAAAAGCTGCTTGGCAAGAAGCTTCCCAAAAAGCTGCAAAAGCAGCAGCAAGTGGTGGATGTCTGGCGAAGACCACTGAAAGTCTGGAAGCCCATTTCTCCAAGATGCGCTTAAAGGACAAAATTGATGTCAATATGGTCGAAATTACAGACCAAAAAGCTGAACAGGTGAGTAAGGCAGATGAACAAGAAGAGCGCAACAAGATAACTTATCCTAAGTAGGAGGAGACAATCGTGAATTTTCTGCACCGTTGCCAGAAGAAAGTTTCTGGAGTAATGTTATGTCCTAGATGCAACGCCATTTTTGATGAGAAAGCTGCCCACAAGTTAGAAGGTGTCAAAAAAGCTGGTGGAAACTGGGGGCAGAAGGTAAATAAAGGTCCCAAAGGTTTTGACCATAGACGACTTTCGACAGGGTTAAAAAACCAAGTACCAGGAGTTAGGCCAGGTACATTCAAACCAGCTGCGAATATGCCAACAGGTAGTTGGATTAAGCCTATCGAAGGGAGAGGGCAGAAGAAGAAGTGGGAGAAATTTGTTGTGGAAAGAGGTTCTTCATTTGAGTATAGAAAAGAGAACCATACCACCAACAAATCAGCATACATTTCTCAAAATTAAAAGGGTAAAAACCCCATGTCTAGATCACAATGGCGAAGAGAGCAGCGCAGGCGAAAAGCTGTCAGGGAGGCTCAGGTGCAAGGAGAGTCAAGCACCAATATTGATAGTCAAGCTGGGGCAATTGAGAAGATGCCCATAAGACGAAGGTTGTTCACTGTTCATCCATAAAAGAAGGTTGAAGATGATGAGAATATGACTGATAACTTCGACAGTGAGTCAGCAGCTTCTCTAGATATTCTTGTGAATGTGGTGTCAGTGATGCCAAAAGAATTTGGTCAAGTCTCAGGGTCGAAGACTTGGATTAAACTGTTGAATTGGAAATGTTGGCGCACAAGCCTATGTGTTATTACATCATGAACAATGGGTGCGTCGAAGAACATAATGCTTTCTTTGAACGCCCCACAGAGGCAATGAAGGGTCATTTGAAGCCTCTTTACATTACTGGCAAAGTAGAAAATGTTCCTGTCAACAAAATTTTGGTGGATTGTGGTGCAACTGTTAATTTAATGCCAAGATTTTTGTTGAGCAAGATTGGGAAGTTTGAGACTGATACCAAACCCCACAACATGGTTCTGTCGAACTATGAAGGAAAAGTTGGTTCCACTCTAGGAGTGATTCAAGTGGATCTCACTGTGGGAACCATTACCAGACCAACAATGTTTATGGTCGTCGAGACGAAAACTAACTACAATCTACTCTTGGGTAGGGAGTGGATTCATGGAATAGGAGTTGTACCTTCATCTATGCATCAAAGAATCACCATTTGGAGACCAGATGGAATAGTTGAAAATATTGAAGCTGATCAAGGGTACTTTAAGGTGCCTATTAATCATGTGGATAGTAGGCAATTTGAGAAACATCTGGCGAACATTGCTCCATGTCCTCCAGCTGATTTTGAGTTTACACCTGATGTAGAAACATTTTATTCGTTGTATTTACACCCTGTCGAAGGTTTCAGATGGGACATGGAGGTACCAGGAGAAAGGTTGACATGCTTAGGCTCACCTCCAATAGAGCCCACAGGATGGGGAGATGAATTCAGTGATCATGACTGAATTCGACGCTTTAAAAAGAATTTCGGCCTATGTGGCCGAAACAAAACTACAAGCGGCTTTGGAAGCCACCAATGACTATGTGGCTGGCGAAGCCATTTCTGAATTATATCAAGAAGGTCCTGGTAAGGACTTCGACCCAAAACCTCCAGATAAGGTTGAAACTGGAGAGCAAAGCCAGAGGCTCGACGCCATCTATGAAGATGAGCCTTTGGGATTTGAGAAGGATCCGTTGGCAAATAATATCAAAATGCTAGTACAAGATCCTTTAGAAGAAGTTGACCTCAGTGAGGGGACAACCAAAAGGCCTACCTACATCAGTGCCAATCTTGATCCCCAATTGAAGGTTGAAGTTGTTCAGTTGTTGAAAGAGTTCAAGGACTACTTCGCCTGGGATTATGATGAGATGCCTGGTTTGAGCAGGGAGTTGGTCGAACACAGGTTGCCTATGACACCTGGGAAAAAACCAGTCAAGCAAAATCCAAGACAGTTTACACCAGAGATATTGTCAAAGATCAAAGAGGAAGTCGAAAGACTGCTTCGTTGCAAATTCATTCGCACTGCAAGGTATATCGAATGGTTGACTAATATAGTACCTGTCATTAAAAAGAATGGGTCTTTGAGAGTTTGCATTGATTTTAGAGATTTAAATTCTGCAACTCCTAAAGATGAATATTCAATGCCAGTAGCAGAAATGTTAATAGATTCTGCAGCAGGACATGAATATCTTAGTATGCTGGATGGATATTCTGGCTACAACCAAATATTCATTGCTGAGGAAGATATTCATAAAACTGCTTTTAGATGCCCTGGAGCCTTAGGCACCTATGAATGGGTAGTGATGCCTTTTGGTCTCAAAAATGCTGGTGCTACTTATCAAAGGGCAATGAATTCAATCTTTCATGATTTTATAGACACATTCATGCAAATTTACATTGATGATATTGTTATAAAATCTATTTCTGGGAAAAGTCACATTGACCATCTTCGACAGTCCTTTGAAAGGATGAGAGAATATGGTCTTAAAATGAATCCTCTCAAATGTGCTTTTTGTGTGCAGGCAGGGGATTTCCTAGGCTTTGTGGTCCACAAGAAAGGGATTGAAATAAATCAGAATAAAACCAAAGCCATAATGGAGGCGAAAGTGTCATCAACTAAAAGGGAGTTGCAGTCGTTGCTGGGCAAGATCAACTTCTTAAGAAGGTTTATATCCAACTTGAGTGGCAAAACACAAGCTTTTTCGCCATTGCTTCGTTTCAACAAAGATGGTTTTGAGTGGGGGCAATTACAGCAGGAAACCTTCGACAAGATCAAGGAGTACCTAAGCAACCCTCCAATTCTTTCACCATCTTGTAGAAACAAGAGTATGAGATTGTATATAGCTGCATCAGATAAAACTCTAGGGAGCATGTTAGCTCAGGAGGATGAAAATGGAGTCGAAAGAGCCATTTATTATTTTAGTCGAGTCTTAAATGATGCAGAAACTAGGTATAGCATGGTTGAAAAGTTATGTTTATGCTTGTATTTCTCTTGTACTAAATTGAAGCAATATATAAAGCCAGTTGATGTGTATATTTCTTCTCACTTTGATGTTGTAAAACATATGTTATCTAAACCTATTTTGCATAGTCGAATTGGTAAATGGGCATTAGCATTAACAGAATTTTCCCTAACGTATCAACCTTTAAAAGCTGTGAAAGGGCAAATAGTTGCAGACTTTATAGTTGACCACTCCATAAATGAAAATGATTTGAACTATGTTGAATTAAAATCCTGGAAGTTATACTTTGATGGATCAAGTCATAAAAATGGAACAGGAGTGGGAATACACATTATTTCTCCTGAAAAAATTCCAACAAAATTCAAGTACAAGGTCGAAGGACCTTGCTCTAACAATGAGGCTGAATATGAAGCATTAATTGCTGGCCTTGAAATTTTGTTAGAATTGGGGGGCAACTAGAGTCGAAATAATGGGAGACTCAGAATTGGTTATAAAACAAATCACAAAGGAGTATAAATGTGTTAAAGAAAATCTCATTATGTACTTTGTGATAACCAATAGATTATTAAAGAAATTTGAGGTAGTGGACATCCAACACATACCTAGAATAGATAATCAAGTTGCCAATGACTTGGCTCAAATTGCCTCTGGATACAAGGTGTCGAAGGAAAAACTTCAAGAAGTAATTGAAGCAAGAGGTAAAGTGGTGGCTGTTGGATTGTGCCCATCAGACTTAGAAACAACTAAGCTTGGGTGCATAGATGGCGAAAATTTTGAAATTTTTGCCATAGATAATTTAACAGATGAAGATTGGAGGAAGCCCATAGTTGAATATTTGCGAAACCCAACAGCTTCGACAGAGCGAAAAATCAGGTATCAAGCTTTAAGCTATGTACTTTTGGGTAATGAATTGTTTAAAAAGACCCTTGAGGGAGTCTTATTGAAATGCCTTAGTGAAGCAGAGGCATATTTGGCTCTTTCGACAGTACATAGTGGGGCATGTGGAGCACACCAAGTTGGCCAGAAGATGAAATGGCTGTTGTTTCGACAAGGCATGTATTGGCCCACTATGCTGAAAGATTGCATAGAATTTGCTAAGGGTTGCCAAGAATGTCAAATTCATGCTGGCATACAGCATATCCCTGCAAGTGAATTACATTCCATAGTGAAACCACGACCTTTCAGAGGATGGGCTTTGGATATAGTGGGAGAGATTCGACCAGCATCTTCAAAGAACCAAAGATATATTTTGGTGGGAATTGATTATTTCACCAAGTGGATTGAAGCAATACCACTGGCGAATATAGGTCAAGAAGATGTTATTGAATTCATTCAAAATCACATTATTTATAGATTTGGTATTCCTGAAACAATCACTACGGATCAAGGATCAGTGTTTACTGGTCGAAAGGTGCAGGAGTTTTCCAAAGAAATAGGTTTCAAGTTATTGACTTCTACACCTTATTATGCTCAGGCCAATGGGCAAGTCGAAGCTGCCAATAAGGTAGTGATTGGACTAATTAAGAAGCATGTGGGAAAAAGGCCTAGAAATTGGCACAAGACGTTAGACCAAGTTCTTTGGGCATGTCGAACATCCCCTAAAGAGGCTACCAACACTACCCCATTTCGACTTACTTTTGGTCATGATGCAGTATTGCCTGTTGAGATTTATTTACAGTCTATAAGAGTTCAAAGACATCATGAGATTCCCTCTGAGAATTATTGGGAAATGATGATGAATGAATTAGTGGATTTGGATGAAGAAAGGCTTAGAGCCTTGGAGTTGTTAAGAAGACAAAAGAAAAAGGTCGAAGAGTCCTTCAACAAAAAGGTTAAGTTTAAGTCTTTTGCATGTGGGGAATTAGTTTGGAAAATGATTTTGTCTATGGATCGAAAGGATAGAACATTAGGCAAATGGTCTCCTAAGTGGGAAGGCTCATTCCGAGTCATACAAGTTTTCTCTAATGGAGCTTATGAAGTGGAAGAGTTAGACAAAGATAAAAGAGTCTTGAAAGTAAATGGCAAGTATTTGAAAAAATATAATCCTATGCTGCAAGAGATTCATATTAAAACATAAGCTTTATTCAATAAAAAGAAAGCCAAAATAGGCCAAGTCAGGCTAATATGGCATACAAAGCAAGGAAAAATCAATACAACAATTTTATCAAGGAAAGGTCATTCATAATCTCTCCAATCTATGGATTTGAGGAAATCCATATAATCTGCATCTGGTTCATCATCAGAGTCCTGGGTGCTGGAGCGTCATTTCTTAGAGATCTTCATTTTAGTTTCTCTCTTCTTGGCTTGAGAGGTTGCTCCAATGGAGGCTTCAGGTTTCTTGGTTGCCTCCATCTTTTTTGTTTCCTCATCTGCCTTTGCCTTTCCAGCCATTTTCCTGGCTGATGGTTTCTCTGAATTATTCATGTTTGCTTCTATGCAAGACATAGTCATGTGGAAGAAATTTATAGAGGCGAAGTACTGATTGGATTGGCCAGTCAAACGGTGGAAACACGTGAGTTATTCTTGGAAGTATGCCTGAGGGCTATGCTATAAATGTTACTTTAAAAGCTAGAGGCTTATGCCTTGGAATTTAAAGCTGGAAAGTTTGACTTTCCAAGAAAAAGATAGAATGCCTTAATTGCAAATTTGACTTAGATGAGAGGCAACAAATAAAGTGCATCATAATATAATATGGGTCGAAAGCAGTTAATGGCCAAATAATAATAATTGATTAATTAATGCCAAAGGCATAAAGTTGTTATTACATAAAGGCCTGAAAAGGCCAGGAAACAAATAATTGGTTAAGCAAATAAAGGTCTTGAAAGCATCAGAAGGGAAGCCTCGACTCCAACTGGGCAAAGGTCTGTATATGATGTTTGAGGCGAGCATTGCACAAGGATTCATCAAGTTTGGCTGTGGCAAGCTGTTTCTCAAGTTTTTGTGCTGCCTCAATATGATCTATGGCATGTTTCATTTCCCTGGCCATCTCAGTGGTGTCGAAGTTCTGCAGATCACGGTTGCGTTTTTCAGCATCCTCAATTTTAGCTTGTAACTCAGTGATCTGCTGCTTCCAGGCTTCAATATTCTTCTGATTAGAGGCTATTTCATGTTGTGTTTTCTTTTGGTCAGCCTCTATACTTTCGACATTCTCATATGACTCCTTTGCACCACACCAAGCTGCACTCTCAAGACCAGATGTTTCCTCTAGGGTCTTCTTGATAGATGGAAGCAGCTTTATCTCTGCAGCTATTTGGTTCACCACAGTAGTTAATTCTATCAGAAAATCAGAAACGTCTGGATTAAGAGTGGTGAGTTCCAGCTTTCCAAGGGTATCCTTTAAATAAGCAGTTGCAGATGGGTCTGAGGCCAAAACTCTGTGAATATCTCCCCTGAAGAATTTTTTCTTGATGGCTTGGAGAATTGGTTGGGCGAAGTCATCTGATGCTGGAGTCGAAGAGACAAAAAAAGAAGAACCATACCTCTGCCCAAGAATTAATTTGGTAAACTCGCGTGGGTTCGACCACTTGAGTGCTGTCAGTGAGTCTCCAGGCGGTGGAAGAACCACAGGTGAAGGAGTATGGTGGGGATTAGGATCAGTTTGTTCTTCCTCCTCTTCTTCTGATTCTTCTCCTTCTTCATCTTTTTCTTCTTCGACTACCATCTCCTCGTCAGGCTCTTCAGTAGCTGGTCGAATGTTCTCCTGATCATCAGCTGGTGTGGGATGTGGTTCATTTGTCTCCTCAGGTGCATCTTGACCAGGATTATCGTGGTGTGTTTGCACTTCAGGTTCATTCCTTTCTTCTTCAACCAATTGATCATCATCCATGAAGTTGGACAGGTTGAAAGGTGGGGGACTTGAGGCATCATCATCATCAGAATTGGTGCCATCAGCTTGTGCATTTTGAGTAGTGGTTTGAACTGGTGGTGTGGTGTGTTCTGCAACATGTGGAGTAGGTTGATTAATCTCACTCAAACCAGAGCCAATATCAGAAGATGGGTGATAAGTTGGCTCACCTTGGTTGTTGAGGAGCGTAGTGGTGAAGCTTCCTACAGTTGGTTGAGGAATAGGATCGTCGATTATGTTGGTGGCGAAGTCGCTTGGAGTTGGTTGGGGATCAGGATTGTTGATTATGGGTGCCTAAAGAACACAAGTGGAGAAAATAAGATTGAAATAATGGGCGAAAGACGTCAGTGTAATGAAAAATGGTGCACATACCTGAGTTTGTTCAATAGCAGGACTTGATTTATCACTTCCATGGTCACCAAGAGGGGTTCTCAAGGCCACTTTGGAAGGTTCTTTCTCGACACCACTTGTGGCGGGTGCCTTTTCGAGTATTTTGGCCACCTTCAAAGGAGGTGGGCCAGCAGGTCCAGAAGCCTTTATGGGTTTTCTTCTTTTCTTTGTTAGAATCTCCTCAGGAGATTCATCTGAGGCCTCTAAAGTTATAATCACAACTGGGGTATCCTTTTTGCCTTTCTTGGAAGGTGTTGGAGGTCTACGACCAGTCTGAAGAGGCAATGCAAACATAAGAAAGGAATTCATATAGTAAAACCGTAAGCAGGGGATGTGAAATATACTTGCATGCTCTCTGGTTCTTTGTCACTTTGTGAGGCAGCAACCCTAGTTGAAGCAGTTTTCCTAGGCACAGCTGAAAGACAGTAAAAATTGTTACAAGTTAATGGTTACGTGGTTAGTTATAAAGCCTTGGATTAGGGATTCCAAACCTTCATATATTTCAGATTCGACACGAACGTCCTGAATTCCTATATGAAGGTGGCCTTTAAAACTGTCTAACATATGCTTAGTCGAAACCACTTGTTGGGCCTTTGGCTGAGACTGTTGTCAAAGAAGTTTTAAATGCTCCCCACAGACAAACCAATCTGGAAATAGAGGGGCAAGCGCCACTCCAAAATCAGCATTAGGCAGTCGAGGGAACTTTGGAGGAAAAAGTTTAAAAGCTACCTCATAACGTTTCTCACGAGGGACGCTGGGAGGAATTTTTAGTTGATCCAGCTTTTCTAAAAATTTTCTCTTTAGAGTAACAGCAACCTCATGAATGGTTCGACTAAGATCATCTGGTCGATAGATAGTTTCAAAGTATTTCTGAAAAGCCTGTATTTCTTCGAACTTACTTTTTTTCATCTTGTCCTGCACATTGAGAAAAACTTGGTCAAGTAACGAAGAAATATGGCCACATCAAGAAAGTGCTCACTATAGTGCTTCGACCACCATTGGTGGAATGATGAAGTGCATAGAAAAGAGGGCTCAAAAAACACAGGAGAGAGGATTCTTCTTTTCCCAGTCTGGCTGTCGAGTGTAAGGGAGACATTTTCCTCGTCGAAGCAGGCAGTGTGAAGAATTACTTGGCCCTTTCTCTCATACAAGCATTGAGGGAAGCTCTGGGCCAGCCCAAACTGTCGAGAGACAAGGTTTGGTTGATAGGCAATCAATGCTGATAAACCTCTCCCTAAGTTCAGCCTGTGGATAAAGAACCTGGGAATCAAAAAGGCTTCCCAGATAGCCACAGATTCTTGATCAAGAGTTTGATGAGGATTTGGAAATGGCCTTTTAAACCACACAGGGCTGTATCTTCGTTGAGCAAAAGGTGCCATGCTAGGAGTGAACTCATAGCGCTTGGCAAACATCATAATATAACTGGTAAAGGCCCTTTGAAGGGTTTCACCATCATCATTAGGAGTGAGTTTGGCCAGACGCGCCCCTTCGACACTCCTTTCCCGGATTTCAGCAGAGGCTTCATCAACTAGGCCTTTTCTGGGGAGGCTAGCCTCAAATGTAGCATTAAGCCACAATTGAAATAGCCAAAGAGGCCCACTCAAGTGCATAGGACCTTGGGCCTCCACATTTTTAAGTCGAGAAGCCCCTTCGCTGATAGACTCATAAAGGCTCGCCAAGATGAGTTCACTCAAGCAGGTTCCTCTGTTGTTGTGGAGTTGATTCGCCAGGGGCAGGTACTTTTTGGCCACCTGCAAAGACTTTGTACAAAAAACATATCTTGACAGCCAGACTGTGAGAAAAGCAATATGTTCTTCATCAGACACTTCGTCATCTTCTTGTTTAAAGTGGTGTTTGATGAAGAGAGTGTATGTAAGTTTGGAGCCTGAAATATTGATGGTGTCTTCAGCATCAACATCAGGATTATAGGTAAGGTCATCTAGGCGAAGCCCTGTGATGGCTGCTACATCGAACAAAGTTGGGGTAACCATCCCACATGGCAGATGGAAGGTATAATGGGTGCTGTCCCAAAAGTATAAGGATGCTGCCAACATGTTCAGACAATATGGTATGCTGGTCTTCGACAGCATAAGAAGGTCATAAATCCCTATATCCTTCCAATGTGCAGCTTTGACCTTCTCCATCTTCGCCATCCATTAGTCAAATTCTTTCAAGGGGTTGACAGCTCTCACCAGCCTGGTGCCATCAGTGAGATAGCCGACGTTGATTTTGGGCAAGGGGATTTCTTCAGGAGAAGTTCCAGCAACAACGTTGATTTTGGGAAAACTCTTTTGCCCTAACAGTCTTATTTTCCGGTAGGAAGGGAGAAACTCACTTAATCTCTCATTAGACACGTCCACATCAGCTAAAGGACCAGATAGCGCATAAGGCTTGTCAGACATAACTATAGGAATCATTACCTGAGATTTGTAGATGGCTCTTGTTTCTTTAGTGGTAGGTTCCGGCATGCAACGACAGTTATCTACTAGTTGGGGGCCTGGGATATTAGTGAAGGAAGGAATGGTTTGTTTAAACGGAGTAGCTTTGCCTCTCTGAGTTTTCTTTTGTTGAGGATTGATTTGGGAAGACACCATTGTTGAAGAAGACGAAAAGATGGTGTTTTTTCTGGGTTTGCGTAAGAGAAACTGAAGAGAAGAAGAGGTTGCTTGAGAATATGAAAAGTGTGGAAAGTTCACAAAGTGGCGGAAATGGGTATATATAGACATTTGAAAATCACACAAGCCTTGGATCTACCATTGAAGCTGAGGAGTTAGTGGGACGCGTGTCCTTCTCTTGAAGATGTGATGAAAGGTAGCAGTTATGGTTAGACTGCAAACGTCTGTTTTCAAGAAAAGGGTCATGATGAATACGGCTGAAAATATGTTTAAGGATTTGTCATAATGGCCTGAATTCATAAGCGTGGGTTAAAGGAACTGAACAATTCAGCCATTAAGTAATTAGTAGATTATTCAGTTAAGGCCATGCTAACAAGCGTCGAAATGGTTATTATATCAAGAAATGACCTTCCTACCAATTCTGGCGAAAGGACATTCCTTGGGGGCAATTTGTTAACCCTCATTTTCGACGCTAGAAAAGATTAAAGCTATTTTAAGTTAAAAAATTATTTTTAACATAAAGAAGGCTTCGACCCAGCTTTGGTGAAGCCTGAGTCGAATAGAGGTTTTGGAAACCTCAAAAATGGCTAAGTGTTGGGAAAGGTTCGACTATGGGAATATAGAAAAGCGCGCTGAAGTTGTTATGCTAAGGCTGGAGGGAATTTCCAATGTTTGAAATTTAAATAAGAGCAGTTGTGAACGTGGGAACAGTTGAGACCAAGGAGAATGCGCCAAAATCCACACGTTTGAAGCAATAACCTCCACTTAGTAGTTATTTCCTAGCACTATAAATAGGAGTTAGTTCTATGCAATAGGGGTGTTCATATTTCTGTACAAGTTACTCAAAGAAACTCAAAGTACCCGCGTGTAGAGAAACGAGTTCGTGAGAATGTACGTAATGTAACACCACTTTCCTTCACCAATGCAATTTATCTTCATCATGTTTAAGATTCAGCCATTTACTTTCCATGCCTTTACAATTTCTTGAACTTTATCTTTCATGCCAAGTTTACTTTCAAAGTCATTTAAACTTTCTGCATTTACCTTCGACTGCGTTTTTACATTCAAGCGTTTAATATTCAAGCATTTACTTTTCAAAGTCTTTTATTTTCAAGAACGTGGAGTTTACCTTTAATTCATTGCATTTATTTTCAAAGTCCTTTTATTTTTCCTGCACTTTACCTTTGACAACAATTTTATCATTCCAGCCTTTACTTTTCAAGAAGGTGGAGTTCGTCGCATTTTACTTTCAAAGCTTTTTACTTATTGTCATTTCCTTTCGACGCCTTTAATTGCTGCATCATTTATTTACAGCCCTTTAAATTTCAAGCCTTTACTTTACCTTATTGCAAGTAGTCGAACGTGGAGTTCAGTTAGGTTTTATTTCAGCATTGTCGAACGTGTAGTTCAATTTACATTCTCTTTAATTTTCATTTGTCATTTACACTTGTCTCTCAAATTTAGCACATGTCCTAGGATTTGTGTGGTCGATCCTGCAAGTTAGTCAGTTTCGTTTAAGATTGATAGACCAGAGGTTGTTTACCATAATTCACAGTAAATACTTGTATCTTAAATTCCAAGTAATCCACGTGACCAATCTTAACACGTTCAATCTACATCAAACTTAAAATCCCAAGCAAACTTGTACTCAATCAACCCGCAACTTCAATCAATAAACCCCATTAACCTGAATCCAAGCAAAAAGCAACAAGCGACTGATAGGACAACAACATTCTGATCACAACCTGGGTTCATAATTTGATCTCTTGTACCATGAATACCACGATACCTCTGACATGAAACCCTAATCGGCCTCTGCATACACCGGGATCTTCAATAACATGTGCCTCAAGTAATGACAGAATTCCTTGAATGATAAGATTCACTGGTGAGCAAACTTCGCAAGGAAACTCTCTTGAGTACCATATGATTAGAGAAATAAATCCTAACTCATGCTTTAAGTGACAAAAATGGCTCGAGACATTAAGAGTCAACAAAATCATAGCTCATGGCAAAATTCATTTATACCCTTAATGAAACCCTGATCTTCTGAGAAATACAGAGAAATAAACTTTGATTCAAGACCATGGTGAATTTCGGAGACAAATAGCCCTGGTAGCTCGAGGAAGAAGAAGTCCATGATAACCATACTTCACAACCCTTATCCCACACTTCACTTCTTGAAGAAAAACTAGAAGAATCAGGCATTATTGAAGATACACCTCAGTCACTATGCAACCCTAATTTGCAAGATCACTGATCCTCTTGAACCAATGTGCCTTATTGAATGCATGCATGCTATGCGAATGACCTAATGGAGATGCATATGTATGTGAAACAAAAGCCACTTATTTATGGTATAAATAGGAGGGAAAATTTTGGGGTATTACAGCTGCCCCTATTCAATCAACTTGGACCTGAAGAGATGATAGCAACAGCTTTCACACATTCAAGGTGTATGGTGATTGAATACGAAAATAACTCAAAAATTTGCAAACTGTGGGGATATAAATGATAGAGTGATTTCCAGTTGAAGGTGGACTCAAAGTAAAGATGCCACTCGAAAGCAGCCTTGAAAGGGGTGTCGGTCAAAGGCGGACTCACAATCGAAGAGTTAAAGAAGGAATGTCAGCTGAAGGTGGTCTCACATCAAAAGAATGCTACTTGAGCACGAATTCTCAACAGGGAATGTCGGCCGGAGGCGGACTCACATCTAATAAAAAAAGGGTTTTAAGAAGAATGCTGGCCGGAGGCGGTCTCACATCTAACAAGAAAGGGGTTCCGGCCGAAGGCGGACTCGCAATGAATGATTTGAAATGAAAGAATGTCGGTCGGAGGCCGTCTCACATCAAGGGGATAATAACTGAAAGTGACTTCTAATAGGAATGCCGGCCGGAGGAGGTCTTACATCCGAACACAAAGGTAAGCCGACACGAAGGCGGTCTCATAACCAAAAGTTACCATCACAGGATAGATTTTCTAAAGGAAGGCCGCACGAAGGCGGTCTCACAACCAAACACAAAGGTAAGCCGACACGAAGGCGGTCTCATAACTAAAGGTTACCATCACAGAATGGATTTTAGAAAGGAAGGCCGACACGAAGGATGACTCCGCTGGGGATATAAAAGTGGATCATGGGTACAACCGACGGATCTACAACTCTGGAAACTGATCGAAAGATATGTTGGGGAATGAAGTTTCTTGTGCAAAGAACACTGTGTAGTTAAAAGGCTAGTCGTCAGCACTGCGGCTGGGAAGGTACATTGTATGATATCAAGATGGTGGCTAGAACGTCAACTTGATTAACCGGGTGTTTGAAAAGTACAGTGCAACATCAACTCTGAGGTTGAGAAAAAGACTAAATGCCAACTCTGAGGTTTGGGGAAATTTGGAGTAAACATCAACACTGAGATTGAGGAAAACGGGCGACACTAAAAAAAAACACATAAACTCTGAGGTTGAGAAAAGTAGCCCCAATATCAACTCCATGGTCGAGGGAAAATTTGACATCAACTCTGAGGTTGAGGAAAAAGGTAGACGAACATCAACTCTGAGGTTGAGGAACAAGGATATACATCCACAAGAAAACAAATATCAACCCTAAGGGTGGGGATAAAAGATACACGTCAACTCTTAGGTTGGAGACAATAACCTTAACATCAATTCTGAGATTGAGAGTAAAACATACAGACTTCAACTCTGAGGTTGGGGTTGGATATTAGTCAGCATCAACCATTGAGGTGAGGAAAAACTTGGATAAACACCAACTTTGAATGTTTGAGAAAAAGGTAGACATCAACTCTGAGGTTGAGAAAAACTTGGCGTCAACTCTGAGGTTGGAAAAAGGATATACGTCAACTCTTAGGTTGGTAAAAAGGTAGACATCGATTTTAAGACTGGAGATAAAAAAATTGACTTCAACTCTAAGTTTGGAAAAAAGGAATCTGTCAATGCTGAGGTTAGAGACATATCACAATATACATCAACTCTGAGTTTGGGGAAGAGAGGCGTCAAATCTGAGGTTGGGGACAAAAGGCATAAACTCGGAGGCTGAGAAAGAATACACGACAACTCTGAGGTTGGGGAAAAATATGTACGACAACTCTGAGGTTAGTAGCAAGGGCGTCAACTCTGAGGTTGGGGATAAAAGATATACGACAACTCTGAGGTTGGTAAAAAAGGGCGTAAACTCTGAGGTTGGATAAAACAGGCGTCAACTCTGAGGTTGGGGAAGAAAGGCGTCAACTCTGAGGTTGTGGAAGAAAGGCGTCAACTCTGAGGTTGGAGAAGAAAGACGTTAACTCCGAGGTTGGGAAAAGATATACCACAACACTGAGGTTGGAGATAAAAGGGGTATACGTCAACTCTGAGGTCGGAGTTTGAACGGGTAATGTTCTCTTAAGAGGAATGGAATCATTATTTTGATTGAGGGTTGATCTAGGCTTCGATGTATGTTTGAATTTTTCGATGGCATAATGCTCCATATCAAATGGAAATGCTACACGTTTGGTAGATGCAATGTAATGATGATTACTATATGCAAGAATGAGAGGACACTCCACCGGGGAGTGGGCAGAACGGAACAAGCAAACTTCACTGAGGAAGGGATCACTAATATATGGTTTCCTGTGGGGGAGGTAACCAACAATAACCACTGATGCTACAAACTCTGTTAGGGAGATGCCAATGAAGATTAGACTTTGAACCGCTGAGAATGCCAATAACCATTGGACTTTGACTTGCGGGGAATTATCAGATCTGACCTTTGAGGAAGAGAATACTCTGACTTCTCACCATCTTCAAACTAATAGGGAGTTCCATCATCTTACACTGCTGGGAATGAGGAATACTCCTGCACTACTGGGGATAAGAAATCCTCATAAAGAACTCTTTTTGATTTGAGAATGACTCTATGCTTGGGGAAGAATAGCAATTCCAACACCTTACTGGAAAATAATACCTTATGGCACCTTGTTGAGGAAGAGACTTCAAAAGCCTCATGCCAGGAACAACTTAGTGCTTCAAGTTTCTGCTGATCACCTGCATACTGATTATTGGGAGTGAATAACGGTTCCTTTAATTATGGACTTGCCCCAGAACATAGGGTCTACTGGAAGAAATCATCTCAAGAGGATTATATAGAAGACCTGGCGTTCACAATGCCCCAGGGTCTTCAAACTCTTGGAGAGATTTATCGGATCTCGACGTAACTACCTCAGACTGCATAATCTATGAAGGAATTTGCCTCGAGAGGATTTGTAACGACTTGAAATACTCTGCCCCAGTATTTTGATCCTCAAAGAGGTGCTTTTGATTAACCCACTCCTGGAGAGGATAACTTCTCGTGCTCTTGAGGTGGCCTGTCTCGATACGAGCCTTGAAGTGAACTTTGCCTCTGACTGACTATTCTTAAAATGAATGCCCCAGTTTGGCTGAACTTTAGAGAGATTTCTCGATGTGACTGCCCCATATTGGCTACTTCTTATCACGACTTACTGGGAAAACCCATTATGCGCAGAGTCTCTTGGCAACATTCCCCTTGCCATGACTATCCTTTAGAATTGTCGAGCATATCAACTTGGCAGGATCAAGCTTCTTGACTGACGTTCATTGTGTAAGCTTCCTTGATGCTTAAGCACACGTATGCAAGCAGAAAATGTTTATTATGGGAATGATAATTCTAATGCAACACACATGTTAACCTTGAAGTTTTTATTGAAAATATGTCGCCAAACCCTGTGAACGAATCACTAGTTACGACATTAATTTTTGAATGGAAAATAATACGCACATGAAATACCAACAAAAATCTTATTAGCACAACTCATGGAAGTTAGGAACGCTATCTCGTTGAAGTACGCCTTCAGAATAAACCTTGCTTCAATTAGGACTTTTAAGGGTTGTAACGTGGCCGGGTTCGCGGTTTTAGAAAAAAAGGATTTATGGATCAAAATTTGTTTGTACCCACCCATTCTCCTTGATGCTCTCCAGTCTTACGTTCAGTTAATTTGGCACAAGCGCTCACCTTTCAAAAGGATTTTCAGTTAATGGACCCACGAGGTTTTCAGAATGACAGTCACCCCTTTCGTCTTCGGTGTTTTGTAGTCACACGACTTGTTCTTTGTCGAGGATTTTTCTTTTGTTAATTTCTTTTTGCTTTTTGATTTCCCTGATTTTTGCCTGAACTGATTCTTTTTTAATCTTTCGATTTTGAAGTCCAGCGGGATGCCCTAACTTTTGCCTAAGTCACTTGTTTTCAAGTTTTCGACTTAGCGGGTTGTTTTTCATTTTCTGTTTTTTCTTTTTTCTTTTTTTTATTCTTTTGAACAAATCGTGTGACACTGAGTGTCTAACTTGTTTGAAAGGGTTTTGACTACCTCATTCCTTGGTCGATGAGGGATAACCATTGTGGTTTCACGTCTCTTGATCTCCTGATGTGTAAGGGATAAAAGGTAATGGATCCTTAGATGCACACTCCTTTTGAAATTTGGGCGCTTGGTCAAATTACTGACAACTACCTTGCCCCAGGTTAAATGTGAGGGTTTTTTCGCATGAAAAAACTCTTACTTCGAGGCTCAAAGGGGTTGACAAGGGTCTATCTCCCTTATATCTTCGGTGTTTGGGGATTTAAAACAATGCTTGTACATCATCAACAGGGTTTTATCCAAATGCATACAACCAAAGATTTTGCATTTTTACCTCATCATCCTCCCTCCAAGAGTTTAAGCAAGAAAGTCGGTATTGCAATGCACAGAAATATCATATGAATGAGCAAGGATGAATTACTTCAAGAAAACATATTCATTGCATTAAGATCATCATTCAAAAACAAACAAATTTTACATGTATACAATGCTTTGACAAAAAATGAAAAATACAAATGAAAATACAGTAAAGAAGCTAAAGATTGCCATTGTTGACGAGGCTTGACTCCGCCTAGACTTATTGCTTCTGACGATGCCCTTGCATTCTTGGTACTCACTTGAGAAAGGAGGCTTCCATTGATGTGAAAATCGTCTGTAGTGAATGTAATGACCTTTGAGTCGACCAGATCTTGCACCTTGTGCTTGAACACGTTGCAATCTTCAATTGAATGACTCGGTGTGTCCGAGTGATACTCGCATCTAACATCCAGATCACATCCAGGAGGAATAGGGTCGGGAACAGGCTAGGCCTCCCTTAGTTAAACTAGAGAACCTTCGAGCAGACGAGCAAGAACATGACTGTGAGGAATAGGGAGAGGATCGAACCTTCTCTCAGGCCTTCTTGATCTTTGTTATCTCTGTTGCTGATAGTTTTGTTTCTGAGGAGCATAGGACTGTTGATACTGAACAGGCTGTTGAGTAACAGGTGGAATATACACCTCACTAATTTCTCCTTCTTTTCTCTTGGGGAACCGGCATAAGGTTTCTTTGCATCTTCAGAGGAACTAGCAGCAACTTGAATCTTTCCCATTTTGATACCGTTTTCGACTCTTTCTCCTGCCAATACAAGGTCTGAAAACCAGGCTGACAAACATCCCACCAATTTCTCATAATAAGGCCCCTGAAGCGTAGCCATCAACATATCAATGAATTCTTGCTCCATCATTGGAGGTTGAACTCGGGAAGCCAATTCATGCCACCTTTGGGCGTACTCTTTGAAGCTTTCGTTATTCTTCTGTGACAGACTCTGCAACTGCATATGATTGGGAGCCATATCCGTATTATACTAATAGTGTCTAACAAATGCCTCAGTGAGTTCATGCCAGATGCGGATGTGACCCCTTTCCAACTGCATATACCATTCTAGGGATGCCCCAGCCAGGCTGTCCTGGAAGAAGTGCATCAGCAACTTTTCATTTTCGGAGTAAGCAAACATTTTTTTGAAATATGCCCTTATGTGAGTCTTAGGGCAGGTGGTTCCGTTGTACTTTTCAAAAATTGGAACCCTGAACTTTGGAGGGATCTTCATACCCTAGACTAAACCTAAGTCATACATGTCCATACCCAAAGTCTTTGAGTTCTCAAAAGCCTTCATTCTCTCTTCGAGCATACGAAACTTCTTGTCCGCCTCGGTAGGGAAACTCATCTTGGCATCGTAAAATTGTTCATCCTAATTATCCACCTCCTGACGAGGAACAAGAATCTCAACATCACTTCTTCTGGATTGACCCATAGGAAGGGGTGGAGGAATATCAGTACATAAAGGATTCACATCTCCGCCCGGAGTATTACCACCAACAACATTCCCATTACCAACCTCTGGGATAACAACAACAGCCCTGTGGATAAGCGCCCTTAAATCCCATTGACGTTGAGCCATACCTTGCATCACTTCCATGAACTGAGTCATACGAGTCTAGAATTCTGACAATTCTGATTGCACCTGATCCATGATTCTCCTCTAATAGCTTTGAGTTGCGTAGTGGTGAGAAGTCAGGTTTGCAGTTCTGAAGAAAATACCAAGTCAGAATAAGAATTCCCATCCTTGAATACCTGCTATGCATATGAGTATGAGAATGCAAATGTCATGTGATGCAAATTCAAGGACACAAGATCAAGGTATCCATAAATTCTGAATAGCTGCTGTGTTGCTGACTGAATAAGTTCACAAGGCTGCTCTGAAGAGAATACTGGATTGCCATAATATCCGAATAATCAGAATACCAGAATATCGGAATAATCAGAATACCAGAATACCAGGCTGATAAGAATACCAGAATACAAGGATATCGGGATAATCAGAATACCAGAATACCAGGCTGATAAATCCACACTGATAAGAAAACCAGAAAACCAGGTAGGTTGAAGGTCAAGGTTACCTACAAAACTGTAAACACCCAGCCCCTCTCACATGTGGGTTCTAAAACTAAGGATCCTCAGTGTCACGGACTCTGAGGTTGAGAAATGATGATACGTTCACCATTTCTGGTTTGGCATCATCATCAATTGAGGAGGCCTCATCTGATTCCCCTAAAAAAGGTCATCCTATGGTAAGTTCCCAGCTTCGGGTCCTCGGATCAAGAAGCGCAATGTGTTTGCCATTTCTGGTCTGACATTATCGCCCCTTGGGAGGAGTGCCTCAAGTGAGTCCTCGAGAATGATCACCAGAGTCGACAGCTCACCATGTGAACATCCGATGACCTGCATCAATATGCAGTATCGGATATCTCATGGAGGAACCTCGTCAGGTTGTGGGTCTCGTGAACACTACACGTGGTCACCACCACGCGAGCGACACAACTATCCACTCTAATTCCTGTGTGTATACTCAAGCCTGGGTAGTGGGCTTATCTCTCAGAACACCCTGCCCACCAAAGAAAACAGCAATCCAGCACAACCCAGTATATATGGCAATAACAAATGTAATAAAGCAAGTAAATGCGATAAAACAAATAAACATGCAATAAAGCCATAAATAAAGCAAGTAAAACGTACAGATAAACACCTTATAACTGAATACACGCAAGCACAAAGATTGACTCGCTTAGGGAACCAGAGTCCCCAGCTGTCGCACTTGGAAAAATCAACCTGCAGAAAAGAACAAAAGAGTCGCCACCGAACGTTATTTATCCCGACGCAGGGAAAGGAAATGATTAAAGAAAACCTCAAAAAAGGGAAAGACATGGTCATCGCAACCATAGTCTGGGTTCGGGAGTCGGTTACACGAGAGGAAGGTATTAGCACCCTCCGCGTCCATCGTACTCGATGGGATCCACGCTTGTTGTCTAATAAAAGGGTGGGTTATCTAAAGCCTACTGCTAACTAGAAAGGAAAAAGAAAAGGTGACTCGGTAGGACATCGCCGTCCTAGGCATACGCATCCCTCGGGAATGATAAAATCAGAGTCAACGTAGTTCGGAGACTACGGGTTGATGTGGGAAGTTTGCTCGCCAAGACATCGCCGTCTTGTGCCTACGTATCCCCAATCGTACAAGAGAGAGGAAGTCAGAGCAGTCGTAGTTCGACTTACTAGGTCAAAAAGAATCTCGATCGCACTGGGGCGAGAGGAAAGGTTTGATTAACTGGTCTCGATCACACTGAGGCGAGAGAAAAGGGCTCGATTAACAAGTCTCGATCACACTGAGGCGAGAGAAAAAGGAAGTTAGTTGTTAGTGTGCTCGCCAAGATATCGCATCTCATGCCTACGTATCTCATCTGGAATGAGAATCAGAGCATCCATAGTTCACAGAACTATGGGAAAACAGGATCTCGATCACATTGAGGCGAGATAACAGGTGAGAGGGACACACAGAAGGTCTAAGGGAAACTCGGTCCTACACGTTATCATACAAAATGGCCCTAAGGCAGGGTTATAAGGGGAGTCTACCTAATGTTGTCATGCTTGGATTGAAAGCCTAATGTCTCCCCTACTTCCAACTTAATCAGAAATTAAGTGGAGCTAGGAATCCTAAGGAATCATGTGAACAAACACAAGTAAACATAGGACAAATCAATCACAAAATGAACGATGTCGTGATCTCAGCCAAGAGCAAAACCGAGTGATTCCTCGTCCTCAAGTAAAGGAGAATGCAACAGAAACGGACGATGCCGTGATCTCAACTATGAGGAGGTTGAGTGACTCTTCGTCAACCACCAGATGAAAACGATGTCGTGATCTCAACTATAAGGAAGTTGAGTGACTCTTCGTCCATCTCAAAGTAAGACAGAAAAGAGAAGCCAACAACATCAAAGTATCACTGAATAGGCACCAAGCCAAGTATACAACCAGGAGTGAAAACTCCTCAATCAACATCAATTTGTAAGCAACAGTGCTAAACCCTAAGCATACTTCATACAAGGGCGCAAGTGGTACCTAACGGAGAAGGTCCGTTGCCTCTTCAAAGCGCGCCAAAAAGCTCAAGCCATCTAGTACTGGGTCCAACAATCAAGCCTTAAACATCAAATTCAAAACATGTCAGCATTTAACAAAAATCAAATGCAAGCAAATATCATCAAATGTGATCAACAAGGAGAACCAGAATTAACATTAGGAATTGGTTCAAACGACATCCTAGACTAAGTACCATCTGCATCAAGACAACTCATTAGTCCAAATAAATGTCATGAAAAATATCCCACACAAAATCTCCACAAGATTAATCAACATCTCAAAGAGATTAAAACTAGGATTAAATCTACTCCTAATTAATCAAAATCTTCACTACAATTAATCCATAATTAATCAGCTACCAATCAATGTTAAAAGTCAATTAAAATCAAGGTTGATTTCTAATTCAAAATCAATATCAAATTCTGAAGTTGTAAACTAATTCTAGAAATTTAATCCTAAAACTAATTCTAAAGGAAATCTAATTCTAAAACATAGTTAATCAAGGTTATGAATTAATCAAAGACCTAAATCAATCTAAACAAAGATTCTAATTATAATTCACAAAATAAAATTTAAGTAAAAACAAAATTAATTATACAAAAAAACAAGGGGTGCAACAGAGTTTTGTGGCGTGTGGAATTGAATTACACGGGCCTTGGAGCCCGGTCCATGCTGAGAAAGTAAAAAGCCCTATTTTAAAACCCTAATAGCTCAGCTTATCATCTTCTCCACTTCTCCTACTTTGCGCCGTTTCAAAATAACTCTCTTCACCGCCGCACCGTTTCACCGCCATATTCCGCAACAAAATCATCCTTCACACGCTCCGGAAAAGCCACATGCACTTGTCTTCCAACCGATTCAGCCGCAATAGCACAATACGTGTAGCCATTATCGACGAGGTATTTGAAGGCGTGGCCATCACAGTTGTAGGTGAATTTGTTGTTAGAAGCTGGTAGCTTCTGAAGACACTGAAACGTGATGGAATTGAAATTTCCGCTGAACTCGGTGTACTCAAAGCGAAGAACACTTCCTCGAAAAACGAACGCATAGATCAGAGAGCTTTGATTCTGTCCTATCTTCTTCTCTATTTCTCTTGATGCCTCTTGCACTACTGGAACCGATCGCCTCCACCACGCCCTGGCCTCGCTGCCGGCGACGGCGGAGATAACTCTCTTTCTCGTTACTCCAAACGATTCAACCACAGTACAAGCATACATTGATACGTAGGAGATAAGCAAAGACAGATCGAAACACTTACGCTGTATCGGAGTCGTATCGAAGCTAGTCCAGGTAATCAATTCGAATCTCTTTGTCTTGGTGTGCGATTCCTTCTTCAATCTTCTTCTTTCTCGGTTCTGAATTCTGCACTAATGATAATGATTCTTGTAGTGAATTATTTGCGAAGCCGCTGATGTTATTGCTGAGTGTTGATGTTGTTGAACGGTTCTGCAGGTCTGTGGACTTGACGAAGATTCTTGAAGGGAATTGAAGGTAGTGAAGAGTGTTGTGATGATACGGAGATGAAGATTGTTATAGAACTGTGAAGCTTGTTCTAGAATTGATGATGATGATGATTTGAAGATGAGAGCGATGAAGGTTGGAGCCGAATGAGTGAATTAGAGGAGATGAAAATTGTAGAGAAAAACTTGGAGATTGGAAAAGTTTGTTAGGTTTCTGTTAGAATTGATTAGTTTTTTCTTTCTTCTCAATTTTCTATTGGAGGATGGTAATTGCATGTTTTGTTAGAGATGTTAGTTTTTTCTGTAGTGACAGTTAGTGAAAATCTGTTATGAGAATTGTGGAATTCTTCTGTGCAATTCTGTTATAGTTTTTTCACTGCAATTGAGCCTTTTTATCGGATTCAAATTGGGATGAATACTTTGCCCGCGTTTTGAATTGTTTTTTAGCGGATGCATTGTATTGTGCCCCAAATTTTATCACTCAGATACTCTGATTTTTGTCGCTATTTTTTTTTTGTTGTGTATTTTTGTCACTTAATTTTAGGACTCTAAGTTTTAATCTAGAATTTTGTTTTCTATTCATTAGATCAGTTTAAAATTAATCTCTTCTTTATTATCATCTCTATTTGCTATTTTTTTTTTTATTATTGAATTTTTTTTATTATCTCTATTTATTATTATTTTTATTCTATTTCTATTTTATTATTATTTATTATTAGTATTTATTATTATTATTATTATTATTATTATTATTATTAGGGAACAACTTCTCTATCCATCACTAAAAGATGAGTAATGTACCTTCAACCAATCACATGATACCATTTAATTGTAACACATTTAATTATTTATTAAATACTATAATTGTTTGTTGTTTTCAAAGCATTTTATACTGAAAGTAACCTTACCCAACTTTTTGAGTTGGGTAAATAAGAATTCACCTTATTATTATTATTATTATTATTATTATTATTATTATTATTATTATTATTTATCATTTATTATTATAATTATTATTATTATTATTATCACTTTTAATATTTATCATTTCTAATATTATTATTATTATCTTGTTATTTATTTTTATTTTTCATTATTACTTTTATTTTTGATATTTATCACTTTTATTTATATTTATTATTTTCATTTATTATTATTATTTATCTTTTTATTTCTTATTTCTGATATTTATCACTTTTTTGTTATTATTATTTTTATGGTTATTATTATTATTACTGTTTTTATTTAAGATTATTGTTACTATTCTTTTTTTATTTCATATTGAGTCCAAGAGAATTTCAAGCCAAGTCCCTGCTCCAACTTACTATCAAGCCTTTACACTTTTCGTCCCAATTTTCCTGCTGCAGACATCTCTTTTCAGCCACATATAAACCATTATTATTTAACACCCCGCCACTCTACAAACTGCTCACAACAGAGAACCTGCATAAAGAGCAATAGCAGCTCAGCAGAAGAGGAGGACACACAAAACAGTCTGTCAAAGAGAAACTTGTTCACAAAGCCAAAACCTTCTCTAATTTTATGTTATAAAAACTTGTACAACCCATCGCTCAACGGGGACACCAAAAAAAACCTCTGCCTTCACGACCACCACCTATCATCCCCTCAATCACTCTTTTCCTCCATTAATCCAAACCTCCCTCAAGGCTCATAAACAATAAACACCATCACTTTCATACAAACAGTTCATAAAAAATAAACACCACCACTTTCATACAACTTGATTTCAACAGCAATTTTCAACCTCTCATCAACAACTTCATTTTTCTCTCAGCAAAAACAAACACCAGAACCTTCATCTTCATTATTCCTTCCAGAACTCTTCAACAAATAACAATAACTCACAAACCTCTAAAAAAAAAACCATAAACCTTCCAATTCTTCAATGACCCTTCATCCCTAAACAAGAAACAACAGAACTTCAATCACCCAACCTCTTTCAACAAAACAAACTCAGAAACTCTGTTTATGTAAACAAATCGCAAACTCGTCTTCATCCGCTTATTTCAACAACAATAAAACCCAACCTTCATCGTTCACAAACCCGTCATCCTTTCAAACCTGTCTAAAAAAAAACCATTCACCTTCTCCAAATCATCATCATCGCCGCCTCCAACATCAATATCTTATCATCCCCAAAAATAATCCAGTTGCAAACCCCAACCCTTTCAAACCATAAATCAGAACAGAGTCATAAATTGGAGACGAAGAGAGAGTTCAAATCGAAACATACAAATCTCAAACTTTGACTAACGAACCTTTTCGAATCTGAGAGAGAACCGCCACGAGCGAAACGAAAGCGAGAAATCGAGGCCACACTAGAAAAGGTTGAGTACGCTGATTCCCGTTTTCCTCCGAACTGATTGTCACGCGATGATGAATCCGATCGGATTCTGAGCAGTTTCTTTGAGCTGTTCGAACACCCTTGTTTGCCTCGTTGATACGCGATGATGAAGGGGAAATTCTTCTGAGCGAGACACTGGTTTTTTGATTCGTAAAACTTTATTTCTCTTGAACCCTTGCGCGATGAAGGAACTTCTCCTGAGCGATACGTTGTTTCCGTTCTTGGCCTTGTTTGATTTTGATGCGTTGACTGAAGTTTTTGGAAGTAGTGGTGTTGTTGTTCATTGGCCACACGTGTTAGTTTTGTTTTATGAGATGATGTTTGAGTTGGGCCTTGAAGGCCCGTTTCCATTTCAAACCCTACACTACTGCCAGTGCCACCTCTTTATTTGTTGTTGTTTTATTATCTTATTTTATTTTTTTGGAAATTTAAGAATTTCATTTTTTAGGTTTTTATATCATTTTAGATTCAAGAACAATAATATTTTTACCTTATTTCTTTTCTTGTTTAATAACGGAGTGATTGGGTTTTTACCATAGAACTCCATCTTATTTATTTTGATTTTTATCTCGATTTTGGGCCAATGATATATAAAAATCATGATTTGGTGGTTTTATTCAAATCACTAAAAGTCTTGATAAATATGAGGCCACTTTTTATATTTATTTATTTTGGTCAATGAAAGTCTAATATTAGATTATCGATTCCTCGATTAAATCTTGATTAAGACGAGACCAACTTTATTTTTATTTCGATTCCATTTTCTTTATTTTGGGTCGATGATATAACAAACTTCATGGTTTGGTTGATCTCATTAAAGCGACAAAACTTTGATCAATATGAGACCACTTTCTCTTTATTTTAGTTTCATTCACTTTTTAGTCGATGAAAGTCAAAAATCGTTGATTATCGATTTCTCGATTAAATCATGATTAAGACGAGACTATTTCTATTTTATTTCAATTTTTAATTTCTTTGAATACTAACTTTTCATTTCTCCCTTTGGTGGGACCTGTACATATTTTCTGATAAAGTCTTGTGGACGACTCTTCTGTTTCTGTTATGATTGTGGTTGCCTGTTTCATTTGACACATCCTCAATACCCTTCCAAAGGAAAGTCTTTCTATTGACCTCAAAGTCATAGATAGCTTATTACCATCTTGGCCTCCTTAGAGGCACCTCCCTCCTTGACCTTATAGTCATAGGATACCAGCTTTGACCTCATAGTCATAGCCACTTTCTCTTTGATCTCACAGTCATAAGATACTTTCCCTTGGCCTCATGGCCATCCAATCACAACTTAGAACTAAGATAGAGTTCTTGGACTCTATGTGAACTCATCATCTTTAGTATTCACTTCTCCCATCATAACTTAGACTTAGAGAGTTTCTTAAACTCTAAATGAGCTCATACTCATTTCCTTTTGGAACTTTGGCCATAGTCAATGGTTCCTCACCCTTAGTTAGGTGAGCTACGGTTACTCTGATTCTTTAGTCAGATACATAGGCACAAGATGCGACGTCTTGGCGAGCAAACTTAGTGTACATACCCTTAGGTCTTTACCTTAGCTTCAACAGATTTCCTTAGCAAGCAAACATAACATAACAAAAACTAAACAAGAGGTTCCTGTAGAGTACTACAGATACTTAGGGTGCTAATACCTTTCCTTTGTATAACCAACCCCCGAACCTTAGATCTCCCCCTTTAGGTTTTCTCGATCTTGAACCTTTCCTTTGGATAAATCAAAGTCGGTTGTGAATTCAAAGATGTGTGATGCAAGTTAATTAATAGCTTGTTATCCGATTCTCACCGCAACACATTGTGTCGTTTCTCATTTTAGCAGCATGTCGTTTTGGAAGTTTCATGTGTATATGGCTTGGGCTGGGTGGGACCATGAAGAAATTGTGTAGAAAATCGCGTGTGTTGGCTGCCATTTGCTTGTTGCAAATTATATCTTTTTTTATTTCTCAAAAGTTGTAATAAAAGGACAATGGGCCTTGGTGCTTCATTTTTTTTTGCAATTTTTGTAATTTGTAGTTAATGGGTTTAATGAGACATAGACGGGCCTTTGGTTATTCTATTTTTTGTGTGGATATTTAGAAATGTGGTTAATGGTTTTGGTTGGATATTGAATCTTGATTTTTGGAAATGAATATGGTTTTTACAATGGGTAATTGGTTTTGAAATAAAAATGGCTAAAAAGTGGGTAATTAATTGAAATGGATATTATCAAAATGGTTAGTGGTTTAAAAAATGGACTTGTATCTTAAATTCCAAGTAATCCATATGACCAATCTTAACTCGTTCAATCTACACCAAACTTAAAATCCCAAGCAAACTTGTACTCAATCAACCCGCAACTTCAATCAATAAACCCCATTAACCTGAATTCAAGCAAAAAGCAACAAGCGACTGATAGGACAACAACGTTCTGATCACAACCTGGGCTCATAATTTGATCTCTTGTACCATGAATACCACGATACCTCTGACATGAAACCCTAATCGGCTTTGCATACACAAGGATCTTCAATAACATGTGCCTCAAGTAATGACAGAATTCCTTGAATGATAAGATTCACTGGTGAGCAAACTTCGCAAGGAAACTCTCTTGAGTACCATATGATTAGAGAAATAAACCCTAACTCATGATTTGAGTGACAAAAATGGCTCGAGACATTGAAAATTAACAAAATCATAGCTCATGGTAAAATTCATTTATACCCTTGATGAAACCCTGATCTTTTGAGAAATACAGAGAAATAAACTATGATTCAAGACCATGGTGAATTTCGAAGACAATAGCTCTGGTAGTTTGAAAAAGAAGAAGTCCATGATAACCATACTTCATAACCCTAATCCCACACTGCTTGAAATTTTGTGTTTGAGTCTTTGTGAGTTGATCACTCCCTTAGGTTTAAGCAAGTTTTTGTTTCAATTACCTTTAGAAATTGCCCCTTGTTTGTTTACCCGACCACGCTACAACCTTGAAAGCCCTTGTGATTCTTGCTTTTATGTTTTCAATATGATTGTTGGATGAGTGCATAATTTAATCTTTTGTTTGCAAGATTGTTGTGTGAGTGAAAAGTACCTAATTTTGTGTTTTTCATCTATCGATGATTGTTTTTGCTAGGTGTGATTCACGTTTGAACTTGTGTTGTTTTAGGATGTTTGGCATGATTTTTTGTATTTAGTATTTGTTTTGTGCCTATGTTGTCATCGTAGTTTAGTGGTAAGTATTTACTTTGTGCGTACCGCTTTTCATTTGAACCATTCATTTGTACGTTTACTTTACGTTATAGTGTATATACTGCGCTATCGTGTAAATATCATTGAGTTTAATAGTTTTTATCTCATTTTTTTTGCAGGTATTCAAGCAAGGATATCTTGCCATATTCATAAAGAGTATTAAATAAGCTTTCCAACACTGTGAACCAGGCAAAAAACGGAGTTACGGTTCGAAAGTTACGAAGAAAATAGTGCTGGAATTTTTCTGTATCTGTCAGCTTCGCCCCAAGCTCGCCGGGCAAAGCAGAGGCGAGCCAAACACTCCAGAAGCGTGAAAAAAATACAGAATAAGCCGCCTTAATTCACCGGGCGAAACGGGGCTTCGCCGGGCGAATTTGCCTGGACAGAAACACATATTTAGGGGTAAAAACACATTTTTTAGGGTATGGTTTAGATATTTTTTGCTCCCACTCCATCAAACTTCATTTCTTCATATTTTAGAGTTTAGAAAACAACTATGAAGCTTGCACATGGATGATTCGGGGTGGATTGATCATCGATCGACGCTGACAAACCAGAAGATTTTTGGTTCATTTCTCTTCTTCTTTGTGTATTCTTCATTTGTTGGGTTTTGCATATGTATTTACTTTGATCTTATGTATATTTATCACTCATGGCGTTGTATAAAATCAGCTTTACAAATCTTTATCGGTGATTGTCCTTGGTTTTTTGCTTTATGCCTGGGGTTTGGGTTGTGCTAGAGATAGACATCACAAACCTTGATTAAGGATGATTATCTGTTAGTTTTTGGATCCTAGAGATAGATTTAGAGCTAACAATCTTTATGGGTGTCGAAGCTTAATGCCTCCGTTTTGTTTGTGTCGGTTGAGAGATAATCGACGCAGGAATACACTTGTTCTCTCAATTTGGGTTAGACATAATCTAGGTTGTGAGCAATGCTGGATGATATTGAGGAGTATTGTAGGTTAAGTATAACTGGTCGATAGGTTTAAGTTTGTGAGAAGTGGATTATATGCATACCGGATAAGTTTATTCTCTCTAAAGAATGAATTCTTTTTATGTTCATATTTACTTTTCTTCTTTTACTTTAACCAATTTAATCCAAACTCATAAACGCGAGACTTGTCGAACGGCCGTTCAATAACACCGATCTCTGTGGATACGATAAATTCCCGAAAAAATACTTCCAAAAACTTTTGTTGCTTGCCGCTTTACCGCTTCTGCACTAACTCAGAGGACCCGATAGAACAATTTTCCCAACCATCCTTTTTTGTCCTCTTGAAGTGAAACCCTTGTTCTTCTTCTGTTCAGAATAAAGTTGATTCAGACTCTAATTTGAAGGATTCAGAGTTGTTTTCGGCGGGAGCGATCTTGTGTTGCGACCAAGCATTAGATTCAGACGTAAGGCTTTGCAATTATAAATTTTGGGATCAGTAGAAATCAAATGTTGGAGGAAAAATCTGGAGCGCAGTATCGAAACTAGGGGTTGTTGCGCGTGAAAGCTCTAAGGATTATCCGAAGAAGTTAGCTAAGATAGACAAGCAAGACAAAGCCATATACAATTGCAAGAAGGGGATTAACAAGGGTGTTCAGTGATAATTGAATCTTTAAACATTAGAGGAGAAGGAAATCTTACAAAGAAGAAAAGAATTTGTAAAACTATCATCTCATGTATGGCAGATGTTTTCTTTATCCAAGAATAAAAAATGAGGGAGGTTGACCAAGTTTTTGTTAAAAGTATGTGGAACAACTATGATGTTGGGTGGTCTTTTAGTAGAGCTCAGGGTCAGTCAGGTGGTATTATTACATTGTGGAAGGAAATGACTATTAAACCTATTTTTTCTTTTAAAGGTGAGGGCTTTCTTAGGATCAAAGTTGTTTGGAATGATGAAATTTTCTATTTGGTTAATGTGTATTCTGCTTGTGATATTTATTCGAAGAGGAAATTGTGGAGAGAATTGATTACTCTTAAAAGCAAGTTGACATATGGTTTTTGGATTATAGGGGGCGATTTTAATGTTGTTTATCATTGTTCAGAGAGGAGGGGTCAGAATGCAAGATCTAGAAATGTTGAACTAAGAGATTTCCTAGCGTTTAGTTTTAGTCAAATCTTGCTAATTTATCTGTTTCTGGAAATAGATATATGTGGTTAAGTGGAGATGGCAATTCAATGAGTAGACTTGATAGGTTCTTAGTTGATGATTATGTTATCAGCAAATGAGGAATGGTAGGTCAAACAATCGGGAAGAGGGATGTATCAGATCACTGCCCGATTTGGGTGCAACTCAAAGTGGTAAATTTGGGTTTCAAACCATTTAAATCTAATGACTGTTGGTTTGATAACCCTCTGTTTATTAAATTTGTGGAAAATGAATGGAAGGAGATTAGGATTGTGTGAAGGAGTGATCATGTTATTAAAGATAAATTCAATGTGTTAAAGGGGAGGATTAAAGAGTGGAGTAAAAAGGTTTTTGGATGGCATGAACTCAAGGAAGAAGAGGGATTGAAGGAGATGAACCATTTAGATCTTAAGCTGGCTGCTTATGAGAGGGATGAAGTTATGGAGCTTGTGGAGAAAAGGTTGGCTGCTTGTAGTCTTATGTGGAGAAATCTGAGAATTAAGGATAACATGATTTTTCAGAAGGCTAGGAAAAGGTGGATAATAGAAGGTGTTGGAAACTCATAATATTTTCACAATTTGATCAAGGGGAGACAAAGGCGGAAGTTCATAGGTTCAGTGGAAACAGATTTTGGTAAAGTGGATTATGTGGAGGAGGTTAAGGAGGTAGTAAGGTGTTTTTTCAACGATAAATATGTTGAACCAGAAATATCAAGACATGTTTTAGAAGGATGTAGTTTCAAAACATTGTCAGTGGCCGATGCTGAGTTCTTGGAGACTTTTTTTTTGGATACGGAGATTAAAGAGGCAGTTTGGAGCTGTGACGGTTCAAAAAGCCCCGGTTCTGGCAGTTATAATTTTGTGTTCATTAAAAAGGCGTTGGCCATTTTTTAAGGAAGAGATATCGTACTTCTTGAGAGACTTCCATTATCACGCTTTTCTCCCTAAAGCCATTAATTATGATTTTCTTACTCTCATTCCTAAGGTTGAAAATCCAATCAATCTTAGGGATTATAGACCAATGTGCTTGGTTGGAAGTCTTTACAATATATTTGCGAAATTGTTGGTGAATAGGTTGAAAAGGGTTATTGGCAGTCTTGTCTCACATTGTTAAACCACGTTTGTTCCATGAAGGAAAATGTTGGAAGGGGTGGTCATTGCGAATGAGATACTTGGCATGGCGACTATAGAGAATAAAGATTGTATCTTATTTAAGGTTGATTTTGAGAAGGCGTACGACTGTGCAAATTGGAATTTCCTCCGTTTTTTGATGGTTACCATGAGTTTCGGGAGTAGATGAAGGAGGTAGATGAAAGCTTGTATATTCAATTATCATCTATATATCTATTTTGGTGAATGGCGGTCCTATGAAGGATTTCAAAGTGGAGCGTGGCCTTAGGAAAGGAGATCCGCTTTCTCCTTTTTTTGTTTGTTTTAGTGATAGAAGGTTTAACCCAACTGATGAAAAAGGCAATTGGCAGTGGTGTCTTCAAGGGTTTTGAAGTGGATTCAAGAAGGTCTGTGGAACTCATACAATTTACAGACGATACGCTCATCATATGGAAAGGAGGTTGGCAAAATCTATGGTGTATAAAGTCTATTCTAAAGGGTTTCGGTCTTATTTTGGGATTGAGGGTGAACTTTCACAAAAGTAGGATCATGGGTATTAATGTTAGTCCTCATTTTCTGGAGGTTGCTGTGAACATTTTAACTTGCAAGATTGATAGTCCTTATTTATGTTTTTTGGGCATTCAAAATGGTTGTAACCCTAGAAGAGTCAACTCTTGGAATTTTTCGATTGAGAAATTTTCAAACAGATTAGCAAGATGGAGAGGCAGATTACTTTCGATGATAGGTCGGGTCACGTTGATTAATTCTGTTTTATCAAGTTTACCTATCTTTTGGCTATCTTTTTATAAAGTTCCAGTGACTATTTTTGAATCAGATAGATACGATAAGGAAGCGCTTTCTTTGGGGAGGGAGTGAGGAAAAATCGAAAATACATTGGGTGAGTTGGGGTTGTTTGTAGATCCAAGGAAAATGGGGGTTTGCATGTCATTAATTTGGCAGACTTCAATATTGCCCTCCTCTCTAAGTGGAAATGGAAGATTTTGGAGGATAAGAAATCCATGTGGAAGGATGTTTTAAGAGGTAGATATGGTTTTATCGAAGAAAAGGTGTTGTCGGAGCAAGGAAGACAGGAGAATTCTTAATCTTTTTGGTGGAAGGATATCCAAGAATGGGTCGGGTTCTTCTAATAATGGTTTTTCTTTTGCAGGTTCGGTTTATCATAAGCTTGGAGAAGGGAAAACAATCCCTTTTTGGATAGCTTCATGGCTAAATTCGTCTCCGTTGGTGGATCAATTCAGAAGCTTACATGATAACAACACTCTGAAAAATAGTTCAGTGTCTTCTATGGGGGAATTTATCAATGGTGTTTGGCATTAGGGAGATTTTGGTTTATCTGAATCGTTTCGACGTGATGATCCTGACAGTGGTAAGAGCTTTGCAAATTTGTTAGCTACTATCACGCCTTTGCGAGATATGAAGGACACTGTCTGCTGGAAATTAGGAAACAAACTGGATTTTTTGGTGTATTAAGTCTACAAGCTGATGTCCGATGTTATGGAGCAGTTTCTAGTGCATTCAGATCAGGATAAAGCCTTTGAATTGATGTGGAAGATCAAGATTCTGGCGAGAATTAAAACCTCATGTCAGATCAATTGTTGAAGAGTGGGGTAGTCATTAAGGACAAACTTTGTGTTTTATGTAAATAAGTGGACAAAGACTTCTCTCATCTTCTCTTTCTGTGTCCGTTGGCAGCTTCCGTGTGGAATTATGTTGGAGAATGGTGTGGTTGTGAATTGAATTGTGCAGTTTACTCTTGGTCTTTTTTTATTGGTTGGTGTGAGATTGGAAGTTGCAAACCAAAGACCTCCAGATTGTGGTCGATTTGGTTCTCGGTAGTTTGGTGTCTTTGGAAAGCAGAAACTATTTTATTTTTAAGAATGAGTCTTTTTGTTTTAATGGTATTTGTTGGAAAATTAAATTCATGGTTTGGAAGTGGTTTATTTTATGTGAAATTCACCATTCCAACTCAGATTTTCTAGCTTTTGTATGAATCTGTTAGGAGTGTAAGCTAGTCTTGTTGGTGGAAAATTTAATTGGTGATGTAGGTTGTTGTAAGGGAGAATATCCCTTGTATTCCTTTTAATCCCAATTGCTTTTAAAAAAGAAAAAAAATGAAATAATCACTTTCATTAAACTCCATTTAATCTTAACTTATCTTGAAGTATAATGCAATCTAGGTGAAATGACTACAATACTATTCATTAATAAATGAGAAGTTACACAAGTGCCCTCACTTTATCATTTAACTTCTAATGAATTCTTTGTCAAAATCATTTTTTAATGAGTTAATAATTTCTTATACCTTTTATACTCTTAATTATGTTTGGGTGTGCCACCTAATCATTGTAAACTAAATTGTCTTTTAAGGTAAAATGTCTATGTATCCCTTAATATTCTAATTTAATATTTCATAATATCTTCCTTGTTCTTAAATTTTCTTAAATATTATTAATCCGTTATAATTAAGTTCAAGATTAATTATATATCTCAATACTACTATTAATTAAAAGAGACTAAGTATAAGTTGTTACACGTAGGAACTCTATTCTTACTCAATGTCAACTACATGACACAAGCATTAATTTTCCTACTAATGTCCAAATAGTTTCTTCAAATGTCCAAATGTCCAAATAGTTGAAATGTTTGGCACCGAACTTCATTTTCTATTGTGATTAGCGAGATGGCGGATAATAGTGGGGATGATGTCACTATCGCTATTTTCAATATTGTTTAGTTTTCCGTTGATGATTGCTCTTTCATTACCACCATTATTTGAAGCAGTTGGAAGCAATGAAATAATACAATTAAGAACTATTTAATCGAGTAGTAGGAGTTAGTTCTAAGTCGGGCGGTTGAGTTGTTCTCCTCATGGCATGCTACTCGGAAATGTAATACCACATCATCATATTCAAATCAGTTATAATCTCTGCATTCAAAATCAGCACATTAAAACACAAACATCTACCCACAATACCACATTATCATTTCTCACGTAATAAAGAAGATGCATAATCAGGTTCTTTATCGACATTCTCATTCGCATTGACAGAACCTATTCCAAGATATGTCACCCGAGGAGCATGAAGCGTGAGTAGATGAAGTTGAACCATTGAAACAGATCGGTTCAATCTATGCTTCTTCAAACCATGTGATCAAGCCACGAGCCCTTCTAATGCCTCAAAATTCAAAGGTCACTCAACACAATCAAATGCGAGAGACTCCAGGTGAGTTTGTCCCTCACTCTGAAAACAAGATACATAATCCACCTCTATATCATCCTCAACCTCAATTTAATAAACATGTCAATGTGTTAACTATGTGGTGGAAATGAGGAACTGTCTTAGGGACCAATCAAATAGCATAGCAAATGGTCCACACTTGGATAAAAATAAATAAATCAAATGAAGTTTTAGGGAACTTTTAAGATATGAAAAATATTGGGCAATGGAACACTCTTCTTGTCATTTTTTGTAGCACTAAAGTCATTATGTAAACTTGCTTATATCAAATAGAAATTTTCAATGTCTAAAAGAATGAGGGGGTTTTAACTCACAAAATCATCTTTTCTCTAAGCCACACATAAGTTCAACAAAGTCTAACAAAAGGAAGCTAAAGATCAGGCAGTGAACTACCATACGTGAGACAATGATGGGTCTTCGTAGGTGCTGAATGACTGAAGGGTGGTTGGGTTGTGAATAGTTGAAGGATGGTCGAGTTGTAATAGGATTTGTGTGTTCGTGCATAATTGAACTTGGATTTTTATATTGATGAAAGAAATAATATATGATTTGTGTGTTCGTGCATAATTGAACTTGGATTTTTATATTGATGAAAGAAATAATATATATACAACAGGTGGCTTAACTAACTATCCTAAAGAGTAGTAAAAACCTTAACTGCTCCAACTGTTATTACCCAAAAATTGTAATACAATTCAATACCCCCTCTCAAGCTGGAGCAAAATCGACTGACATTCCAAGCTTGGAAAGAATAAGAGTGAATGGATATGGATCAATCAATCTCAATGTGTTTTGTGCGTTCGTGAAAAATGGCATTGACAGTGATGTGGCGTTCAAATTGGTTATCACAATACAGTATGACAGGTGAAAGAAAGTCGGCGTGGAGATCCTGTAAGAGATAAATTAACCATTGTATTTCATAGACTATGGATGCGAGAGCACGATATTCAGCCTTTGAGGAAGAGCGAGAAACAACTTATTGCTTTTTGGACTTCCAAGAGATGAGAGATTTTCGTTGGAATATACATAACCCTGTGATAGAGTGCCTTGTGTTACTACATGAGGCCCAATCAGTGTCGTTAAAAGCTTTCAGTTGTAGCGCAGAGGAGGAGGAGAAGAACAATCCTTGGGATGGTGACTCTTTGATGTATTGAATCACTCTATAGGCGGCTTGGAGATGAAGAGAAGTTGGAGAAGACATAAATTGGCTGAGTTGTTGAACATAGAAGCTTAAGCCAGGCTGAGTGGTGCATAGATAAAACAATCGACCAATGAGACTGCGATAGGTGGTAGCGTCAGTGGGGGGAGTCATCGACAATAGTGTATTTATGTGTTTTTTTATGGGAGTAGGAGAGGGTTTAACAACAATAAGACCAGTGTCATGGAGTAATTATAGGGCATATTTGCGTTGACAAATCGAGATGCCACTAGCAAAACGTATAACCTCAAGGCCCAGAAAAAACGAAGGTCACCAAGATCCTTGATTTCGAAGGGTGTGTCAAGAATAGTTTTAAGTCTATGTATGCCATCAACTTCATTACCAGAAAGGATGAAATCATCAACATAAATGAGAAGGATAATGCATTTGACACCATGAAAATGAGTGAAAAGAAAGTGGTCAGAAGCAGATTGTTTGTAATGCAAGGAAAGAAGTAATAAGAAAAGTTTTGAGAACCATTGTCTGTTGGCCTGTTTTAGTCCATAAAGTGATTTCTGAAGTTTGCAGACTAGGGAAGGATCAGAGGGGTTTAAGCCAGGATGAGGTGTCATGTATACTTCTTCGTCGAAATCCCTGTGTAGAAAGGCGTTATTAACGTCAAGTTGAATGAGATGCCAATTCTAAGATGCAAAACTGGCTAAGAAGAGTCTGATAGTTATCATCATAGAAACTGGTGAGAAAGTGTCCACATAATTGATACCCTTAGTTTGTGTGTACCCATTTGCAACGATTCGAGCTTTATGCCTATCGATGGAGTCATCTGCATTGCATTTGATTTTATATACCCATTTACACCCAATGGTTTTCTTATGTGATGGTAAAGGAGTCATAATCCAAGTGTGATTATGTTGTAGGGCTTGAGTTTGACAAGCATGTCCTGATTCCAACAGTCATGTTGGGAAACTTGTTTGAATGTGGTTGGTTCAATTTTAGAGATGACAAAATGAAGGTAATGAGTGGAGTCAAGAGGTAGATGGTGAGTGTTGGTGTAATGTTGAATGGGAAGAAGTTAGGTTATTGCAGACGAAATCTTCACGGTGTTTGGGTTTTTGAATCATTGTTTTCGAGGGGTGATGGGAAGTAGATGGGTGATGGGAAGTTGAGGTTGTGATGTGGAAACAACAGGTTTTGTAGGTGTAGTATGAGACTATGAGGCATGGGATCTTCAAGTGTGTCAAAAAATGGAAGATCATAGTCAATGATTTTGAAATGGGTGAGAGAATCAAGGGTTTAAGGTGGGATGAAGGTAAAGACATGTTCATAAAATGAAACATTTCAGCTTAAAGATATCTCACACGTAGATAAATTCATGACAATGAAGCCTTTGATGCCTTGTTTGTAACCAAGGAAAATGCACTTAGAAGCTTGAGGATCTAGTTTTTGGTGTCATTGCATAATTGCGGAGGCATACACAAGACATCCAAAGACCTTGATGTTGTTGTACTCGAGAGGAGTTCCATGTAAAATTTCATATGGATATTTTGAACTGGTAACAGGAGAATGATGTATGTTGATGAGAAAGACTGCATGGTTGACAACAAAATTCTAGAAAATCTTTGGGAGATTTGATTGAAATACGATTGCTCGAGCCACATTTATAATGTGCATATGTTTTCTTTCAGCTACTGCATTTTGTTGTGGTGTTTCGATGCATGTTCTTTAGTAAAGAATGCCCTTGTTTTTGTAGTAGTCATGCATTTAGAATTCTTTGCCACTGATTTGTTTAACATGTGTGCTGAATTGATTTTGAACCATGGCGATGAATTGCATAATTAATTATCTAGCTTCAATTTTGGATTTCATGAGAAAAATCCAAGTGTGTCTTGAGTAGTCGTCTATAATAGTTAAAAAGTAAGCATGACCATGGATAGATGAAGGTGAGAATGACCCCCATATATCCATGTGAATTAGTTCAATGTTGAAGTAGATTTAATGGTGCTTAAAGGAAAAGATAACTTGGTTTGTTTAGCAAAATGACAGCAATCACATATAAAATTAGAATTAGCATGAACATAAGGAACACTCTGTTGGATAACTTTCAATACATTGTGTGAAGGATGACCCAATCTATGGTGCCAAAGATTAAACTTGCTAGAAACATTATTGTTACACTTAGTAAGGGATGTATCAGTTTGATAAGAAAGAGGAACACAAGGATCCGGATTCAGAATACGCAAGTGATTATACACTTTAGCAAGCCCAATAATCCTCAGTGAAGGTAGTTCCTGAATGGTACAAGAACAATGATAAAAAAAAACAAGGTTGCATTTATTGTTAGCATATAATTGAGAAGCAGGTATGAGATTACATGTAAATGCAGGAGCATATAAAACATGATGAATGGTTAAATGTTTATTTAATGTAACAGTACCACATAAGATTGAAAGAATGTTAGAGCCATTAGGTAATTTTATGGTGATAGGATTAATGGAATGATACGTGTAAAAGAGATTGAGGGAAGAGCATATGTGATATGTTTCACCTGTGTCAATGATCCAACTGTTGTTGGGTAAACTTACATTAGTATTGATGAAAGATTGATGCAAACCTGATGAAGAGGTGTTGGTGATATGAGGATCATATGAATTTGAAGCCTCAGATTGACTAAGAATAGCTACGAGTTTGTTGTACATAGTTGAAGTGGTCTTTACTTTGTCCTCTTGATTGTTAGCATCGGGGGATGAAAATTATTGATGCTCAAGGTCGGTAGCGTCATTGTTGGTGAAACCTGCTTTGTCTTTGAAGCGAAATCTAGGTGGTAAACCATGCTTGAAATAGCATGTATCAATGATATGTCTAGTCTTGCCACAGAAAGAACACACTTTAGAATTGTTGAAAGTTCTGGTTTGAGAAGAAGGTTTGCCACGACCTTTGCATTGCTTAGGTTGGAATCTGTTGTAAGAAGGGTTTTGTGATTGAGCCAACATGATGTTTCAGTTATCAGATGACGATGGAGAAGTTATTTGTCGTTCTTGTTGCAAGATTGAGGAAACAAATTTAGAAAAATCAGGGAGCGACTCGATCATCAGGATTTGAGACTCGGTATTGTTGAAATTGTCGTTCAACCCCTTCAAGAAACAGATAATGTATTCCATGTCACATTTTTTCTTGATTGTGGCATGTGCACCACAGGTGCAGGTTGGAAGAGCTTTGAGGGTTTCCAGGTCCTCCTAAAGTATCTTGGCTCATTAAAAAAAATATTGTTACTGATTTCTCACCTTTCGTATAGAGTGAATTTGTTGAAGAATATCATATAATCGGAAATGATCAGTCTTGGAAAAGAGATTTTGGAGACCTGTCTAAAGTTGAGTCGCATTGTCCAAGTAAATAGTAATTTGCACGATATCTAGAAAAAGAGACGCAAAGATCCATGCAGAACGATATTATTTATCGTTCCCAAGTATCGAATAAAGAATCATATAATAATAATAATAATAATAATAATAATAATAATAATAATATCTTATATTGAAAAGATTGAATGGATTTACAATTAAATAGATTAGATAAATTCTAAATTAAAAATTGTCATGTCTAATTAGCTTAGATAGTTTAGCTAACTTTGATTTTCCCTTAAATTTACCTTATAAGATTTTTAATTATGTCTCATCTTCTTAATTTGAACTCCCTTAAGGAATATGTGCCAACCATGTTTTCTTCCTATGTGTTTTCTAATCTAGTTTCTTGGAGCACCTTTACCATTCACAAAAAAACAAAATCTTATTTCCTAGAGAGGGACCACTATAGCCACTAGTTTATCTTTAGCACCAACAACTTGTCCCAAAACCATCCCCCAAAGTACAAAAAATCATGTACCATCTAGAAAAATACTATAAAACTTTTTTTTATTAGTTTAAAATCCAATATCTTAATTACTATTATTTCAAATTAATTACCTTATAATATATGCATATCTATCCGTATCGTGGATTTCTTCATGGTTCAAGAGAGGAATATAGATAGATAGATAACCATAAAAGTCTTATTTAGTGGAGAAAATGGTACTTAACTATGCTACCACATAAGTCTCAATCACATTTTGGTATTAGCATTGATTCCCCAACATAGACTATATTTGTGGGGAATATATACAACTTTGCATCTAACATTGATTATTTGTTACGCTTCCACACATGCAATGTCTATATAAAGAAAAATCATTGGACTGTAATTCATGATTCTCTCTAGAACTTACTCATCCAATCCAAATGATTGATTAGAATCATCACTATTCTCATAATATCTTAACCTATATCTCACATTTTTGTCATTTGGCTATGTACCAAAAAAATGAATAGAACTATACCTCAAAAAGCTTGAACTTTTTTGTTATGTAAAATAGTAAATGAGTATATAGATATAGATATAGCAAATCTTATATGTAAAGTTGTAAACACAAAATTTGGAAAAATATTGAATGCTATTAGGTAGGTTTGTCGGCATGTTTTGTATGAATAGACCCTACATATATAATTATCAATGAAAAAATAATAATATGCTAGTGATAGTTGGTTGGCTCTTTACATTAAAAGATACCCTTAAAAACCTTTGGTGATAAACACAAGCACTAGCAACATCACCACTTAAATACCACTATTATCAATCAAGTCTCATAAATAGAGAGGTTTTGTGTTTTAACCCTTCAATCAATATAATCAATTTCTTCTTCAAAGTTCATCACATAAAATACCCTTCAAATTAATCTTGATAGGATCCATGAAGAAGAGTTCTAAGGTGGCAGATGAGAACATGTATGAAGGAGGAGAAAGGGGGGTTGAAGTAGCAATATTTGGAGGTGAAAGAGGAAGAAGACAACATGGGTGGAGTGTTATTTTTGCTATTCTTCAAGCTCCAATTTCTATACTATCATGTGTTTCTAATCCTCGAGTTAATGGTTCTGATGGCGTTTGGACTTCTGGTGAATTTGCACAAATTTCTGAGATCAATCATATTATGGTAAATGATAGTATGAGATATGCAATTTTGATGTAGAAAAATGTAAACATTTATTAATGTTGTTCGTCTAGAGTACCTTCTCTTATTTTAATTTATTTTTATTATATTATATTATACATATATTATATTTTATTATATATGTTTATACTTTTTACTCCTCTGGATCATGAATTACATTAGATTATATATGAAGTGCTTATAATATATACCTTTTAACACGTACTAACATACCATTCTTTTCTTGGTTAAAATTTACATATGGTTTACCATATTTACATGAAATTCCCACAACTTGTGGTCTAGTTTAATATTTTTTAACTTTTAATCTTTCTATTTAAATTCTAAATTTTACATCATTTTGAATTTGGTTGATCCTCCTTCAGTTTTAAGGTTGATCCTTCTTCAACAAGACATGACAATGATGATTGAAATAAAAAAAATATTTTTAATGACACAACAGACTTATTTATTAAATATTATTTTTTTATTTTTTTATTTTTTTATAGAGTAAATTATTAAGGTTTTTAGAATTAATTAATTAAAATTCTTAAAAATACTATTTTGGACCCATAACATGACCGAAGCACCCATGTTGACAATAAGTTATGCATAAAATAATTATATAAAAACTTGTCACATTATATCAAACGATGTGGGACTTGTTTAAAAGCATTATTAAATAAAGGTAATGCTAACTTGTGCCCTTGGGGCACAAGTTAAGAGATAAATATAGTAAAATTATATTGGGAATTGTGTATTGAATTTAATACAAATTTTTTATTTTTGAGTTTTTTAACATGTGCCCCAAGGGCACAACACAACAAAACTTGTCAACTCTGCAACTCTTCTTTTTTTTCAACTCCTCTTTTCTACCTTGTCCACTTCATTATGCAACTCCTCTTGAATAAACATACATCCTTTTATCCTTGATTTTTACTAATGAATTTACACAACATACCTTGACTTTTACTAATGAATCTCCATAAAATTTGTCTCGTTAAAAACATATTTATAAAAAAAAATTAATTAATTAAATAAATAAATTAATTAAAAAAATATTAATAAATTAAAAAATATCATCCTAGTCATTATTTAAATAAAATTATTTTTTAATACTAAAATTAAATATTGTGAAATAAAATATTTATTAAATATCACATGGATGTACAACATACGTGTCATGTCATTAATGAGATTGCTAAATAAAAAGGGACCATAAAAATCTCAAGAGAAGTAAACTTTGGTGATAAAAAAAACTGGTTTTTAAAATAAGAGAACTAAATTTTAAAAAATTTCAAAATAAAAAGTCCAAAAGGGCATTTAAACTTAATTTTTTAAATCTAATAATTTAATGAAATTTCACTTGATTGGAATGCCTCGGATACTAATTCATAATGTTTCGATATAATTAGGGATGATAATGAGCAGAGTTTAGATAGGGTACTATAGTACCCATTTCCATATTCGCAGTTTAAAAAAATCTTCGTACCGGAACCCATACTTGTTTGGGTATCAACTTTGGCACCCGTTAACGTACCCTATGGATATGTAAGTGTCTATACCTATAACCGTTACCCGTATTTCTAATAAAAATAAATATATCAAGTATAAATATCATATTATTTTAAGGATTTAAAAAAAAATTATTGTTGAATTATGAAATAAATGATCGCTTATATTAAATATGTAGTAGTTTAAAATTGATGTTTTTTTTTTGAAATTTTATAAATATTTTTTTAATATAATAATATATATTAAAATATATAAATATATATTGTGCGGGTATGGGGTGGGGTGTGCACTAAGGTGTGTTAGAATTTTATTTTTGGGCCATACATGTAATAAATTAATGTGTTAGAACCATTATTTAATTAGTCAAATTAAAGTGATCTATTTAATATAAGGTTTATGACTATGGATATAATTGTCATGAAAAATATTGTGTAGATACCAAAAGTCTTATTTCTATTTTTTTATGGGTAAAATTGGAATAAGAAAATTTGAATAATCATGACCTTTCATTAAAGGGCATGAGATTCTAAACTTGAACAAACATGATTCTTCATGAAAGGGTATGAGATTCTTATAAATAAAGGGTTATGGTCCCCAATTGTAGACACTAGAAAATATTACAAAATATTTATTCTCTTTATCACATTGAAAGAGGAACTAAGGAATTAAAAAATCTACAATTGAAAGGTCATTTCTCTATCAAGATTATAATCTTCTCATTGAAATTACATGGATCCTAAAGGTACGCTTCTGCATTCTATTTCATCTTGAATTGAGTATGAATTAATGTATGTTAATTAAGAGAAAACCACCAAGTGGTATCAGAGCCATTCATACTTGATTCACGTGTGAAAGTCGATAATTATTGAAATTAGAATTTCAAAATAGAATTTCATTATACAAAAGCAAACAATTGGTTTTGATTGAAATAATTAATGAGTTTTCTATTGTGTTTTTGTTCTGATTGAAATTAATTAATCATATCATTTCATTTTTCATTCTTACATAAAGAACCTATGCACAAGAAAAACATATATAGTTTAATGTTACTGCAAACACATAAAGTATTAGTCATTTGTATTATTTCACGTAATATCTATTTGTACCGTTTCACGTAATTATTACAACGTTACGATAATTGCATTTTTTTGTTTCCTGCAAATTTGGTTGTTTTTTTTCTTCTTATAAACTAAAGAGACAGTGGGCATGTTGTGTTGGATTGTACAGTGTCCCTCAAATTTTTTGTCCATTGAATTTAGTTTTTTTTATGTTCAAATTATTGGTTATGATTTGTATTTTATATAATAATTTGACATTTTAAATGATTCTATTGAGACTAGAAATCACCAAATTGACCCTTATTTTATGGATTTGATCATGAGAAATGTTGAATGTTAGTGTGTATGTTTATACATGTGAGTATTAATTTTTCCACAGAAAATGTTAATATTTGACAAAATTTATATATACACATGTGATGATAAATATGTGATAATTATAAGGTTTTAGATGTGAATAATAAATCAATCCAAAGATAGTTTTATTATTTGACATACATTATTGTCAATATTTGATCATTACAACAAGAGTATCACTAGCAATTAATACTATTGTTCAAAGACATTTATATTAATGTTGCACTAGATATCTTGAAATTAATTATGACATTATTTGAACATATATTATTTGAGTTGATTTATAATTGATTATGTGAGCATATTTATATTATTTTATTTTGTTTTTTTTTTACAATTAATATTGGTACTATATCTGCTAACATGAATTCAGTCCCGGTTCTTAATGGTGAAAACTTTAAGGGCTGGAAGGAGAACATTTTAATTGTTCTTGGTTGCATGGATCTTGACCTTGCATTAACGATAGATCAGCCTCCTTCTCCTACAGACTCCACTACCCCTGAGGAAAGGAAAAATTATGAGAAGTGGGACCGCTTCAATCGCATGAGTCTTATGATCATAAAGCGCGACATTCCAGAGGCATTTAGGGTTACTATTTCTGAAGAAATAACAAGTGCCAAAGACTTCCTTACTCAAATTGAAAAGCGCTTTGCTAAAAGTGATAAGGCGGAAACAAGCACACTCCTTCAAAACTTGATTTCTGTAAAGTATAAAGGAAAAGAAAATATAAGAGAGTATATTATGGAAATGTCTACCATTGCTTCCAAACTTAAGGCACTAAAACTTGAGTTGTCAGATGATTTACTCGTGCATTTGGTGTTAATATCTCTTCCTGCACAATTTGGTCAATTTAAGATAAGCTATAATTGTCAAAAGGAGAAGTGGTATCTTAACGAGCTCATTTCATATTGTGTGCAAGAAGAAGAAAGGATGAAGCAAGATAGGACAGAGAGTGCTCACTTGGAAAGTACCTCTAAAAGCAAGGGCAAAAGGAAGAAATATAAGGATGTAAAGAATGAAGCTGCTGAGGGTCCGATACCAAAGAAGCAAAATAAGAGCGATGGTTGTTTCTTTTGTAAAATGATTAGACATGCAAAGAAGGAATGTGTCAAGTAACATGCATGGAGTGAAAAGAAAGGTATGTTTCTTACTTTGGTCTGTTCTGAGCTCAATTTAGCTTCAGTACCAAGAAACACATGGTAGTTAGACTTCAGTGCTACTACTAACATTACTGTTTCAATGCAGGGTTGCTTGAGTTACCAAAAGCCAAATGATGCATTTATGTGGGAGATGGAAAGTCGGTAGAAGTAGAGGCAATAAGGCATTTTAGGTTGTTATTAAGTACTGGTTATTATTTGGATTTAATGGATACTTTTGTTGTACCGTCATTTAGAGGAAATTTAATTTCTGTTTCTTCATTGGACAAATTTGGTTACCATTGTTCATTTGGAAATAATAAATTTAGTTTATCTATTAATTCAAATTTTGTTGGATATGGTACTCTTATGGCATATGATAATCTATATTTACTTGATACTTATGCTTCTTATAATGAAACCTTGAATGTGGAATCATGTGGTACGAAGCGTAAAATCAAAAACACAAATTCAGGAGCACCGTGGCACAAGCGTCTAGGCCACATCTCTAAAAATAGAGTTAAGCGACTTGTGTCTAATGGGATCCTAGATTCCATTGACTTCACGAACTTTAATGTTTGTGTTGAGTGCATTAAAGGAAAACAGACCAAAATCAAGAAGTTAGGTGCATATAGAGTTACGGATGTCTTGGAATTGATACATACAGACATTTATGGGCCATTTCCGACACCGTCATGGAATGGCCAACAATACTTTATATCATTCATAGACGATTACTCAAGATATGCATACTTATTTCTTATACATGAAAAGTCTCAATCATTGGACGTTTTTAAATCATTTAAAGCCGAAGTTGAGAATCAACTCAACAAAAGAATTAAGTGTGTCAGATCTGACCGTGGTGGTGAATACTATGGTAGATATGATGGTTCAGGTGAACAACGTCCTGGTCCATTTGCCAAGTACCTAGAGGAGTGTGGGATCGTCCCATAGTACACCATGCCAGGTTCACCTAGCATGAATGGTGTATCTGAAAGACAAAACCAGACTCTTAAGGATATGGTAAGAAGCATGATATGTCATTCTACTTTACCAGAGTCATTTTAGGGAGAGGCACTAAAGATTACAGCTTACATTCTGAACAGAGTACCAACTAAAGCAACTACCAAAACACCTTATGAGCTTTGGACAGGTAAAAAGCCTAGTCTAAATCACTTTCATATATAGGGATGTCCGGACGACGCCAGACCTTATAGGCCGAATGAAAAGAAATTAGATCCTCGAACAGTGAGAAGCTACTTCATTGGTTATTATGAAAAATCCAGGGGCTATAAGTTCTATGATCCCAAATTAAAGACAATTTTTGAGACAGGAACTGCCACATTTTTTGAGGACATTGAGTTTGGGGGAGAAATAAGGTTAAAGACTTTGATTTTGAAGAAGAATCAATTTCAATTCCAGGACCGATTGATTCATTTGCCTCTGACGAAGCAAATTCAGAATATCTTCAAAACATGGTCATTCAAACTCCCATTCAAGATGAATCCATTGATATTGAAGAACAAACTCAAGATCCTCAAGAACCACCACCTCAAGAACCAGTGCTTCAAGAACCAATGCCATTGCGGCGATCCATAAGAGAAAGAAGAAATGTTATTCCAAATGACTACGTTGTATTTCTGCAAGAGCATGAGGAAAATGCTTGCATGATGGAAAATGATCCAATTAATTTTCGCCAAGCCCTAGGAGATCCTAATTTAGAAAAGTGGATTGAAGCAATGAATGAAGAGTATAAGTCTATGCAAGATAATAAAGTTTGGGAACTTGTCCAATTACCTGAAGGTGTGAAACCTATTGGTTGCAAATGGATTTTTTAAACCAAAAGGGATTCCAAAGGTAATGTGGAAAGGTATAAGGGTCATCTTGTAGCCAAGGTTTACACTCAAAAGGAAGGGATTAACTTTAAAGAGACTTTCTCTCCAGTTTCATCGAAAGATTCTTTTAGGACAATCATGGCTCTTGTTGCACATTATGACTTGGAGCTTCATAAAATGGATGTCAAAATAGCGTTTCTTAATGGAAACATTGATGAAACAATTTATATGGTGCAACTAGAAAACTTTGTGTCTGGAGATCCAAAGAAAATAGTTTGCAAATTTACCAAATCCATTTATGGGCTGAAACAGGCATCTCGTCAGTGGTATCAAAAATTTCATCATGTAATTCTCTCGTTTGGTTTTGAAAAGAATGTAATTGATGAATGTGTGTATCATAAATTCAGTGGGAGCGAATATATTTTTCTGGTATTGTATGTTGATGACTTACTGCTTGCCACCAATGATATAGGTATGTTGCATGAAACTAAGAGATTTTTATCAAGAAATTTTGAGATGAAAGATCTTGGTGATGCCTCTTTTGTGTTAGGGATTTAGATACATCGAGATCGCTCTCGAGGTACTTTAGGACTATCACAAATGGGCTATATCGATGAGGTGCTTAAAAGGTTTGGCATGCATGACTGCAAACCATGAGATACCCCGGTGGCTAAGGGAGACAAATTTAGTCTAAGTCAGTGCCCAAAAGGAAATTTAGAAATTCAAAAAATGCAAAAGATTCCTTATGCATCAGCTGTAGGAAGTCTAATGTATGCTCAATTTTGTACACGTCCAGACATATCATACATTGTTGGAGTGTTAGGCAGATATTTAAGCAATCCAGGAATGGATCATTGAAAAACAGCTAAAAGAGTTATGAGATATTTAAAGTGAATAAAACATTATATGCTCACATATAGGAGATCAGATTTTCTGGAGATCATTGGGTATTCTGACTCCGATTTTTCTGGATGCCAAGATAGTAGAAGATCCACTTCAGGCTATATATATATATATATATATATATATATATATATATATATATATATATATATATATATATATATATATTGGCAAGTGGTGCAGTTTCTTGGCATAGTGCCAAGTAAACTCTTGTAGCTTCATCCACCATGGCGGTGGAGTTTGTAGCATGTTATGAGGCATCAAACCATGGGATTTGGCTGAAGAACTTTGTCTCGGGGCTGCGAATTATAGAAGGAATCGAAAGACCGCTCAAGTTATTTTGTGACAACAAATCAGCCGTCTTATACTCCAATAAAAATAGGAGCTCGACAAAGTCGAAACATATTGACATCAAGTTCTTGGTTGTGAATGAGAGAGTACAAAGTGGACAGATTTATATAGAAGATTTAGGGACGAACTCCATGATAGCAAACCCTATGACAAAGGAGTTTCCTCCCAAGGTCTTTCATGAGCACACTGCTCACATGGGTGTTATACAATCAGGGGATCCTTTGGTTTAGTGGGAGTTAGTTATTGTTGTTACTTATGTTCTATGGTTGATAGTATATATACATACTCATATATTTGTATTACAATCTGATTAGAAATAAAGTTTGGTTATTCAGTTCATTACACTTTGTATGATAATATTGATCTCATTAAAGTAAGGAGGACCAGTTGAAAATTGACATGTATTGATCACCTTCATGTGATTTTCATGCTGCACATTTCATGATTAATCTATGTCATTTAGTTGTGTTTACATTTGTGGTCATTGGCGGGTTTAATTATGATTGATATAATAAAAACCACTTTGGTTCTATATATTAATATAACTAATGAACGAGATGAGGATATGTCCAATGTTTATAATGGAAATTTTTGAGCTCATAAAGTCTAACACATTTATAGGGTTACATATATGACCAGTGGGAGATTGTTAGAATTTTATTTTTGGGTCATACATGTAATAAATTAATGTGTTAGAACTATTATTTAATTAGTCACATTAAAGTGATCTATTTAATATAAGGTTTATGACTATGAATATAATTGTCATGAAAAATATTGTGTAGATACCAAAAGTCTTATTTCTATTTTTTGATGGGTAAAATTGGAATAAGAAAACTTGAATAATCATGACCCTTCATTAAAGGGCATGAGATTCTAAACTTGAACAAACATGACTCTTCATGAAAGAGCATGAGATTCTTATAAATAAGGGGTTATGGTCCCCAATTGTAGACACTAGAAAATATTACACAATATTTATTCTCTTTATCCCATTGAAAGAGGAACTAAGGAATTAAAAAATCTACAATTGGAAGGTCATTGCTCTATCAAGATCATCATCTTCTCATTGAAATTACATGGATCCTAAAGGTACGTTTCCGCGTCTATTTCATCTTGAATTGAGTATGAATTAATGTATGTTAATTAAGAGAAAACCAACAAGGTGTTCATCCCCGCACTCGTCCCCGCTTATTTAAGTGGGTAATTACCCGAGCTCGTGCTCGTACCTATTTTTGGAAATTTTTACCCTACCCATTGTAGGTTATTTTGTGGGTATCCACTGAGGATGAGTCAAATTGTCATCCCTAAATATAACTATCCATTGAATTGATTTATGGAACAATAATGATTTTTTTTAAAGAGAATTTGCATGCTCAAATTCATAATAAATAAATATAAAAACAAACATATATTATTCTATTGCTTTTTTTATAAACAAATATTACATTAATGGGAGTAGAAGGGTACTCAATCTAGGAAATAATTAGAAAAATGTAGGATTTGAAAAATATGAGAGCAAATGTGTAGGGGGTGAAAAAATAATGTTAGGATTGATTTTTTTTGTTAATACAAATGGTGATTGTTAGTAGCAATATACCATTTATTTTTATTTTGTATTTTTTTATGTGAGCAGATTTATCTTATGATTTATATTTATTGTTGAGAGAGTATGTACATATTTTTATAGAGAGGATTCAGATCCTTAATTAGACTGACTTATTCAAACGTAAATTTATGAATTTACTCTTTAATATATCACTTTCAAATTAATATGCAAATTTTATATAAATCAAAAGATAAATTATAATAAATTAAACTATCAATTTTAAAAAAAATGTTTTTCTTACATGGACATTTGATCCTTTTATGTTGTGAATGTTAATTTTATAGCAATATTTGGGAATCAATAATAGAATGGTTGGGATTCTTAAGTGTTATGTGAATGAATTGAGCGATCATGCACATCAATTTAATGATTTGTGCTTGAGAGGTCATAAAATGAAAGGTCAATTTAATTTAATATGGCATGCGTGAGTTTGACCAATTTGAAAGATAAAGAATACCATCACATTTTAACATAAAGTTTGTAATTACGGTATTTGGATAGAAAATATCAAGTTAACATTGTGGTTGTGTTGTGACTCAAATGCAATGATTAAAATTTTGTCTAGTCATGACATTGCATTTTGATGATTAGCCTAAACATATTGTGTGCTTAGTGTTGTGGTAATACATCTTTTTTTTCTTCAAAAAGAAATCATCATAATAAAGACATGTCATAAAAAGTAAAGGGGATCAACAAAAATTCAGAGGTTATAGAGAAAAAATAGAGATAAAAAATCTAATTTTAGAAAAGGAGTGATTGAGGGTTAATTTTGATCAAGATACAAGGAACTAAAAGTGCTTTCAATACACATTGCACATGTAAGTGAATAGTGTGAACCTTACTCGCGTTATGAAGTACAATACGACTTTTTTTTAAAATTATGATAATTTAGAAAATGATCCATTTCATAACCATGTAGTTGACATATTATAGGCTTGGCCCTTAGGTTAAACAGTTATTAGAGAACCTTTACTTGACTAAGTCATGGGAATAGGAGGAACTAATCTTTGTCTTAATTGGAACATAATTTTCCTTTTGGGTTGGTGATGTTGTGGTTACCTTTACTAGCACATGTGTTGACATGTCTTTATGCACTTGGGATGAAACAAATGATCCATACCCAAGGTGCATTGGGATGGACCGTGAGCTCACCACATGATGCCACCCTTTCGTGCCCAATCTCCTCTCATGTGACTCCTGAGTTGGGCATTGCTATAAACTGACCTCTTTAAGATTAAGAAAAGGTTATTCTAATTCACATTCCTTCAAGCATGAGGTCATGAGAATCAATATGGTTAAGCTAATAGATGTTGATTCACAATCCCTCAAGCACGAGACCTGAGAGGGGGTGTGGTTTAACCAAAGTAATTATATTCCCTTGCAAAAAGGCCCTCGTGGATGAGTATCTCAAGAAAGGATTAGGAAAGGTGAGTCCTTCAAGCGAGGCCTAGAAAGGCGAGCCCCTCAAGAGAGGCCTAGAAGGGCAAGTCCCTCAGGCGAGGCCTTGAAGGGCGAGTCCCCCAGGTGAGGTCTAGAAGGGAGAGACCTTCATGTATGAGTCCCTTATAAAGGTCTTGGAAGACGTGTGACGGTGGGATTCCCAGGCGCACATGGTTAATTTAATTCTACATACTGATGGAACTGCCTCGGGAAGTTCCAGACAATGTAGGTCGTTGATATGTTTACATAATTACAACATTGGTCATTGATGTTTTGCTCCTACATCAGTAGTAGCAACTCTATTGTCTGGTGATGATGGCCTATATGGTCTAAGAACTTAACAACATAATATATTGTTGTCTTGTGGTTTTTTCTCTACCATTTCCCTATTTTCGAGTTTATCTTCTGCACTTCCTTTGGAAATTTCCTCGTCAAGATCATCTTTATCTTCACCATCCATAATCGTTTCAAGTATTGAATCCATTCTCTCCATAAATGAGAATTCCATCAATCTCGAAAGGGTTCTGTTCCATGGAACCAGTTTAGCTCATTTTAGGAGTAAGGAGACAACCTCTTTAGAATGGGGACTTTGACACCGACAGTTTCGTGCAAGAGCACATCAATTTCCCACACCATTTACTTAACGACCAGAAAAAGGCGAGGCATATAGGAGCCAATAAAATGGATAACTTGGTGGATCCTCATATTCTAAGATGTCTCTTTCTAGAGTGGATAGCTTTTGGTTCCTACAATCAATCATGCAAGTGAGTCCACCCTGTCTAGCACTTAATTTTTTCTTCTGTTAAACTTTTGTTGTAATGTTTCTCTTTGGATACCTTTTGTATTATTTTAAGTCACTTGCATTATCTCCCTTTTAAGTTTCTCTGTAAAATCTCTCATTCGGGGTCTTAAGTAAAACGTTTATATCTTTGGGCGATATGTTTATCAATTCTTATGCAATAGATAATTCTGACCGCCCTTTTCTAAATTGCAAGAATAGCTTGTATAAATTGATCATATAACAACTTCTTGATCTAAGTTCCAAGCCTATAAATATCCCATCTACATGGTTGGGAAAGGAATCACTTTATACATAATCAAAATCCAATAAAAACTCTCTTGCACTCCATAACACAAGCATGGTTCACACCATTGAACTTACCACAAGTAGACTCATTATACAAAATTCACTATTTGATTGAAAGTTTAAATCATAAATTTAAATTAATAAGCTTTTAAAAATATCTACAACTATTTAATATTATAATTAGATACACTAAGATTAACATCATTCTTATGTGCTTATATTGGGCATAGTCATTCTACTTGCAAAAATTACAATAAGGGATACACTGCTCGCGTGAGGAATGCAAGAGGAAGTTTAGGTATGCTCAATATTGGAATAGTAAATTATTCCCCCAAACCCTAGAGATTGGGATATTTATAGTCATGTTCCATTGGCCAGGTTATGGGTAAAGAATCAATTCCAACCCATGGGTAGAATCGTTCTTTATGGTCATATATTGTGGGAATATAATGACTCGTTCTTCCCCATTAATAGGTAGAATTTTTTATTTCCATAGAGAAGTGGAAATAATGGTCCTAATACAATGACACATGGTATGCCACACACTAAGAGAATTATCACTTAACAAGTCCATATCGGGTCAGGCGCCCCTTTTGAAATAGAGTGATTTGGGTCGAACTATCACCTGATCCGATGTGTCATACTCCTCCTGACATATCCTTTGACCTTATACTTTGCTCTTGGGCTGATTGGGTTATGGGTTGGTCTCTACTAGGTCCCAATTAAAGTTATCTCAATCCATAATCTATCAAGCATGAGGATTGGAAGGGCGAAATGATTTTAGATGGGTAGAAGACAATCTCCTTATGAATGTGAATCAGAGAAGTAAAATATCATAATAGGCTTGGGGGAAAGTCCCTTAATCAAGGTTTAAGGGTGATTCCCTCAAATGTGATTGGGGTGAGTTCCTCAAGATACTCTTACAAGGTGATTCCCTCAAGCATGATTGAGGTGATTTCGTCAAGCAAGGCTTAGGGGGTGAGTCCCTCAAGACAGACTTATGAAGGTGAGAAAAATACACAAGAAGGGGGGGTTGAATTGTATATGCAAAAAACATCGGTGAACAGTAAGGTGTATTCATAAAATCTAGATCATAATTGTTGGGTGAGAATATGGATACAAAGAGGCCTAGAAGAGGGGTTGAATGAACCTTTTTTCCTTAAGACAATTTCAAAAAACACTTTAGGTCCCATAAACAAAATTAGAGATTTTAAAAAACACGGAAGAAAAACACAACAACAAAAGTGCTTAGAAGCATATCAATGAATTAAACCAAGTAAAATAATACAAGACATTACTAAGGGCTTTAATTCTTCTAGTGCAAGTCAATCAGAAGACAACTAAAGTTGCTTTAAACAAGGCAATTTAAAAACTCTCCAAATAGATATTCCATCAAGCCATAACTGGATTAATGATAATTATATAAGATTGATACACCACAGACCTAAGCTTATACATGAAATATCTATAAGAAAATTCTATCTTATGTGGCATACAATAAATTCAATTATGAAATATATGCAATAACAATATTAATGGATGCTATTAAAATAAAGGAGTTAAGGGAAAAAGAAAACATACACAAAGATATATTGTGGTTCGGTGTACGTCCTCGTTTTGCCTACTCCACTCTTTAATGGTGTTAATTAACCACTAGAAAATAGTCACGATCTTCCACTATTTTGATAAGTTTGATACAGTCATTTTGGTCACAATGAACTATCACACGATAATTCCTTCTGTTGATGCAAACACTCAAACTGCTAACAAAAACAAGATCCCTCTAGATCTTGATCTAATAACCTCGCTATCCACAATAATCTGCTCCAAGCATTCGTGTGTGGCGATCCCCTTGATCCCATTAATTTCTTGTTTGGGTGATTGCCATCAACTGAGCGTATATTAGATAACTCCCAACTTCGTCTGCGAGCAACCTTTGTCCAATGCCACCAAAGAATGAAAACTTCCAATTCCACCTTACAGACCGTTGATACTTGATCTCGCCAAAGTCTTTCTTGGAGTATATTGAAAAACTCCCTTTTTGATAAATAACAAAGAAAACTAAACTGAATTCAAGAAATGATACCTGCACCTGTTACTAACAACAGACTTCATATAAAAAAAATAGATACCCTAATGTGGCACTAGTCTCCTTCAATCACTCAATATTTAGAGATGAAGGTCCTCGACAATGGAAAAAACTAAGGATGAAGATGATGAACACTGTGTCATACCCCAAATTTTGACCACTAAGATTTCCCATCATTGTGCAAATCATCATCACAATATGGATGAACCATTATGCCTCATTAAATGCCTCAAGGGTTGTTGAGCATTCACTACAATCAAAATTAGGGTTTTAAGCCCTCTCAGAGCCTTAGACAAAGGATCAATCAAGGAATGACTTGATCTTCAACTTGTCTAGCCTCTAAAATATCCACAAAGGATCAAAAGGACTCCCACTTCAAGGATTAAGCACAAGGCTGCTCCCTTCTAGGTGGATCAAGTCTCAAGATTGACAGTGTCACCAAATTAGGGTTTTGGTCGACCAGGGCCTCCAGATGGAAATTTTTCATCTGGGCACAAGCCAATGATCCAAAATATCACCTAATATACTCCATGGGACATCATGAACCCAATCATCAAGTCAATTTTGCCTCAGGGGATGCATTCACTAAAAATCAGGAATTAGGGTTTCTTGACCTAATTCACCCCTAAGTTGACTTTTGGGACAAATCATGAACCAAGACCTCAAGACATGATTTGGGGGTCTCTAATATACTATATTGATAAGTCTCAATTTCATCTGCACCACAATTAGGGTTTCGCGAGGAAACTCAACTGTAACTTTGACTTTTGACCAGGACATGCTCCCAAACCCTAAGACATCATTCAATATACCCTATGACACCCATGGAACATGTCCATCAAGTTTGATTTAGGTCAAGGACATGATTTCCTGAAGAATTGCACAGTTTGGAATTCATCTGATAAAAAGTCAACTGTGCGCAAAAGTCAACTTTGAATTTTTGAGATTTTTCACCAAAATGGATTTCTAACCCTAAAATGATGTTAATGTATGATTTGAATCATCATTCATCAAGAAAAATCAAAGAAAGTGGGATAACTTGTAAAAGGGGTAACCATAAAAACTTAGAAAAATTTCTAAGTTATGGAAAAAGTGACACTAATGTGCCAACTTTGGAGGACTATAACTCCTAAACCATAAGGCCATTGTTCCCCATTCAAAGCTTGATTTGTAGATCACACTGCCCTCTACAAAAGCTTCATACTGACCTATGTCCAAATTCCTCATGGATTTTGAGTTATGGAGTGATCAAAATCAAGAAAAGTCACTTTATTCCAACACTTAGTGAAAATTTCACTAAGTCAGATTTTGCCTTACTTTTTTCCAAATGTAGGGGGATTTTTCACTTGGATTCAAAAGAGATCAAAACCAAACATGTTCAAACAGTTGTTGTATCATGTAAGGGCTTTCCAAAATGGCCAACAACATTACCAAATTCAATTTGGGCCATGAGATATGACATTGGCAAGTTGCCTTGCTGAAATCTGCCAAGGCAAGGCAGATTTTTGCACTTTTGGTCGATTTTCCAAAATCAGTCGAATCCAAATGCTCCTATCCACTTGGACACCTATGAGGATTGAATCTAAAGGGGACAATCACTGAGCCAAGCCTCCAAAGTCTTCGGAACAAGAAATAGCATGTTGAACCTAGAATTGCCAAAATAGGGACAAGACTCCAATTTTGGATTAGAGCATTCAATGGAAGCATCAAGGTGGCATGAACTGAGCTCTTTGCAACTGAATTCAGTCAAGACTTATCCAAGACCAAGGGGACCAGCAGCCTGTGCCCTAACCTCTAGTCAATGGCTAGAGGAGACTTGGATTTTCATTTGCCAACATTGGCCAAACCTACTCAGCAGTTACCATTCACTATTCCTTGCAAAAAAAACTTGCTCTACTATAAATAGAGCTTAATTGTGATCAGTTTGAGTACACCAAAGCCATCAAACAGATGCTTTCCTCAAAATCTCTTCTTTCATTTCAATTTTGCCTTCTAAGGCAAGTCACTATCGGGTTTTGAGTTTGAGAGCTTTTCCAATCAAACCAATCACACACACACCTCACATACATCATATAGAAGTGATCCAAACACTCACATAACATCTGGAACACAGATTTCACAAAATCACCAACCAATTGCTCAAGTTCTTGACAGATTTGCAGTTGGGGTACCATCTCAAGTTCCAGATCATTTCAATTCATTCCAAGCATTCATACACACTCCATGGCACCTAGGGAAGCTATCCAGATTATTGGAACCTAGCTGTAACACCTCCAACACAAAACACGATCACCAGCTGCAAGTGGTAAGCATGAGCTCTTCTAACTCTATGATCCATGCAATTTTTGTTGCACAATAATTTGGCCATATGTTCATAATCATGCATGGAATGTTTCCCCTCAATTAATTGCATTGTTTGAATCGTGTATCAAAAATCCTAGCCTTCATGCAGAAATTAGGGTTATTGAGGATTTTTTGTGATTTCTTGTTTTATGCTTAATTTAAATGAAATTAATTGTCATAGACATGATCGTGAGGTTGAAACGAGTTGATTGGTATGTGGATTACATGATATGATTAAGTATTCAGTGAGATTGGAGAGAAAATGCAAATCTGGGCAAACTCAGAACACGCGCGTGTTCTTGGCGCCATTTTTTGAAATTTCAAATATTTGAATTTTGTGATTTTATTTAATTGATTCAAAAATTAATTTCTCTCTGAGTTTTAATGATTTTGAGTTGATTCTTTTTTTAATAATTCACAAAAATGTTAAAATATTTTATTTTCCCAAAAAATCCCAAAAATATTATTTATTTTATATAATTGATATATTTGCAAAGAATTAATGTTTTAATTGTTTTAACATTTAAAATATTTTTTTCCACCTTGATTTTGCAACTTTTAATGCCTTCTAATTATTTTGTAGGTCAATACTTAATTTTTGAAGCATTAATCCAAGATCACAATTTGTTTTCCATATGTTAAACAATTTTGATCATTTTAATTGAATTTTTATTCAATTAAAACACATTTTAAAAACAAATTAGGGTTTTTGGATTAATTCAACCCTCATAAATCATTTTCAAAACTTTTTGGGCCTCTAATAGAGTGTAAGACCCAATCCTTTTTTTGACCAAATCATTTTTGGGCCTCAGTGTATTGTATAAGTCCCGATACCGTCAAAAACAAACGGCGCGATCGTCGCCTTTTGAAAAATAACCTTGGGCATCTCCTTGAGCTATAAGACCCATTCAAAACTTTTGGGCCTCTAATAGAGTGTAAGACCCAACCCCCTTTTAACCAAAACAATTTTGGGCCTCACTTATTGTATAAGTCCCTATGCGTTAAAAGAAAACCTCGGCGCGATCGCCATTTCAAACGAAAAGTCATCTGGGCCTACCCTCGTGTTATAAGCCCCACTCTTTTTCTTTAAACCTTTTGGGCCTCTTGAGAGAGTGTAAGACCCATCCCTTTGTACAGAAAACTTTTTTGGGCCTCAGTCACTTGTATAAGTCCCTCTGTACAAATTCAACGGTGCAATCACGGGTAAAACCCTGGGCCTCTCCTTGAGCTGTAAGCCCCAAATATTTATTTTTCAAAGCACTTTCTCCTTTGATTTTGAAATATACTGTTGTTTTCAATATTTCTTTGTTGAACAACTAACCAAACAGCATGGAAGCTCTACAACTGAGTAAGTGTTTATACGCTTTCATTTACCGCTTTCATATACATATAACTGTATTGTGGGGCTGTTTCGCTGTAAGTCTTCTTTCATAAACTCATATCAACTGTGTAATAATAGTATAGATATTTAGAGTTTCCCCGGCAACTACGTCTAGAACTAGGTGACGCCGTTTCGTTTATTCGTAGAAATAGACAACTAGATCCCCAATAGGATCACCAGATACAGTCTTCTCTTCGGTTGTCCTCATTAGGAATTGTCAAGAAACTCTACTCCCAGAGATGAATGTATTCTCCGTGAATGGCATCTTTGAGTTTCTTCCAAATTCTCGAACTTTCCTAGCTTGATCTATTCCTTGTGAATAGCCTGTCTTGAATTTCTCGGGTTTGGGGACCCACGAGCTTCTTAAAAGCATCGGCCTCCTCTTGGGCATCGTACAAGGACCCACAGGCTTCCTAAAAGCATCCCCGCCTCCTCTTGGGCGTTGTACAAGGACCCGTCAGCTTCTTAGAAGTATTCACAGCCTCCTCTTAGGCTTCGTATAATGATCTCTTCCTCCGGGAATGATAGCCTCCTCTTGGGCTTCGTACAAGGACCTCTCGGCTTCTTAAAAGCTTCCAGCCTCCTCTTGGGCTTCGTACAAATTGTCCCGAAGACCTCCTAGAGGTATAGGAACAGAACTTAGTCATCTTCATAGAACAGTCCTTTCAAAGAGTCTACTACTGTTTCTTAAAGCATAGTATAAAAGATGAAACTCTAGACACGGACAGTCTAATATCCTTGAGTCTCAAAGACATTCTCAAGTGACCTCTTCGTTAAATAGGGAGGAAACCCGTAGACTCGGACAGTCTCAATACCCTTCGGATTTCCCACTTCCTTAAAGAACAGGAAATATCCTTGATCCTCGAATCAAAATCCCTGAGTACAGTGTAACTCATATAAGAACTGATTTTCTCTTTAAAATCAGTATACTGGACCTGTCACTCAACTGAAAAAGCGCCATAGCCTCCTCTTGGGCTTTGAACAATGATTCTCCCCAATGGAGTCAAACAACGTTTAGCCTCTCTCTCGGGCTTTGTACGAGACACATAAGAGACTCCCTCGTTGAGTCAACCACCCTTTCGCCTCCATCCCGGGCTTTATACGAGATACAAAAAGGTTCTTATTGAGCCAAACAAATTTTAGCCTCCATCTCGGGCTTCGTACGAGATACAAAAACACTCTCTTGTTGAGTATAAATCACTCTCCTGTAGGGTCAACCTTTTTAGCCTCTCTCTCGGGCTTTGTACGAGACACATATTAGCCTCCTCTTAGGCTTTGTATAAGGAAAACCTTTTAGCCTCCTCTTAGGCTTTGTATAAGAAAGCCACTGGTTGATCCAATCAATCTTTTAGCATCAAAGTTGTGCCTCGTTCACAGTACACAAACATCAACAACTCCTTTCCCCTTCATCTAATTGTTGTAAGTGGCAAGCCTCTGGATCATCTATATCCATGCCACTGTCCCTCTTTTAGCATGAGAAATTCCTAAGGAAAGATAGCATTGCTCTACAATAGGTTAAATCTTCTCCTTCAGGTTGAAAATCCCCTATAAAGGAAATTATGGCATTGCCGGATTCACACATCCCGGTTAAAGTAATTCTCCTTTATAAACAGTTGTGACATACAACCCCCTCTTTAGAGATGACAAATTCTCTCTAAAGTCAACACCCTTTTAACTTCACATCTTGGGCTTTGAACAAGATACAAATAGACCTTTTAGCTTCACATCTTGGGCTTTGAACAAGATACAAACCACCTTTCGCTTCTCGTCTTGGGCTTTGAACAAGACACCAAAACAACCAATTTCCTCCCATAGAATAGGAGGAACTACGAACACTCTGATTTCCCTGTTTCAGAAAACGGGAATACGTAGGCATAAGATTGAAACAAAAATCTTAGCGAGCACACTAAACAAAAACCCAAAATCCCATACTTTCATATATTTGTCCTAACATCCTAACCGATGGCCTAAAGCACCCCTTTTCAACAAAATAACCTAGGAGAGACCCTGAATCTTTGTAGCATCTGTAAACCAACAGTTTTGACTGTTTAACCTCAGTTTGCAAGCAGGGTTAATTTGAGACATCTATTTCCCTTCCTTCATCAGCTTTAATAGGATAAAAAATGAATCGAGCTGTAGTACTAGAGCGATCCTGCTTCGCAACCACATCCAAAAATCACTCGCTACACACTGTGATGACAATCTGTCATTACATATAATAAGTCAAAGAATTGGGGGAAAATGAGTAAAAGAGGAGCCAAAATGATGAAGAAACTCCTAAGAATGAGTGAAAAATAGCCAAGTATGGAGGAATGGGAGTTAGTGAGAATTCTGGTGAAAAAAACACGTAGCTACTGGAATAACCACGCGCAACATCGCGTGCTATCACGTGCGTGATAGAGAAGAAAAGGTTTCATTGTGCGCGTGTGTGATGCTTTCATAATGCGCACGATGATGGATTTTTCAGGACTTTTTCTGACGCGTTTTGACCCGTTGTGACAATTTTAAAAAGGGATTTTCTGCACTTTTACCGGGGTTGCAAAATTTGGTACTTAGAGCACAATTTCACAGCATCAGAGGGTGATTTTGAGAGCATTGGAAGCCATTTTAGGCCAATCCTTCAAGGGGATTCATATGTTATTCATCTTTATTTAATTGGTATTATAATTTTCACTATGTGTAGCTAAATTCTCCTAGGTTAGGCTGTGTTGTGATGAACTTTATTCAATCTTGTTGGCATTATATGGCGGTTTGGCTTTGTATGAATCCTTTGAATTATAATTTTATTCAGTTGTTTCTTATGCTTAATGCTTATTATTTGAGATAATCTTTTAATCTGTGGTTAGATACATATGGATTCCTGACCCGTAATCTATGTATTGGACCTGGGGTAACAGTTCTACTTAAGTCGGTTAAATAGGGATAGGAGACCTTGAGTAGTACCATAAGGAATTAACAGTCTGTACATCGCCTAACACTGCTTACACTGGTGGACTAGGAATAGAAAGCTCTGAGTAGTTGTTAGTGAGTTATTTTGTGGGGGACTGACTATAACAGTTTTGTTAATTCGCTGTAAAATTATAAGGATAAGTTTAATTCATACAAGGCATCGTACATCAACAAGAGGGGATAAGGGGATTCTAAAACAAAATCTAACCGCTTTTGTGACCTAGTTTTCTCGTTTAATTTCTTTTTGCACTGAAATTTTCAAAACCCCCATTTTTACTGTTTTTATTTAACATTACACAAATCATTGTTTTGTTCGAAAATAGTCCTTGTAGGTTTGATCTTTTTATTACTGCGACATTATCAATACACTTGCCGAGAAGTCATCACAGTTCCAGAATATCTCACAGAATAATCTAAAAGCATAAGGTGTTAGTCAAGGGATTAGATGAATGTGAATGAAGAAAACACACACACACACACACAAGGTTCTCTAAAATTTTTGGGTAAATTAGTTCTTAATTATTAACATGAGCTTGAGCAATCAAGATGCACACACAAGACTAATCAACTCACTCTCTCTAATTCACAAGCATCAACAACAAAATTGCACAATAATAATATACAACAAAAAGAAGTGAATCTGACATGAATTACACTTAAGAGGTTGTTCTACAAAAGAAGAGAAATATTCATGGTGATGGGTATAGACACACTAAGAAGAGAAGAAAAAATTAAATCTTTGTCTCTATGAGTTTCACCCATATGTTTCACTCACTTGTTACTTTCACTAAAGAAACAACTATTTTAATCAAGGATATAAAACGGGTCTTGTGACGCTTTGATTCGAATCAAGAAGAAACTATAACTCAAATCAATTTGAGCAAAGCCCAAATATGGCTTCATAAGGAAAGTTGATTCGGGTCACATGAGGTTGTGATTTGAATCATGTTCATTTTGTGATTCGGATCAAATGGTCAAGAGGCAATTCCTAATTTTCTCACAGCTTATGATTCAAATCATGTTTTACACTTGATTCGAATCAAGCAACTAAAAATATTGATTTTAAGAGTTCTAACTTGTGATTCAAGCCGCGCTTGATGAAACGACAAAGTAGCAACTTGCTAGGCTAAAAAAGAAACAATATCATGGATCAAAAAAATACTCTTTTCCAATTGAGAAAGGAGGGTTCTTAGTGGTACATAACAGAATAGCCTAAGTGATTACAATACAAATGAAATACGAATAACGTACAAGCACACAAATATTAAATGAGAGGAAAATTACAAATACGCAAATAAACTAAAGCAATTATATTCAAATTGACAAAAACATCAAAACACATAAGTGATACCATATGATATTGTGACTGCACTTTCAACAATACCTTATGCCTTTCTTTGTCTTCATTCTCACGCCTCTTATTGTCCATTTGATCTCCATTTCTATCATTTCCAAAGGCCTTATTTCTTTCAAAATATTCAATCAATATTTTTTCCTCGTAGGTGATGTTCGATTGTGTCTGAGTGAGAAGGACATTTCTCTCTAGTCTCTTCAAACTCAATTTTTCCCAGAACATACAGTATAATCTCCGCCCCTTCTCGAAGATCCAACATCTTATCTTGACATTGTCTCATCCTACTTCTATAGCCACCTTAGTGTTTCCTTCTTTCTTTGATGGATTCCATTAAGAACAACTATCGTATTTGACTGACGCCTTCATGGTATAAACTGTGAAGTAAATTCATCACACAATTTCCTCCAAGAATTTATGGAGTTGTCCTTCAAATCCTTAAACCATATCATGGCAGATCCCTAGAGTGTCAGTACGAACAACTTACACTTCATTGCATTCTCATCCTAGTGATAATCAAGTATAATGTCCATGTGTTCAACATGCTAATCAGAGCCTCCAAACTCATTGTAACTCTCCAACTATGATGGCTTCTCTAGGGACTTATGGATTCTTTATTCAATGATGTGTTTGGTGAACTGATTCTTTCTATGGTGGTTGATGGTGTGATGGGCGGTTTCATGCTCATTTCCACTGCAAGAACGGTGTAAAGAATAATTTTTAGGAAAAAGGTCCTTAATCATTCCTAGCCAAAATAACACAACAGTGAATGGGAGACCAAATACGATAACTACATATGGTAGGTTTTGGTGTAATTGATTGTGTATCAGTTTGGTGATGTGTGGGGGATGGTATCTCCAAAATACTCCAACGCTCAATTCTGTGACTAATCAAGGCAAAAGTGAAATGTTTTAGGTTTTCAAGAGTGTGTAACTTGTTTTAACATCTGTTGTCCTTTTCATAGGAGTCTTCCTAGGTTTTCTACAAGTTATCATCCCTTAACTTTAATCAATAACATTCATATTTTTAAATGTTAGGGTATGATCCATGGTTCTTCCTTCATTCTATTTTCGGATCAAGTGCCTTTTAGGATATACCTATATGTGTTCCTAAATCCTATAAGATTCTACTTGATGGAAACTTGATGACGTAATTGGTATGGTGTCATCCTTATCATTTGTAACGCTCATATATATATATATATATATACATACATCAAAGCATATATTATACATGAATAATATAATTGGTACTGAAATATACAAGTTCCTAGTAACACAGTATACATATAAATGCCCAAAAACCTAATACAACAACTATGGCATGTTATATATACAAGATGTTCCAAAAACACTAAGAACTAGATCAATACAATGATCTCAAAATAACGCCATAGCGGAAGCCATGCCAAAAGCTACGATCCTTAAGGAAAATTCAAACCACTTTGTCCTTACCCTTCGCCGAACCTGTAGTACCTGTGATGTAAACAACAACGTGGGGTGAGATACATCAATCTCAGTGAGTTCCCTATCTTATAGGTCCTCTCGGCACTACAAGGTTCTAACAAACCTAACTCAAGTCAAAAGGGAGGGGGATGACTTTGAGTACACACACACTATATGGAAACATGTTATGAGTTCATCAACTCACACTATCACTAATCGGTAACCACACCAAGGCATCCCCTTTTCCCGTCCGCTTCTACGTCTAGAAGTCGACCCGAGTCATGGATCCTGGTAACCTACTTGACATACGAATGGATTCGGGTTCTACGGGTCATTAACCATTATGAACCGTCACTTCACACGGGCCATTAACCGTCACAAGCATATGCTCCCAGAGCGCCATTCGTACTGCACGCGGGAATCAAACCTGCCAAGTAGTTGTGCACATGTTTCAGAGGAGATCGAGACCCATGAAACGCACTCACAAGATAACCGGTTACGATTACGTGATCCCACTCACAACCGTGATCGTATTCGACGATCACAAGGCCATAACGCCTTAGCACAACCACAAAGGTTAACACACATGTTCCATACTAGTGTTTATTCATTCTATGACATTAGTATCTAACACAAGCCTCGTCACCGCACGTACGATCGTTGTCATTATGTCATTCCACACTTTTCGACATTGTTTACGGTAATCATCCTCACTCTACCTATTTCATATTTTAACATGCATACATTCTCAAATAGGCTTAATCAACAAGAGAAAATAGGTGAAACATAAGTCAATTGCATAATAGGAACATATAAACAACATATCACATATCATCCCTTTCCTTCATTTGCCTCTAAATAATTTGTCTTACAACATACCCCTAATTTCCACTTTCTATTGGGTAGAAGGTCGTCGTGGCTTTCTAACGATACCAAGAACGTCCCGATCCGGGTTACGGATCAAAAGTATGAAGGAAACAAAACTGCACAAACTGTCATGTTCGCTAGGTGAACCTCCCAGCGAGTGTTCTCTTCCGCCTTCGCTAGGAGAAACTCCAGGCGAATCAACAATCAGAACAAAATAGACCTAAAGTTCGCTTCGCGAACTCCCTGGCGAACATTCGCCTCGCCCTTCGCTTCGCGAACACCTTAGCGAAACAAGGCAGAACCAATCAGCACTGAAAAGGCACAAAGTTCGCTAGGCGAACGTCGTTGGCGAACATTCGCTGACCTTCGCTGCCGGGTTCACTAGGCAAACCCTCGAAAGTTTGTTCGCTGCGACTCGCCCCAGATTTGCTAGGCGAAGCCTAGAAAACCCAACTACCCCACAACACTGCTATTCATCCAAAATCCATAATTTTACCATCCAAAACACATCCAACCATTAACATAACAACCAAAACACAGTATAATCATAACAACAATCATTTATCTTGCATTTCATCCGTTAGATTCATGATTTTAGCACAATTATTCATTTTCTCACAATCTCAACCTAACTCTAAAACTCATGAATTTCTACAACTAAGGCATCTATCTAGAACCCACCCTGAGTAGAGGATGATGATGAAGAAGATGAGATGATTTGGTGAAGAATGGGTGATGATCTTGATCTTTGAGTTCTTTGGAAATTTTCTCCTCCTTTTCCTTCCTTTCCTCTTCTTTCTATCTTTTTCTTCCTTTGCTTCAATTGTGGAAAAAAGGTGGAAAGGAAATGATATAACAAATATCATTAATTAGTAACACTACTAATTGCCCAAAAAGTCTCCCAAACGCCAAAAGTTAAAACCTCAGAGTCAGATAATATTAATTTGATCTGCTCTGAGCTCATCAGTTTACTCCAATTATTTCATCCAAATAATTCTCAGAGTAAACTGGAACCCAGTTGATCATAATAATATTATCCAGAGTAAAATAATTTACGGGGTATTACATCCTCCCCCCTTAAATAGAATTTCGCCCACGAATTTAAAACAATTACCTGAAAAGATGAGGATAAAATTCTCGCATCTCCGATTCCAATTCCCAAGTTACATTGCCCGGATGCGTCTCATCCCACTGGATCCTAACAAGAGGAATCTCTTTATTCCTTAACACCTTGGTTTCTCTTCATGCGATATGACTTGGTTGAGGCTCAAACGTCAAATCTGCTTCTATCTCAATTGTATCTGGTAAAATTGTCTGAAGAGGATCCGGGACAAACTTCCGAAACTGAGATACATGAAAAACGTCATGCATCTCTGACAGAGAAGGCGGTAAGGCTAATCTATAAGCTACTTCACCAATTCTTCCGAGAATTTGATACGGTCCCACGTATCTCAGACTTTACTTCCGTGACTGAAACGGTCCTTTCAACCGCAATCTCGGAGTAACTTTCAAAAACACGTGATCACCTTCTTCAAATTCTAAAGGTCTTCTACGGTTATCCACATAACTCTTCTGACGATCTTGTACTTGTTTTTCCTTATCACGGATCATCCTAATCTTTTTCGTAGTTTCATGAATATTCTCGGGTCCCAACATTCTATCTTCACCAACTTCTGCCCAGCACAATGGTGTCCTACACTTCCTTCCATACAATGCCTCATAAGGTGTCATACCAATACTTGCATGATAACCTTTATTATAAGAAAATTCAATCAACGGCAAAAATTCTATCCAATTTCCTCCACTTGTAACTACACAAGCTCTCAACATATCTTCCATCGTTTGTATTGTCTGCTCCGTCTGACCATCCGTTTGCGGATGATTCGACGTACTCAAACACAACTTCGTTCCCATATCTTGTTGAAAAGCTCTCCAAAATCTGGAAGTAAACTTTGGATCTCTATCAGAAACAATACTAGTGGGAATACCATGCAATCTCACTATCTCTGAAATGAACAACCTTGCGAGATGACTCGCCTTGTAGGTAGTCTTCACAGCTAAGAAATGCGCAGATTTCATTAACCGATCCACAATTACCCTAATCGAATCATAACTACCCTGAGTACGGGGTAGTCCAACGGCGAAGTCCATAGAAATACTATCCCACTTCCATACCAGAATTTCTAAAGGTTGCAACAAGCCACCCGGTCTTTGGTGTTCGATCTTCACTTGTTGGCACACCGCACATTCCGACACATACACCGCAATATCCTTTTTCATCCCGGACCACCAATAGTCCTTCTTTAAATCTTGATACATCTTTGAAGACCCAGGATGTATAGTAAAAGCACCCTTATGCGCTTCTTCCAAAATCCTCCTTTTCAACTCCGTGTTATCCGGAACACAAATCCTTTGGTCAAACACAATAATTCCGTCGGTAGCTCGCACAAAACCCGGTTGTACCAACACTTCTTGTAACTTCGCATCTAACCCTTGTCCTTGTTGGATTTCTTCCCTAAGAGTAGATTGATATTCGAATTTCCCATAATCACACCATTAGGAGTCCAAACAAAATGAAGATTTATATCTCAAAATTTTTCCAATAAAATATACTCTAGCATCATCAACTCGGCATTATGCAACACCTTCCTGCTCAATGCATCTGCCACTTTATTTGCTTTTCCCGGATGGTATCTTAGCTCCAAGTCATAATCCTTCAAATACTCCATCCACCTCCTTTGACGCATGTTCAACTCTTTCTGATCAAAGAGGTACTTTAAGCTCTTGTGGTCACTAAACATCTTAAAACGTACACCATACAAATAGTGACGCCACACTTTCAAAGTAAATACAACTGCCACCAATTCTAAATCATGCGTTGGATAATTCTCTTCATGGACTTTCAACTGTCGAGAAGCATAAGCCACCACATGTCCATCTTGCATTAACACACCTCCTAATCCCTTCTTCGATGCATCACAAAATACCTCATACGACTTGTTAGGATCAGGAATAACCAAAACAGGAGCGGTCGTTAATCTTTCCTTCAAACCCATAAAACTTCTTTCACAAGTCGAATCCCACTCGTATAAACAATCCTTTCGAGTAAGTCTCGTCATGGGTAAAGCCAGTTGGGAAAAGCCTTTAATAAACCTTCTATAATAACCTGTTAACCCCAAGAAACTCCTAACCTCTGCAACGTTCTTCGGTCTCTCTCAATTAATCACCGCCTCAACTTTTGATGGATCCACCGCCACACCTCCTTGAGATATGACGTGACCAAGAAAATTTACCTCCGACATCCAAAACTCATAATTGCTTAGCTTGGCAAAAAGTTGTCTCTCTTGTAAGATGGATAAAATGATTCTGAGGTGTTCACCGTGCTCTTGATAATCACGAGAATAGATAAGAATGTCATCAATAAAAATCACCACAAATTGGTCCAAGTAAGGTTGAAATATCTGATTCATATAATCCATGAAAACTGCCGTTGGAGCATTTGTCACACCGAAAGGCATCACCAAAAATTCATAATGACCATAACGGGTTCTAAACGCAGTCTTCGGTACATCTGAACTCTTCACACGAATCTGATGATAACCCGACCGTAAATCAATCTTCAAGAACACACAGGCTCATTTCAATTGATCTAATAGATCGTCTATCCTTGGTAATGGGTATTTATTCTTGATGGTGATCTTATTCAACTGACGGTAATCAATACACAACCGCATTCCACCATCCTTCTTCTTTACCAATAACACTGGAGCTCCCCAGGGCGAAACACTTGGTCGAACAAAATTCTTAGCCATTAGTTCTTCCAATTGATTTTTTAATTCTCTTAATTCAAATGGTGTCATCCGATACGGAGAAACAGATATTGGAGCCGTTTCCGGTATCAGGTCAATAGAGAATTCCACTTCCCTCTCTGGAGGAAGAGAAGTAATATCCTCAGGGAAAACTTGGGGAAATTCACAGACTACCGGAATGTTCCACACCTGAAGGTTGTTACTCTCCTCTTTAGTAAGAACGAAAAGAACCGACTTTTCCTTTTCAAATGAGAAATTTATCATTCCAACCGTACCTTCTAAAATAATTGTCAAAACATCCTTCGGAGTAGCTTCAGTAGATGGAATAATGATTAGCTTTTCTTCACACCCAATAAATACCGAATTAGCTAAAAGCCAATCCATTCCCAAAACAACATCCACTTTCTTAAGCGGTAAACAAATCAGATCAATCTGGAAAAATCTTCCATCCACAGATAAAACACAATTCTCACACATTAATGGTGTTTCAACCATCTCATCCATGGCGGTAGTAACCACCATGGGTGGAGACAAAGGAACCGCTTGAAAACCAAGCCGCTTTACACATTGCATCGATACGAAAGAGTGTGTGGCTCCACAATCAAATAAAACAAAACAAGGATTTCCATTCACAAAACACGTACCAGCAATCAAAGAGTTGTCACCCTTTGCTTTCCTCGCATCCAAAGTATATACTCGACCGATATTCCTCCCTTGTGCCTGATTCCTACTTTGAGGAGAATCCCTCGCCAAGTGGCCCACCTTATGACACTAATAACACCTCACACCTTCGATACCACATCGTCCATGATGATTCTTACCACAAGTGCGACACACAGGAGGTGCGCTGGTCCTAGAATTCTGAACCTGCTTTCCCTTAAAAATTTGTTGCCTTGGTCTAAATTGTTGATTCGATCTCCCAAGATCACTTTGATTCACCCTATTCAACTCTCCTTCTGCTTGCACCTTCTTTAAGCTATGCTCCGCCATATAACATTGCCTTAACAATTCAGCATAGTTAGTGAATTCCCTCTGCGACACGTTATGCGAAATTTCAGCCCTCAAACCAAACAGAAACTAATCAATCTTCCACCTCTCATCAGGAGCATACATGGCCTGCCTAGAATAAGCAGCCATAACCTCGAACTTTTCTGCATAAGAAGCCACAGTCAAGTTGCCTTGTCTCAACTGTTGAAACTTGAATTCCTTCTAAGACCTTAAGGAACTTGGAAAATACTTCTCCATAAAATTTATCTTAAACTGCTCCCATACTTTCGGTACCTCTTGAATTGTCATTAAGGCTAAAGCGCTCTCCCACCACCTCATGGCAGGACCCTTCAACAAGTGAGAAGTGAAGACCATTTTATTTTCCTCACTGCACTGAACTATCAAGAAAATCCGCTCTATACCGGATATCCATTCATGAGCCTTTACTGGATTTAACCCTCCCTGAAACTCCGGAGGATTCATACGAATGAAATCCCTAAAGGTTCCCCCTACAGCTTCAGGAACAACCACTGGAGGATGCACGCCACCAGCCATTTGATATACCATTTGTTGCACAAACTGATTCTGTTGTTGCTGCATCTGCTGCAAAAATTGATACAAAGGGGCATTCCCCTCGTCACCTGGTGGATTGGTCCCAGCTGGAGTGGTTCTCGGTCTAACCCGGTTGTTTCTGCGCCTGTCGGCCATGTTCCTAAATGTCATAGAGATAGGATTAAGTTGATTAAGCTCAATACCATAAATATAACACGTAAGACCAACAGCGACACAACGCATATGAAACGGAAAGAAAAAACTTATACTATTTCATGGCTAGGTCGAGGATACGACCTGCTCTGATACCAACTGTAACGCCCATATATATACATACATCAAAGCATATATTATACATGAATAATATAATTGGTACTGAAATATACAAGTTCCTAGTAACACAGTATACATATAAATGCCCAAAAACCTAATACAACAACTATGGCATGTTATATATATAAGATGTTCCAAAAACACTAAGAACTAGATCAATACAATGATCTCAAAATAACGCCATAGCGGAAGCCATGCCAAAAGCTACGATCCGTAAGGAAAAGTCAAACCACTTTGTCCTTACCCTTCGCCGAACCTATAGTACCTGTGATGTAAACAACAACGTGGGGTGAGATACATCAATCTCAGTGAGTTCCCTATCTTATAGGTCCTCTCGGCTCTACAAGGTTCTAACAAACCTAACTCAAGTCAAAAGGAAGGGGGATGACTTTGAGTACACACACACTATATGGAAACATGTTATGAGTTCATCAACTCACACTATCACTAATCGGTAACCACACCAAGGCATCCCCTTTTCCCGTCCGCTTCTACGTCTAGAAGTCGACCTGAGTCATGGATCCTGGTAACCTACTTGACATACGAATGGATTCGGGTTCTACGGGCCATTAACCGTTTTGAACCGTCACTTCACACGGGCCATTAACCGTCACAAGCATACGCTCCCAGAGCGCCATTCGTACTGCACGCAGGAATCAAACCTGCCAAGTAGTTATGCACATGTTTCAGAGGAGCTCGAGACCCATGAAACACACTCACAAGATAACCGGTTACGATTACGTGATCCCACTCACAACCGTGATCGTATTCGACGATCACAAAGCCATAACGCCTTAGCACAACCACAAAGGTTAACACACATATTCCATACTAGTGTTTATTCATTCTATGACATTAGTATCTAACACAAGCCTCGTCACCGCACGTACAATCGTTGTTATTATGTCATTCCACACTTTCTGACATTGGTCACGGTAATCATCCTCTCTCTACCTATTTCGTATTTTAACATGCATACATTCTCAAATAGGCTTAATCAATAAGAGAAAATAGGTGAAACATAAGTCAATTGCATAATAGGAACATATAAACAACATATCACATATCATCCCTTTCCTTCATTTGCCTCTAAATAATTTGTCCTACAACATACCCCTAATTTCCACTTTCTATTGGGTAGAAGGTCGTCGTGGCTTTATAACGATACCAAGAACGTCCCGATCCGGGTTACGGATCAAAAGTTATGAAGGAAACAAAACTGCACAAACTGTCATGTTCACTAGGCGAGCCTCCCAGCGAGCGTTCGCTTCCGACTTCGCTAGGCGAAGCTCCAGGCGAATCAACAATCAGAACAAAACAGACCTAATGTTCGCTTCGCAAACTCCCTGGCGAACATTCGCCTCGCCCTTCGCTTCGCGAACACCTTAGCGAAACAAAGCAGAACCAACCAGCACTGAAAAGGCACAAAGTTCGCTAGGCGAACGTTGTTGGCGAACATTCGCTGACATTCGCTGCCGGGTTCGCCAGGCGAATCCTCGAAAGTTTGTTCGCTGCGACTCGCCCCAGATTTGCTAGGCGAAGCCTGAAAAACTCAACTTCTCCACAGCGCTGCTATTCATCCAAAATCCATAATTTTACCATCCAAAACACATCCAACCATTAACATAACAACCAAAACACAGTATAATCATAACAACAATCATTTATCTTGCATTTCATCCGTTAGATTCATGATTTTAGCACAATTATTCATTTTCTCACAATCTCAACCTAACTCTAAAACTCATGAATTTCTACAACTAAGGCATCTATCTAGAACCCACCCTGAGTAGAGGATGATGATGAAGAAGATGAGATGATTTGGTGAAGAATGGGTGATGATCTTGATCTTTGAGTTCTTTGGAAATTTTCTCCTCCTTTTCCTGCCTTTCCTCTTCTTTCTATCTTTTTCTTCCTTTGCTTCAATTGTGGAAAAAGGGTGGAAAGGAAATGATATAACAAATATCATTAATTAGTAACACTACTAATTGCCCAAAAAGTCTCCCAAACGCCAAAAGTTAAAACCTCAGAGTCAGATAATATTAATTTGATCTGCTCTGAGCTCATCAGTTTACTCCAATTATTTCATTCAAATAATTCTCAGAGTAAACCGGAACCCAGTTGATCATAATAATATTATCCAGAGTAAAATAATTTACGGGGTATTACATCCTCTCCCCTTAAATAGAATTTCGCCCACGAATTTAAAATAATTACCTGAAAAGATGAGGATAAAAGTCTCGCATCTCCGATTCCAATTCCCAAGTTACATCGCCCGGATGCGTCTCATCCCACTGGATCCTAACAAGAGGAATCTCTTTATTCCTTAACACCTTGGTTTCTCTTCCTGCGATATGACTTGGTTAAGGCTCAAACGTCAAATCTGCTTCTATCTCAATTGTATATGGTAAAATTGGCTAAAGAGGATCCGGGACAAATTTCCGAAGCTGAGATACATGAAAAACGTCATGCATCTCTGACAGAGAAGGCGGTAAGGCTAAACTGTAAGCTACTTCACCAGTTCTTTCGAGAATTTGATACGGTCCCACGTATCTCGGACTTAACTTCCGCGACCGAAACGGTCCTTTCAACCGCAATCTCGGAGTAACTTTCAAAAACATGTGATCACCTTCTTCAAATTCTAAAGGTCTTCTACGGTTATCCGCATAATTCTTCTGACGATCTTGTGCTTGTTTGTCCTTATCACGCATCATCCTAATCTTTTCCGTAGTTTCATGAATATTCTCGGGTCCCAACATTCTATCTTCTCCAACTTCTGCCCAGCACAATGGTGTCCTACACTTCCTTCCATACAATGCCTCATAAGGTGCCATACCAATACTTGCATGATAACCGTTATTATAAGAAAATTCAATCAACGGCAAAAGTTCTATCCAATTTCCTCCACTTGCAAGTACACAAGCTCTCAACATATCTTCCATCGTTTGTATCGTCCGCTCCGTCTGACCATCCATTTGCGGATGATTCGACGTACTCAAACACAACTTCGTTCCCATATCTTGTTTAAAAGCTCTCCAAAATCTGGAAGTAAACTTTGGATCTCTATCCGAAACGATACTAGTGGGAATACCATGTAATCTCACTATCTCCGAAATGAACAACCTTGCGAGATGACTCGCCTTGTAGGTAGTCTTCACAGCTAAGAAATGCGCAGATTTCGTTAACCGATCCACAATTACCCAAATCGAATCATAACCACCTTGAGTACGGGGTAGTCCAACGGCGAAGTCCATAGAAATACTATCCCACTTCCATACCAGAATTTCTAAAGGTTGCAACAAGCCACCCGGTCTTTGGTGTTCGATCTTCACTTGTTGGCACACCGCACATTCCGACACATACACCGCAATATCCTTTTTCATCCCGGACCACCAATAGTCCTTCTTTAAATCTTGATACATCTTTGAAGACCCAGGATGTATAGTAAAAGCACCCTTATGCGCTTCTTCCAAAATCCTCCTTTTCAACTCCGTGTTATCCGGAACACAAATCCTTTGGTCAAACACAATAATTCCGTCGGTAGCTCGCACAAAACCCGGTTGTACCAACACTTTTTGTAACTTCACATCTAACCCTTGTCCTTGTTGGATTTCTTCCCTAAGAGTAGAATTGATATTCAAATTTCCCATAATCACACCATTAGGAGTCCAAACAAAATGAAGATTTATGTCTCGAAATTTTTCCAATAAAATATACTCTAGCATCATCAACTCGGCATTATGCAACACCTTCCTGCTCAATGCATCTGCCACTTTATTTTCTTTGCCCGGATGGTATCTTAGCTCCAAGTCATAATCCTTCAAATACTCCATCCACCTCCTTTGATGCATGTTCAACTCTTTCTGATCAAAGAGGTACTTTAAGCTCTTGTGGTCACTAAACATCTTAAAACGTACACCATACAAATAGTGACGCCACACTTTCAAAGTAAATACAACTGCCGCCAATTCTAAATCATGCGTTGGATAATTCTCTTCATGGACTTTCAACTGTCGAGAAGCATAAGCCACCACATGTCCATCTTGCATTAACACACCTCCTAATCCCTTCTTCGATGCATCACCAAATACCTCATACGACTTGCTAGGATCAGGAATAACCAAAACAGGAGCGGTCGTTAATCTTTCCTTCAAACCCATAAAACTTCTTTCACAAGCCGAATCCCACTCGTATGAACAATCCTTTCGAATAAGTCTCGTCATGGGTAAAGCCAGTTGGGAAAAGCCTTTAATAAACCTTCTATAATAACCTGTTAACCCCAAGAAACTCCTAACCTCTACAACGTTCTTCGGTCTCTCTCAATTAATCCCCGCCTCAACTTTTGATGGATCCACCGCCACACCTCCTTGAGATATGACGTGACCAAGAAAATTTACCTCCGACATCCAAAACTCATAGTTGCTTAGCTTGGCAAAAAGTTGTCTCTCTTGTAAGATGGATAAAACGATTCTGAGGTGTTCACCGTGCTCTTGAGAATCACGAGAATAGATAAGAATGTCATCAATAAAAATCACCATAAATTGGTCCAAGTAAGGTTGAAATATCCGATTCATATAATCCATGAAAACTGCCGCCGGAGCATTTGTCACACCGAAAGGCATCACCAAAAATTCATAATGACCATAACGGGTTCTAAACGCAGTCTTCGGTACATCTGAACTCTTCACACGAATCTGATGATAACCCGACCGTAAATCAATCTTCAAGAACACACAGGCTCCTTTCAATTGATCTAACAGATCGTCTATCCTTGGTAATGGGTATTTATTCTTGATGGTGACCTTATTCAAATGACGGTAATCAATACACAACCGCATTCCACCATCCTTCTTCTTTACCAATAACACTGGAGCTCCCCAGGGTGAAACACTTGGTCGAACAAAATGCTTAGCCATTAGTTCTTCCAATTGATTCTTTAATTCTCTTAATTCAAGTGGTGTCATCCGATACAGAGAAACGGATATTGGAGTCGTTCCCGGTATCTGGTCAATAGAGAATTCCACTTCCCTCTCCGGAGGAAGAGAAGTAATATCCTCGGGGAAAACTTGGGGAAATTCACAGACTACCGGAATGTTCCACACCTGAAGGTTGTTACTCTCCTCTTTAGTAAGAACGAAAAGAACCGACTTTTCCTTTTCAAACGAGAAATTTATCATTCCAACCGTACCTTCTAAAATAGTTGTCAAAACATCCTTCGGAGTAGCTTCAGTAGATGGAATAATGATTAGCTTTTCTTCACACCCAATAAATACCGAATTAGCTGAAAGCCAATCCATTCCCAAAACAACATCCACTTTCTTAAGCGGTAAACAAATCAGATCAATCTGGAAAAATCTTCCATCCACAGATAAAACACAATTCTCACACATTAATGGTGTTTCAACCATCTCATCCATGGCGGTAGTAACCACCATGGGTGGAGACAAAGGAACCGCTTGCAACCCAAGCCGCTTTACATATTGCATCGATACGAAAGAGTGTGTGGCTCCACAATCAAATAAAACAAAGCAAGGATTTCCACTCACAAAACACGTACCAGCAATCAAAGAGTTGTCACCCTTTGCTTTCCTCGCATCCAAAGTATATACTCGACCGGTATTCCTCCCTTGTGCCTGATTCCTACTCTGAGGAGAATCCCTCGCCAAGTGGCCCACCTTCTGACACTGATAACACCTCACACCTTCGATACCACATCGTCCATGATGATTCCTACCGCAAGTGCGACACACAGGAGGTGCGCTGGTCCTAGAATTCTGAACCTGCTTTCCCTTAAAAGTTTGTTGCCTTGGTCTAAAATGTTGATTCGATCTCCCAAGATCACTTTGATTCACCTTATTCAACTCTCCTTCTGCTTGCACCTTCTTTAAGCTATGCTCCGCCACATAACATTGCCTTAACAATTCAGCATAGTTAGTGAATTCCCTCTGCGACACGCTATGCGAAATTTCAGCCCTCAAACCAAACAGAAACTGATCAATCTTCCACCTCTCATCAGGAGCATACATGGCCTGCCTAGAATAAGCAGCCATAACCTCGAACTTTTCTGCATAAGAAGCCACGGTCAAGTTGCCTTGTCTCAACTGTTGAAACTCGAATTCCTTCTAAGACCTTAAGGAACTTGGAAAATGCTTCTCCATAAAATTTATCTTAAACTGCTCCCATACTTTCGGTACCTCTTGAATTGTCATTAAGGCTAAAGCGCTCTCCCACCACCTCATGGCAGGACCCTTCAACAAGTGAGAAGCGAAGACCACTTTATTTTCCTCATTGCATTGAACTATCAAGAAAATCCGCTCCATACCGGATATCCATTCATGAGCCTTTACTGGATTTAACCCTCCCTGAAACTTCGGAGGATTCATACGAATGAAATCCCTAAAGGTTCCCCCTACAGCTTTAGGAACAACCACTGGAGGATGCACGCCACCAGCCATTTGCTGTACCATTTATTGCACAAACTGATTCTGTTGTTACTGCATCTGCTGCAAAAATTGATACAAAGGGGCATTCCCCTCGTCACCTGGTGGATTGGTCCCAGCTGGAGTGGTTCTCGGTCTAACCCGGTTGTTTCTGCGTGTGTCGGCCATGTTCCTAAATGTCATAGAGATAGGATTAAGTTAATTAAGCTCAATACCATAAATATAACACGTAAGACCAACAGCGACACAACGCATATGAAACGGAAAAAAAAACTTATACTATTTCATGGCTAGGTCGAGGATACGACCTGCTCTGATACCAACTGTAACGCCCATATATATACATACATCAAAGCATATATTATACATGAATAATATAATTGGTACTGAAATATACAAGTTCCTAGTAACACAGTATACATATAAATGCCCAAAAACCTAATACAACAACTATGGCATATTATATATACAAGATGTTCCAAAAACACTAAGAACTAGATCAATACAATGATCTCAAAATAACGCCATAGCGGAAGCCATGCCAAAAGCTACGATCCGTAAGGAAAAGTCAAACCACTTTGTCCTTACCCTTCGCCGAACCTGTAGTACCTGTGATGTAAACAACAACGTGGGGTGAGATACATCAATCTCAGTGAGTTCCCTATCTTATAGGTCCTCTCGGCTCTACAAGGTTCTAACAAACCTAACTCAAGTCAAAAGGAAGGGGGATGACTTTGAGTACACACACACTATATGGAAACATGTTATGAGTTCATCAACTCACACTATCACTAATCGGTAACCACACCAAGGCATCCCCTTTTCCCGTCCACTTCTACGTCTAGAAGTCGACCCGAGTCATGGATCCTGGTAACCTACTTGACATACGAATGGATTCGGGTTCTACGGGCCATTAACCATTATGAACCGTCACTTCACACGGGCCATTAACCGTCACAAGCATACGCTCCCAGAGCGCCATTCGTACTGCACGCGGGAATCAAACCTGCCAAGTAGTTGTGCACATGTTTCAGAGGAGATCGAGACCCATGAAATGCACTCACAAGATAACCGGTTACGATTACGTGATCCCACTCACAACCGTGATCGTATTCGACGATCACAAGGCCATAACACCTTAGCACAACCACAAAGGTTAACACACATGTTCCATACTAGTGTTTATTCATTCTATGACATTAGTATCTAACACAAGCCTCGTCACCGCACGTACAATCGTTGTCATTATGTCATTCCACACTTTCTGACATTGGTCACGGTAATCATCCTCACTCTACCTATTTCGTATTTTAACATGCATACATTCTCAAATTGGCTTAATCAACAAGAGAAAATAGGTGAAACATAAGTCAATTGCATAATAGGAACATATAAACAACATATCACATATCATCCCTTTCCTTCATTTGCCTCTAAATAATTTGTCTTACAACATACCCCTAATTTCCACTTTCTATTGGGTAGAAGGTCGTCGTGGCTTTCTAACGATACCAAGAACGTCCCGATCCGGGTTACAGATCAAAAGTTATGAAGGAAACAAAACTGCACAAACTGTCATGTTCGCTAGGCGAACCTCCCAGCAAGCGTTCGCTTCCGCCTTCGCTAGGCGAAGCTCCAGGCGAATCAATAATCAGAATAAAACAGACCTAAAGTTCGCTTCACGAACTCCCTGGCGAACATTCGCCTCGCTCTTCGCTTCGCGAACACCTTAGCGAAACAAGGCAGAACCAACCAGCACTGAAAAGGCACAAAGTTCGCTAGGCGAACGTCGTTGGCGAACATTCGCTGTCGGGTTCGCTAGGCGAACCCTCGAAAGTTTGTTCGCTGCGACTCGCCCCAGATTTGCTAGGCGAAGCCTAGAAAACCCAACTTCCCCACAGCGCTGCTATTCATCCAAAATCCATAATTTTACCATCCAAAACACATCCAACCATTAACATAACAACCAAAACACAGTATAATCATAACAACAATCATTTATCTTGCATTTCATCCGTTAGATTCATGATTTTAGCACAATTATTCATTTTCTCACAATCTCAATCTAACTCTAAAACTCATGAATTTCTACAACTAAGGCATCTATCTAGAACCCACCCTGAGTAGAGGATGATGATGAAGAAGATGAGATGATTTGGTGAAGAATGGGTGATGATCTTGATCTTTGAGTTCTTTGGAAATTTTCTCCTCCTTTTCCTTCCTTTCCTCTTCTTTCTATCTTTTTCTTCCTTTGCTTCAATTGTGGAAAAAGGGTGGAAAGGAAATGATATAACAAATATCATTAATTAGTAACACTACTAATTGCCCAAAAAGTCTCCCAAACGCCAAAAGTTAAAACCTCAAAGTCAGATAATATTAATTTGATCTGCTCTGAGCTCATCAGTTTACTCCAATTATTTCATCCAAATAATTCTCAGAGTAAACCGGAACCCAGTTGATCATAATAATATTATCCAGAGTAAAATAATTTACGGGGTATTACATCATTAGTATCTCTGCCTTTTGGGTCTATATGATTTTTCTCTTGTGTGGTCGAGACCAATTTGAGTAAGTTGTGAATTAGATCCATGGATTATTACACTAATGAGCCAATTTCCATCTGGCCCCAGCTTAAGTAGAAATAATCATTAAGTGGTGTATTGCTTTTATCACTGCCTCCAAAGTCATGAGAAGTAGAATTGTGGCTATAGTGATGGCAATGATGTCTTTATCGAACCTCTTACACTCTTTTCGATTGAATTTCATTAGAAAAATTCCCCTTAGAGTGTCTATGGAGTGATTGTGTTGCAACATATCTAGTTGTGTTGTGATATAAGAAGGAAACTTATGTTGATTTGCGGAGGAGTCTCTCATTAAAGAGGCTTGTGTTATGTTGTTGTACTAGGTTATATATGTTCATCATGAGTTGGTTAGCACCATATATGCATGGCGTAGTTTAAAGTTGGTGAAGGATGTGTGAATATTTGGTCTAGATGATTGGAATGACGGAGAAGGAGGAGGAAGATGTTGATATTGCAATGGTTTAAGTGAGAATCACTACAAGAAAAATGGCACACTACGACGGTTATTTTGGCAGGTTACGACGGTAAAAACCGCCATAATTTACAATCTACGACGGTAGTGGTACCGTCGCAGAAACATGTGTCCCCAAGCTATTTAGCGACGGTTTCCAAAACCGTCACACCAACCGTCGCTATATTTTCACGACGGGTTGGAACTGACCTAAAGTGGAAATGGCGACGGTTAAATACCGTCGCGAATATACTTTTGATTTTTGTTTTCATTGTTGATTGCGACGGTTTAAAACTGTCGTGAATGTGATATCTTGACAGTTCAAACCGTCGTAATTTGATTTATAAATATTGTTCGACGGTTAAATACCGTCGTGAATATAGTTTTGATTTTTGTTTTCATTGTTGATTGCGACGGTTTAAAACTGTCGTGAATGTGATATCCTGACGGTTCAAACCGTCGTAATTTGTTTTATAAATTTTAAATATAATTTATTTGGTAACAATTTGAAACGCTATTAATTATTTAATTTTTACATTTATCAATAGGTTAAACCATTATTAATTTTTATCTATTATATTATTTTTTTTATAATACATTTTTTTATTTAAATTATTACCTACTAAAATATTTTTAAATATAGTATCATTTTTTTTTATATTATTTTTTTCTTTAAATTATTTCTACTATAATAATTTTATTTATAGTATTTTTTTCCTATCACTTTTTTACATAGTAAAATTAATTCCAATAAAAAATATATAATATTAAATAAGCATCATAATATCAAAATATTGTGAGTTCCATAATCATATAAAATGTGAGTTTCATAATCATGTCATGTAGTAAAAAAACCAAAAACACATCAGATCCTAATGTAGGATCACACTGTGTACTATCACCTTCTATAGATTGTCCCTCACGTGTTCTTTTTACCGATTTTTCTTTCACTGACTTTTTACCAAAGATGACTTCAACATCTTTAACCTGTTCAAAAATTTCATGTCCAGATAATGTTCTCGGTGGACTCCGCATTTCTTGTTCACCATTAAAGCGGATCATGTTCAATCTAAACCTGTGTCTTCGATCAAGAAAACGACGATGACCCATAAAACACCATTTACGACTAGCTTTAAGACGAAGAGATGTAGTTTGAAAGTTACACGATGGGCAAGCAAGCCCTGTGTATGTGTTCCACCCAGAAAGTGCACCCAAACCTGGAAAGTCACTAATCGTCCACATCAAATTTGCATGCAACTTGAACATCTCTTTCTTGAAAGAATCGTATGTATCCACACCATCTGTCCATAACTCCTTCAGCTCTTTGACTAAGGGTTGTAAGTAGACATCAATATTATTTCCTGGTGCTTCTTTACCAGGAATTATCATTGACATTATAAATGATGTCTGCTTCATGCAAACCCATGGAGGAGTGTTATATGGAATGAGAACAACTGGCCAAATACTATTGTTTGTACTCATCACACTAAAAGGATTAAAACCATCACTAGCCAATGCAAGACGCACATTTTGCGGATCTGATGAAAACCAAGTATGTGTCAAGTCAAATTTCTTCCAAGCTTCTGAATCTCTAGGATGCCTCAACATTCCATCATTGTTAGTATCTGTTGCATGCCATCTCATATCCTCGACCGTCTTTGATGACAAAAATAATCTCTGTAATCGAGGTTTTAATGGAAAATAACGAAGAACTTTAGCAGGAATTTTTTTCTTTTTCTTGTTAATAGAGACCTCTTCATTTGTTTTCCATTTTGAAGTGTTGCAATTTTTGCAAGTCTGCCTTTCTTCATCTTCTCCCCAATAAAGCATACAACCGTTTGGACATGCAGGTATCTTTACATAATTCAAACCAAGTTTTGTGATTGATTTCTTGGCTTCATAGAACGAACCTGGAATATTTTCATATTCAAATGCATCTTTTATTAACTCTAAAATCATTGTTGCCTTCTCACTCAATCCACATAAACACTTTATATGGTACAACTTAACCAAAAAAGATAGTCTTGAATATCGTCTACACCCTTCATATAAAGGTTGTTCTCTTTCTCTAGCCAATTCATAGTACTCCTTGGCTTCGTTTCTTTCCTGAGTTGCACTTGGCATCACATGATCTTCTTGGTCAATCTCCAAATTTGACGCATATGGTATTTCATTAGCATGATTCCTATCAACTCCAAATGTATCGTTGATCATGTTATAAATAGGATCTTCGACAATGATAGTATCTTCAACCATATTTGGAGTAGTACTTTGGAAGATAGTATTAGGTACTACAAAGGACTCTCCATGATGAATCCACATGGTGTATCCCTGCGGAAATGGTGACCACATTAAGTGGTCGAACATGTCACTCCTACTCTTTAATTTTTTGAAACCGCAGTGTTTGCAAGGGCATATTACTACGTCGTTTTCTTTTGCACCTTTAAATGCAAAATCAATAAATTCTTTTATCCCTTGCTGATACGCAATCGATGATTGTGGCTTAGTAATCCATGACTTATCCATTTCTTCAAAAAATAGACATAGACAGATACAACTGTAAAGTTCAAAGCAAATCCTATCAAATAAATAAGTTGACACTCTAACTGAAAATATTTATAGCAACAGAATTATATATCATTGAAAGACAAAAGTTACACTCTAGCCTCATAATCACAAACTAATCAGAATGAACCCAAAACATTCATTTAATTTTAAACAGGGTATCGATGTAAGCGTTGGAGAAAAAACTACATAAACTAATGCTATGACAATAACATCATCATCTTGTTTAGAATTAACAAGCTCATAGTCACATGCAAGTTTATAGCATATAACCAAGTTGTCAAACATGGGTCCATAACAATACTAATATCACTTATTTTTGAATAAAAATAAATAAAATAAAATAAAAACTCTTGATTAAAAGTTGAAAGAAGAACGAATAAAATAAAATAAAAACTCTTGATTAAAAGTTGAAAGAAGAACGAATAGGTACCTTGATGGGAGTAATTTGACCAGGTACAATACACTCAGGACCAGCTGCTTCAAATATAGCCCGAACTGTACGATTAACAAGAATTTGACATTGTAAGAAAGTAGAAATTAGCAACCCGACTGTAACATATTTAACTAAATGTTGGTAGAGTAGAGATATCACAAACGTAATAGACCAAAGTAGAGAGAAATAAATAATACGACAAGAAGGTGTTACTGCTTGTGAAGATTTATGAATTCTAATTTGAAGAAGATATATCACATACGAAAATCTATGTATTAGATAAATAAGTAGGATAACTCATGAGAAAAAATTCCAAATGGAAAAATAAATTATCACAAAGTGTCATTTTAGAAGTGATAATTTCACTTTATACCACCATTATTCTTTATTTTCGGTTCTGGTATGGGTCAATTTAAAAATAGCTATCTAACTTAATTTAATGTAAGTACAGTTGTTTTTAGAGTACAATAATGTATATTTATTAGTGTAGTATTTATCATCATCATCACACGTATGCAAAGTAGTACAAATTTTGGTTTCATTCTAAACATGTTGGTTATAACTATGTTTCTATTACTCTAGGGAAGTAGATATTATTCTTAAACTCATGACAGATACTGTTCATTACGTAACTAAGGAAAAGGACACTGCATTTGTGTAGGTTGCAGGAAAATAAATTATTTATATATATTTTTGTTAGTATTATGATTAATATTTAGAAGATGTTTTTTACTCTTTTAAGTGAATTAGCTTTGCATGCATGTCACAAAGGTAGCATACTAGCACAACATGCTTAGTATTCCTCTCTCAGCATAATAAAAAACACTCTTTTGCTTACAAGTCACTACCACCTGGCGCAGCACCCTCCCTCCGTCATTCGCGCGTCATCTATATTCATTGATCCTCACACATTTTTTTCGGTAACTCCCCTTCATCTCTTCATACACACATACTTCACTTCTCATGCTCACATAAACTCACACAAACATAAACATTTCCTCTCTTACAAAGAAAACCTCTCACTTTTTCCTGCATAGCCAGAGAGGAGAAGCTGAAACCAAAAACACTATTCATCTTAAAACCATACTTTCCTCACCATATTCATCACTTCATAAAAAATTAACAAACCGATCCATTCCTACAACACACCTCACGTAAAACACATGTCAAAGACAATAAAAAGGACCACGCCCATTTTCATGAAGATCCTCTCTCATTTTTTGTGAATTAAAAAGAAAAAGCAATGTATCCATGAAACTTCTTTCCATATCCTCACTTCGAAAGCTTGAACAAACAAGCTTCGTAAAAGAATATCTTGCAGCGTGATCACTTCACCATCTTCCGTCGGTTTCCATCATCACGCATCAGCATGCTCCTTCTATGACACAAAAACCGCCCTATCACTTCAAATATCAATAACAACAAACCACTAACAAGCTTCGTATCCCCACTTTTGGAAACTTCGAACTCCGACGATAATATTTTCTTTCACCTCTGTGTATTTCGTCTTCGCGATGCATGAATGAGTAGTTTCCTATTCCCATTTTGTTTCCTTTCTTGCTGTAAGTGCGGTGGGGCTATGTTTTATTCATGTAAACATCAAACATGTTTAATAATGCAAAAATATTTCACAAGTTATTTGAGAAAATATTAGTTTGACATCCTGTGAGATAATGAATAATCCATCTCCTAGTGAATCTGTTTCAATTCATGGACCCACTGGCGACAACAATATTCAAAGGGTAACTACTGTTGAATCATCTTCTCCCGAGGTAAAAGAAGAAACTGCAATGAAAATAACAGAGGAAACTGGAATATCAGCTCTTGTTGGGTCTTCTGAACAGGAAACTACTCCTTATCCTTCTATTAAGGAAATAGATTCCATATCTTCTCCTTTGCCCGACTCTCGTGTTGAGTTACATGAGACTGGAAGCTTTCCTGCCAACGGTATTTGCAGTCCCTCTAATACATTCAGAAGCCCTTCTCAAACCGAAAAGGAGGAAAATCAAGGTAAGGCTTCTGCTAGTACATTCATAAACCCTTCTCAAACCGATAAGGAGGAAAATCAAGGTAAGGCTTCTGCTAATCAGAATCCCGTGAACATCTGAGAGAAACCAGCCAACCCGCAACTGACTCAAGAACCCAGCCAACCCGCAACTGACTCGAGAACCCGTCCGCAACCTCAATCAAGAAATCAATGAATGTCCCTCCAAATACCCAAGTAGAGTTTTAGCGCTTTGACGCAAGCCTCTGCGCAAGAAGAATTTATTGCGCAAGAAGACAGAGATACACAACAGAAATACCTACAGACTCTGCGCAAGAAGACAATTTCCAGAAACACCAGAAAACAGAGATATACAACACCTGAAACTCTGCGCAAGAAGACAATTGCCACTCAAGATTATTGCCTTGCCAATTGGATGTCGAGATACCTACAAACTCAAAACCTCCCGCTCAAATCAACTATAAATAAGAATTCACACTGCGACTACCAGGAGGAAATGCGGTCGCCGACATTTGATGTGAAAACCGCACTATCCTGGAAAAAATTTACTAAACTGAACCTCACAATATTGAAAACAACACTTGCAGAGGAAGAATTCCTGCATTAGCCACCAAGCACGGACCATCGCCGCCTCACAACTGCAACATCCAAGGGAAGATAACCTAGCCATCCAAAAACTATCTGTTTCGAATCGAAAGCTAACAGAAATGACTTTTCCAACTAACAGATAACAGGTATAGTTTGATCCACTCCCAAATCACCCAAATTTGAGGACCACAGCTCTCTCCATGCAAAAATAACAGCACCAGAAGGTAACACTAGACTGAACCTCCAGATGAAAAAACCAGCCACCGGCGGATTGCTGCACTTGAGAACTAGACCTGCTACGGTCACAAGACCTGCTAGGGGAACTGCAACATCAATACTCTAAATGTGTGATCTACTCGAACAGAGCTGAACTAACAAAACGACATCAAACGATTCTGTGCCACATAACTTGATTCGCTGCCTAACATGACCAGCCAGGCGACACGCTTCTCCAACACAAGCTTGAAAGCCATCTAAGTCTGCGGCTCCCAATGTAGCATCATAAATATGATTCCTCCACCAAAACCTCCAAATCTTGAAATCCAAACCACTGACTCCATATGATCATTGCAGGAGGGACAAGAGACAGGATCAGAAGTCATGATCCTAGTTAAGGATGATACCTAAATTTCTTTGTACAATATTGTCTGGTTTGGTAGAAAAACTTTGGCTATGTGTTGTTCACGTGAAGGAAAGAACAGATAAATGGTTGGGATAGGCTGCTTGTCCTAGTTAAGGATGGTTTGGGATTATGGCTCTAGTATGGGGTTGAATAACTACTATGTGGTAATAATCATGAAAATCCATGGTGTAAGTTATTTTAATTCAAGCATAAAAAATTACTCAACCAGCCATAGTTATCAAAGCACATAGAAACATTCAAGCATAAATATTACTCAATCAGCCATAGAAACTCACAGACAAGATATTGAAAGCAATTAAAATGACAATACAACAACTCAAAAGGTGATTCTATACTCACAAACAAGTACATCAAATTGCAGGTAAACTTAGATGAAATTCTGTTATTTATTTCATCAATACAAACACAGATAAACAATCCATTTTTCTTCCTCAAATTTAACTCTCAAACAAAGAAATCTAACACTTATTGATTAAAATCCTTACCAATTGAATGCAAAATTCAGAGTATAAACCAAATTAACATCAATAGAAAAAACAATAATATTTTTCACTATACTACTTAAATTTGGAACAATAGACCGATTCAGATTCAGATTCAGGGCTCCACTTCCATTTCAGGATCCGATTCAGATTTACTATTTGGAACAACAAAATCTTTCACTCTAAACCTATTAGCCAAAGTTTTTATCATCATCTTCCTATCCCATTACCCCCAAATGTAAAAAGCGAGTTATTTCACATTTTTCAAAATTAGAGTTTGAGAAGACAAACCTATTAAGATTAGAATTGATGGTGGTTGCTTTGACGGTGATTCGTAGTGACGGCGTGAGTGGCTGAAAGAAATTACCGTTTCCCTCTTTTTCCAAGGGCGTATGTTTCTGAAAAAGAAGAGAAAATACCTTATAAGTGGATTGAATTTTCAATTTTAGCGCCAAAGATGAATTTGTGGAGAACGACTAGGAAATCACCGTCGCGGCTTTTGGAATGGAATAGAATAGCGACCGTAACTTCACTGTCGATGAATTTGTGGAGAACGACCAGGAAATCACCGTCGCGGCTTTTGGAATGGAATAGAATAGCGACCGTAACTTCACTGTCGTGTTGCTTGAATTTTATTTTAATTAAATTTAGTTTTTTCTATTATTTTTCTTTAATAAATGAAAGTTTGTATTTTTTTTTATTTGATATAAATTGGTAATTTTTATTTGAAGTTGGTAATTTTGGGTATGTACACTATATCAAAATGGGTATGTATACTTTAATTTTGATATTTTAATTTTGGGTTTAATTTTTACTATAAATATTGTTTCTAAAATTTTGAGTTTTTAAAATTTTGATATATAATTTAATTTTGATATTTTAATTTTAGGTATATAATATTTTGAGTTTAATTTTTATTATAAAAATTGTTTCTAAAATTAAAGTTTTATTTTGAGTATATATAGAATTTTAATTTTTATAGTTTAATTTTGATACATAAAATATTTTAATAAAATTAACTGTAATTTTAAAAAATTTATGTATTTTGAATTTAATTTATTACTATACTTGTATTTTATAAATGTTTTTAATGATTTATTTATTCAAAATACACATATTAATTTTTAGTCCCCACGATAAATAATTCTGGATCCGTCATTAGTTGTAGTGTGTATTACAAAGGCTTAAGGGGTGACGGTTGTTCTACCGTCGTGACATAAAATTTAGGGCGGTTCTTGAGACAGTCGTGAACTTATTTGTACGGCGGTTTAATGATAACAGTCGTAATATTTATCAATTTTTAAAAATTGTAAGGACGGTAGGTGTATACCGTCGTGAAACGCGTCTCTATATTAGAGTTACGACGGTTATCAACTAACTGTCACAATTTTTGTGTCGTAAAATCATAATTTTCTTGTAGTGAATTGGTGTTGTAATGAAGGAATTGGAAAAGATTCTTGATCGATTGATTGAGAAGTTGGAATCTCGCGTGATGTCGTATTCGATGAAGTGATCAAGATCAGAGCTTGTATGTTTTGGTGAATAAGAGGTTCTTCTAGTACGATAGAGGGAATTGGCACTGAACCATCTTGAAGCATCTGGAGCGTTGATCGGATATCCGGAATAATTTTGTGTTGAGTTGTTGATCTAGTTGTTTTGGATTATGTCGTTGTATACGATAATAGAAAACAGTTGTGAGAAGATTAAAAGTATCCAAAACGGTTAACGAACGAGGTAATGCATGTTGGAAAGGTGAACAAAACCGGCTGTGATGGCACAACACAGAAGATCATAGAAATTTGATGAAGAATTTGTGAGAATCATAAGACGATTCTCACACACTGCATTGTGCCTCTATTCCATACTGAAGTGGAGAATGTGTTATATGTAGAAGATGGCCACCATAGAATGGCTTCAGGTATGATGGTTGAGGTATCTTGTGATTAAAGAAGAGTACTTGCAAGTTTAGCTCTGATGCTCAAGTCAGTGTTTAAAAGAAGTAAAACTATGCAAGTGTGAATGAAAATAAGACCTAAGTGTGACTCTCAGTCACACTTACATAAGATGGACATTTATAACTGTCAACATGCGATTATGTGTAGATTATAAGAGGTTGTTGGATGCACATCATCAATGGAGATGAAAAGTAGTTTGATCCAACGTAGCGCTTTACAATAGTGGTACACATATTCGTCAACCATCAAAACACTTTATCTAGATTTGGCTGCGTAGTTGGATCGGTTTTGTTGGATCTTTGTCCAGCTCAAAATAATTATAATTTAATTAAATTTAGTTATTATTTAGAGATTGCTTAATTAAATACAACTTTGCAAATTGAAGCTTCGAAAAATCACGTAAACAATCAAAATTAATTTTTATATTGAAACTGTTTTTAAAATTACATTTCTACATTAAATTTCTTAATACATGCTCTAAAGTACATGTGGTAATACTAATGTTTAAAATAAATCATTATTCACGCGTCCGTGCCTTATCAAATTCATATCAATATATAGATTCCTATAATTGTGTAATTAAACGATTGAATTTTCTCTAAACACTCCTTAGTGAGTCAGTGTATTATGTATCACTAAAGTTAAACATATCCAAATGATGTATACAGCTATAGAACAGTAGCTGAAAAAGATATTGGATACAATGAATCATGCTTTAAGTTGAAAGGGCTCTTGAGAAAAGCCTCGAAAAAAGCTCTTAGAAAATGATAGAATATGAGAAAGTAGTCAAAAGTAATTAGCAATTTAAATAATCAGGCACTCATTATATAGTGGGAACAGTTGGAATCAACTTGATTTTTTCTCTAATTGCTGTCATTAAATAAGGATCAGTCGTGCTATAGGAGTTTCTTCACCACATAATTCAATTGTGACATTTTATTAATTACTCTCTCCATCCCACAATGAGTGACCCATTTAAAATAAAATAGTGTCCCAAAATGTATGATCCGTTTCAATTTCCAATGCAACTTTTCCTATTTTACCCTCTAATTATTATTACTTTTATCATTTCCAATACATTATAAGGGTACTTAAGTAAAAATATCATTCTCTCTCCTTCATTTATTTTTTTTTCTTAATCTGTGTGAAAAGTCAATTGGGTCACTCATTGTAGGACGGAGGGAGTATTTTCTTTGTCTCAAAATAAGAGTCTTTTTAGCTCAAAATATTTGTCTCAAAATAAGAATTTTTTTTACATTTTTAAGACAACAATAATTAATTTTTACCAATTTTACCCCTAATAAATATTGTTTACACAACTTTTAAGATATTATATCACATTACACATTTATAACAACCAATAGTAATTAAGGGCAATTTTGTAAAATTGTTACATTTAATTACTCAATAAATTTTTTTTTTAATCCATGTGCAACAACTTTATAAAACTTTTATTTTGAGACGAATGGAGTATATATTGCATCACTTTTAACAAATGAACTCGATGATTTAAGTTTAAAAAATTAGAAATCTTAATTTATACTCCCTCCGTCTCATAAAAAGTGTCCTATTTGAGCAATACGCGGTTTTTAAGAAAATGATTAGTTGTGTTAGTTGTAGTAAAAAAGTTAATGTCATTTACTAAAATACCCCTATTAAATGTAGTTGATAAAGTAATTGAATAAAGTGAAATTTAATGAATAGGGGTATAGTAGTGGAAAAATAATAATAATTACAACATTGGTAATGTAAATGGACAATTATTTTGAGACAAAGAAAAAGTACAAATGAGACACTTTTTATGAGACGGAGGGAGTATGATTAATAATATAAGTTATGCCAACTATTTTGAGCAGCTTATAATCGATTCTATTTTGAATAGAGGTTACCACTAAACCATTGAGATTTTTTATCATTTTGTGTGGATGTGGTGTGTAATCATTTTTGGGATAGGTTTTGAAATGGAAAATGAACACCATCAACAGAGATAATTATGTCTAATTATAAAATTAAAAAATTGAAGTCTAATTTCTTTGCATGAGTGTCGCATGGCCTTTACTCACTCTTAGCCAACTCAGACTTCCTGTGCAATTTTTTAAAAACTGCTTTAGATAACTTTTTTTTTTTGAACTTATAACTCCCTTGAGTTGCATTGAAATAGGAATATCGCTTTGAATTCCAACGGGATGTTACTTCGGAAATGTTAATATCTTTCTAATGGAATGTTATCTTCTTTCACTTTGCGGGAGTCTTTTTACTTCTGGAAGCTATAAATTTTACATATAACACGTGTCATCTAAAATTTTATTTCAGAGTGAATATTATTCTCATTTTACTCCCTCCGTCCCACAATGAGTGACCTAGTTGATTTTTCACACATATTAAGAAAAAGAGAATAAATGAAGGAGAGAGAATGATATTTTTACTAAAGTGCCCTTGTAATATATTGGGAATGATGAAAGTAATATTAATTAGAGGGTAAAATAGGAAAAGTTGCATTGGAAAATGAAATGGCTCATACATTTTAGAACACCATTTTATTCTAAATGGGTCACTCATTATGGGATGGAGGGAGTATAATATACTAGTGTGGAATCCGTGCGTTCGCACGGGGATTGTCGCGCATTTATTTTAAAATGTATTTGTTGTTATATTATTTATTTGTAAAAAAATGTAAAAATACAAAAAAAATTACAATTAATGAAATATTAAAAAAGTAATTAACGTAAATTAAAAAAATTTAAAGAGTTGTTGTAATATTTGAATAAACATGATTAAAATAGAAAGTTATAATTATTTGAAGTAAATAAAGACTAAGAAATATTTAATCAAAAATAAAATAAGTTATTCAAAATATAATTTGAATTTAAACATCATTAATAGAAAATATAAAGAGTTGTTGTAATATTTGAATAAACATGATTAAAATAGAAAATATAATTTGAATTCAAAATTAAAATAACAAAATTTTTAAATTGTTAATCTAAAAATAAATTATTTGTAAAATTTATAATAATTTAGTGGGTATAATCAACAACGAATTTGACCCCGTTTATAAATGTTAAATTTAGTTTGACATGACTTATATAATTTTCATTAATCAAATTGAATTGAGAAAATTAATGAAATAAAATAAAAAATAAGCAATCAAATTTTTAATTAAAATAAGGGATTTATACTTGACATTAACTAATTTCAATAACGGTATGACTTGACTGTTCGATATGCAATGAGCAGCCGAAAATCTAATAAAAATCAACACAATAAAACACCATCAAATATCCCGAGATCAAAGAACAATCTTCACAAATATTTAAATAATAAACAGAGAAATATTTCAATGGATGTTGTCGTATATAAAAGATTAAAAAGACACAATTATTTGTGCAATTTGTTTGTTATAAAATAATACAGTAAAAATCAAAATCAAAATTTTCATATTTGGTTCGAACAATTTAATAGTTGCTTAAGTCAGCATGGGATACTGATCCGAAGTATTCGAACAGGTCCACGTAAGCTGGTCGTCAGATGGCGAGGTGCTCGGATGGAAGCTGGTCGTCAGGCGAGCAAAGTGTCCGGCTTGTGAATGAGGAGAGGAGGGGGTGTACCTGCAAGGCACTCCAACTCTCAAGTAAGAAAGGGCCAGAGAGAAAAGGGGCGAGTACAAAGTGTATTCTTAGGGTGAAAATGTGATACCTGACCCTCTCAAGCGAGAGGGTTTATATAGAGCCCCCAGCGCGTGGCCAACGGTCCTATTTTCGGGGCGAACTAACCGTCTTTCCCAAAGAATAGGTAACTGCCCAAACTAGCTGTTATGTCGGGCAGGGTGCCAGAAACTAGTCGTTATGTCGGACATAGATGCAGTTCCGGGCACCTGTCCTTTGCTGTTCGGGCAGCGAGGAAGCCGTGCGTAACAGGCATTAAAGCCGGGGAGGGATGTCGCATTCCTTGCCTAGTTGGAGGGGCAGAATTGTCACTTTTGCCCCTCTGTGGATTGGGCTTAGGCAATTTGGGCCGCTCTGGAGCAGAGGTGGATTGGGCCAATTCTAGCCATTGGTCCAGTCCAGAACAGGAGCCCCCCAAGTCGTTGCTCCCGAGCATGGGGGTGATGACTTAAGGACTGCTCGTGGAAGGTTGTCTCGAGGTGCCCGTGGCCCTCTGTGCCCGTGATGTTTGTGGTCGTGAACCTATTGCCCGATATTCGGGAAGATAAAGCGTCAGGCAGAATGGGAAACGTTGGGCTGCCACGTGTGCATCGAGCCCTGCGTAGCAGTTAATAGGTAATTATGGCTAGTGGGCAGTCATTATTACCTACGGGCGCGTGTGTGCACGTGCCCCTCAGTATAAAAGGGGGAAGGTTGTCCCATTTTGCACTTTTGCCCTTCTGATTTTTCTTCGTCGTCATCAGCGTTCTTGCCCGTCGCCGTATTCAGAGCAACTGACCACCGTGCCAAGTTTCGAGCAGCCTTTCTCTTCTACTCAAATCAAGTAAGTTCTCTGATTTCCAGCTTGTTTTACTTTTTATCATTGTTAATGGTAGATTGCATGCGGCTAGGGTTAGTTTTAGGTGACAAACTAGGTAGATTTCCGGCGAGTGTTGGTGATGGGCGGCGGTTCTGCCCTTCTGCTGTATCAAGCATCTCGCCGGAGTAGGTAGCGCGTTCGGTGAACGTGGTGGTCCACGTCGTGGTTGCGAGTCGTGACCACCGCGTCTTACCACCTTCTGGTGGATTGGTGAATTTTTCGGTGGAACGTTTCCAGATTCCGGTGGAGCTTTGCAGTTTCCGGAGGAGCTTCAAACGGAATCTGGGCTCGAGCACGGGGAGGTTCCTCGTAGGAAGATGGTATGTCTCGGGCATCTCCTCGCGGGGAGGTTTTTCCTTCTTCGTTTGATGTTAGGGCTTAGGCCGGGAACGTTGTCCTTAGCCTTCTGCGCGCCCTTTCACTTGACTTAGCGGTGGAAGGGTGGATTTGATTTCCTGTCGAATTCACTGTCTTTCTCTGCTTTTTCAGGTGATCGTAGTGGCGATGGAGCCAGAGAGGGAAGTTATCCCAGTTACATCCGAGGAGGAAACTGTCTCCGAGGGGAGTAGCAGTGCAACGGTCTCGAGTTCTGCGTCTTCGAGCTCGACGACATCGAACTCCTCGAGCGAAGTTGAGGAGGAAACGAGTGAAGTTGAGGGAGAAGGGGAGGTGGACGTCATGGAAGAAGACGTTGAAGGATTCTGTCCGGACGAGTGGAAAGTGGCCGAGCCCTCAGAGCATATTTCCACGTTCGCGAGGTCTCCGGCGGACGTATTTACCGAGGTGGGACCAGCGGGTGAATGGAGAGTGCTTTTTCCTAATTCGGACGAGCGGGTCTGCTCGAGCTTCGGGGACTGCTTCTCGATGTATGAATATGCTTTCAAGGAATTGGGGCTGAGGTTGCCCTTCACTGACTTCCAGCGGTCGGTGTTTGTGCATCTGAAGTTGGCGCCTTCTCAACTCCACCCCAATTCGCTGGCCTTTATACGGGCTTTTGAGTTGGTGTAGGAGCACCTTGCTCTGGGGACCACCATTCCTCTATTCTTTGCTGTTTTCCACCTACAGCGGCAGTTGGCGGGGAAAAGGTACGGATGGATCTCTTTGAAGCAGCCCAAAAAGTTATTCAAGCCGTTCTCAGAGTCCATCCGAACGTTCAAGGGACGGTACTTCATCGTCGAGCCATTGTCTGTGGCTGCCCAGGACAGCGTGTACGTCTGGGAGGTGGAGGTGGATGAGAATGGAGAGGAGTTGATCAACGAGGAAGGGAAGTATATCGGGGAGAGAGTGTACAAGTTCCCGATCCGCTGGACACCTGACCACTTCTCAAAGAAGCCTAGTGCTTATGTCTTTGAGCCGAGCGCGCTACACGGGCAGGATGCCGCGTCTTATGAGAGGTTGGTGAACTAGGTCAACTCTTTTCAGCTCGCGAGCTGTTGGACGAGCAAGGGTAACCCCATCTTCGAGGAGGATGGTAGCCAGAGGGTTGAGCGCCGGTTTATCAACGTGAAGGCACTGCTGGAGTGCAAGACTCCTGCGGATGCTGAGAAGCTGCTCGGTAGTCATAGTTACTTATATTTTGTTTGTGTTATTTCCTTTCCCCGTAACTAACGTGCTTGTTTTCATTCGTGCAGGTGAGATGCCTCAAGCTCGTGATCGTGTGGTGAGGAACGCCATGGCGAGGGGAAAGGCTGGAGCGGCTCCTCCCAAGGCCCGTCCTGTTGGTGGTGCTCGTGCTCTTCCTCTTCCTCAAGCTGCGGTGGGGACCTCTGTGTTCTCCTACTCCAGCTCCCCGAGACTCTCCACTGGCTCTGGTTGGGCGAGCGAAGCGGCAAAGGTCGTCGGATGCCGTGGACCTGACTCGGGCGCCTGAGAAAGGGAAGTTTGAGCTCCCTCCGTGCGTCCTTGACAGGAGGTTCTTTGAGGGCAACACTTTGGTCGTTCCGCGGGCAGAGTCACTTAACCTGGGAAGCATGGACCGAGCGAGCAAGAGGGCGATGGTGGCCCAGGATGCTTCTGCCATGGTGAGGATGCTGGAAATGGCGGCCGTTTATGCGGAAGGGGACTCTGTGCTTGAGGCCGAACTCACTACTGCTCGGGCCTCCGAGGCATCCCTAAAGGAAGAAGTCAAGGGTGCTCGTGAGGCTAGGAAGAAGGTCGAAGAGGAGGCGACCAAGCTGAAAGAGGAGGTCGCCAAGCTAAAGGCGGAGAAGAAGGCGGTCGAGGAGTTGAACAAGGAGCTGATGACGGCCAGTGCCCAGGGTACTGATGAGCCGACCGAGATAAAAGTGTTGAAAATTAGGGCTGAGCTGGTCGCCAGTATACTGCAGGCCGAGGAGGATGGCATTGCTGTGGCATTGGAGTCCTTCGAAAGTGTCGTGGCCCAGTTGCGGGTGGTGAACCCTGGGCTCGACATTTCGACCAATGGTATCCACTACCTTGCACGAGTGGAGGATGATCGCATCGTCTTGCCCGCAGGCCTTGTTCTGGACACCCCTGAGGTTCAGCCCGAGGAGCAGCCCGAGGAGGAACAGAGGCCCAAGCCGAAAGCAGCCGAGCAAGCGGACGAATGAGGAGCTTTGGTTATTCTGATGTTGTTGTATTTTGTCCGGCCTGCGTGCCGTTGATTAATTTGTAACTTATTTGATTTTTGTGTGGGGGGGGGGGGGGGGGGCGTGGCCCCTTTTTTTTATGTAATATGCACAATCTTTGGCCCTTGTGGCCTTTTTATTTAATGTCTGGTTGATATCATTTATACAATTTTTGTTGTACTTCACATTATTGATGTACTTTACATTAGTTGTGCATGTGTGGCTGCCCGTCGGAGGGTGTGTCCGTTAGCGGAGCTTTCTTTTGGAAGATAGCCCGTTGTGTGTGAATTCGCCAGTGCGGGGAACTGGTCGAATAGCCGGGGAAAGACCTGGCGAGGTTGCGAATCTCAGGTCGCGATTGAGGCCTGAGGTCGCGGCGTGAACGTCCCATCGTGAGCTGGGGTTCTGCCAATCATGGTACATGGGCGAAGGCGGTGCTTGGTCGAGGACCGCCGACGAGCAGAGTTCTGACTCGTTTACTTGAGCGGGATTCTGCTTTATGTGCATGCGTCGTTTGTACCTGGACGAGCATGATGACCGTTGGGTGGTCCCCTGATGCGAGGAAGCCTACGGCTACTTTAGCTGTAGTATTGCTTAAGTTTCTCAGCGTTCCAAGGTCGAGGGAGTGCATCCCCGTTAAGGTTTTCGAGGAAGTATGCACCATTTCCCGTTTTGGTACGGACTCTGTATGGTCCTTCCCAGTTGGCTGCTAGTTTGCCTTCGCGAGAGTCCTTGTGGTTTCTTCGTAGGACAAGGCTGCCCACGTCGAATTCTCGTCGTAAGACTTTGGCGTTGTGCCTGATTGCTATTTTTTGCTTAAGAGATGCTTCGCGGAGGGCTGCTCCTGTCCGGATTTCCTCGACGAGGTCGAGCTCTTCTCTCATCACTTCGTTATTCATTTCCTCGTCTAGAGGTGATTCGGTCCTTCTGGACGGTACGTGGATTTCGATGGGTAAAACAGCCTCCATGCCATATGCTAAGCGGAAAGGCGTTTCCCCGGTGGTGGATTGGGGAGTAGTGCGATATGCCCATAAGACGCTGTGGAGCTCCTCGACCCAGGCCCTCTTCGTTTCATCCAGTCTTCGCTTGAGGCCACGAAGGATGACGCGGTTGGCCGCTTCCGCCTACCCGTTGGTCTGGGGGTGCTCTACAGAAGCGAAGTGTTGCTTTGTCCTGAGACGTGCGACAAAGTCTTGGAACTTCTTGTCCGTGAATTGTGTTCCATTGTCCGTAACGATTGCTTGGGGAATCCCAAAATGGGCAAGGATATTCCGCTTGTATAAGTGTAGAATGTTAAGTGTTGTTATCTTTGCTAAGGCTTCTGCTTCTATCCATTTTGTGAAATAATCTACGCCCACTATCAGGTACTTGTTTTGGTTGGACCCCGTTACGAAGGGTCCTAGGATTTCCAGGCCCCACCAGGCGAATGGCTACGGGGAGGTCAAGCTCTTCAGTTCGTTAGGTGGAGCTAGGTGCATATCCCCGTGCCGTTGGCATTTGTCGCATTTCTTCACATGCTCCTTGGCGTCTTGCTGCATGGTTGGCCAATAATACCCTGCCCGGAGGGCCTTGCGGGCAAGGGACCTTCCTCCCAGGTGCTGGGCGTTAATGCCTTCGTGGATTTCTCATAATACGTGGGGGACAACCTCCTCCTCTATACACTTGAGTAGTGGGATGGAGAAGCCCCTTCGGTAGAGTTTGTTTTCGAGGATGACGTACGAGCAAGCTCTTCGTCTGATGGTGCTGGCTTCCTTGGGGTCATCCGAAAGTTCGTCCCTGGTGAGGTAGTTGTACACGGGCGTCATCCAGCAGTCGCTGTCCCCGATCGCGTACACGTGTAGGGTCGAGGACCCTTTATCGATGCTGGACCGGGGAAGTATCTCTTGGATGACTGACCTGTTTCCGCCTTTCCTCTTGGTGCTCGCTAGTTTGGATAAGACGTCTGCTCGCACATTGTGTTCGCGTGGAACATGTCTCAACTTCGACATTTTTTCCTTGACCAGGGTGAGGTATTCAGAGAGACTGTCGTTTTTGGCCTGATACTCCCCAGATATCTGGTGGGCTACAAGCTGGGAGTCCGTGCAGATGACGATTTCTTCAGCCCCTAGGTCTTCGGCTAGGCGCAACCCGACGAGGAAGGCCTCGTACTCGGCCTGGTTGTTCGACGTGGGAAAGGACAATGTGAGAGAAGCCTCGACTATGGTCCCTTCGTCGTTCTCCAGAATTACTCCTGCCCCGCTGCCGCTCGAGCTGGATGCTCCGTCCACGTAGACGGTCCATCTGTTCGCTATGTGGGGTGAGGAGTCTGAGAAGGTTACTTTCGCCACAAAGTCGGCCAAGGCTTGTGCTTTAAGAGCTTTTCTGCTTTCATACCGGACATCGAATTCGGACAGCTCCAACGACCACTTAAGCATTCGACCGACCATGTCTGGCCGGCCCAACAATTGCTTGATGGGATGATCCGTCCTTACTACGATCGTGTGGGCCAAGAAATAGTGTCTCAGTCGTCTGGCAGCGTTGACGAGGGCCAATGCTACCTTTTCTATCTGCTGATATCGCAACTCTGCGTCCTGCAACACTTTGCTCGTGAAGTATACTGGCTTTTGCCCGCCAGGATTCTCGCGAATGAGAACGGCGCTGACGGCCTCGGCAGTGACGGCGAGGTATAGGAACAAGACTTCCCCGATATCTGGCCGTGATAACATGGGCGGTTTCGACAGAGCTTGCTTTAAGTGAAGGAGGGATGCCTCGCACTCTTCGGTCCATTCAAACGCTGCTTCTTTTCTCAAGAGCTTGAAGAAAAGAAGGGCGTGTTGGGCGGATTTTGCGACGAAGCGGGACAACGAGGTGAGTACCCCGTTGAGAGACTGGATGTTCTTCTTAGACGTGGGCGTTGGGAACTCAGAGAATGCCCGACATTTGTCGGGGTTAGCTTCTATTCCTCGTTCCGTTAGGTAGAAGCCAAGGAATTTTCCTGCCCGTACGCCGAACGTGCACTTCTCTGGGTTAAAACGCATTTGATATTTTCTCGCTTGCTCGAAAATTTTGCGAAGATGGGCGACATGGTCTAGTTCCTCGTGGGACTTGACGATCATGTCGTCCATGTATACCTCGAGCATGTCGCCTATTTGTCCTTGGAAGACTTTGTTCATTATTCGTTGGTACATAGCACCGGCATTCTTCAGTCCGAAGGGCATTACGTTGTAGTAATAGTTGCCCGATTCGGTCATGAAGGTCGTGTAAGTTTTATCGCTCGCGGCCATTGGGATTTGGTTATAGCCCGAGTAGGCGTCGAGGAACGATAAAAGTTTAAAACCTGCGGAGTTATCTACGAGCTTATCTATATTGGGGAGGGGGTAGGCGTCCTTCGGACAGACCTTATTAACATCGGTATAATCAACGCACATCCTCCATTTGCCATTGTTTTTTCTTACAAGTACAACATTTGAGAGCCATGTAGTGTATTTGGCCTCAGAAATAAACCTAGCTTCTAGAAGGTCTTTGACAGCTTTCTCCGTGGCTTCCATCTTCTCCGGGGACTGTTTCCTTCTGCGCTGGGCAACGACTTTGACGGCCGGATCAATTGTAAGCTGGTGGCAAGCGACGGAGGGGTCCAATCCTGGCATTTCAGTAGCGCTCCATGCGAACAAGTCTGCGTTCTCCCGGAGGCACGCTTTCAGTTGTCTCTTGGCCAGGTCGGGGAGGTCTGCTCCGATCTTCACTCCCCGTTGGGGGTCTTCTCCGAACGGAACGATCTCGAAGTTGTCATCTGGGATAGGGCATAGGAGATGGCCGCTGTTGTTGGACTGGCTGCCCGAAGTCTTCAGGTTTTTGGCGTGATACTCCTCGCTGAAACGGCTGTCCAAGTCGATGGATTCGACCTGGGGGAGTGGTTTTGGCTGTTCGGAGCTACTAGGCAGAGGAGGACGACCAGAGGTCCTCGGCCTTGCTGAGATGGTGCTCAGTCCTTTTGATGCTACTTCAAAGCATCGACGGGCAGCTTCGATGTCGCTGTGGAGGGTGGCGACCATCCCTTCAGAAGTGTAATACTTCATCTTGAGATGTACGGTGGAAGGCACTGCGATCAACTCTGCCAGGGTTGGCCTTCCAAAAATGCACTGATATAGTGACGGGCATTTAATTACCAGAAACTGTGCTTTGATTGCTCGGGTTGTCTTTCCTGAACCGAAGGTCATGATGAGCTTTACGTAACCTCGGGGCCTTGTTACTGCTACGTTGAATCCCTGCAGGTCGGATCCAACGTATGGAGTAAGGTGAGAGTCGTCCAGCTGCAGTGTTTCGAACAAATGGTTGTACATGATATCAACTGAGCTGCCCTAGTCCACGAGTATCCTGCGAACGTCGAAGTTTGCCATCCTCGCCCGGATGAGAAGCGGGATGCTTGAGTTCGGTGACCCGCCGAGGAGCTCCTCCTTGTAGAAGGAAATGGGAGAGGATCCTTTGTGAGTGGTATCCAGCGTGGTGACTTCGTTGGAGCTTTTGCTGATCAGTTGCTCGAATTTCCTTTTGACTGAAGCGACCGTGATTTTGTTGAATCCACCACCGGAGATGACCATGGCCGACGGGAAGGTCTCCCACGGGCTGTGAGCGCCGAGGAACGTGGAGGCGGGCAGACTATCAGGGATACAGAAGTCCTCTGGCCGAGTTATGGACATAGCGACCTGTACGTTGGTGTCATCGGAGGGTGGAGTCTCTTCTGCAACCTTCTTGCTCTCCTGGGTTTCTTGCCGGGGAGCTTCTTTCTTCTTCGCGAACTGCTTCAGGTGGCCGTCGCGAATGAGGATCTCTATGGCATCTCTGAGGTGGATACATTCTTCCGTCGTATGGTCGTGGCTCTTGTGGAAGCGACAATACTTGGATTTGTCTACACCCGGCCTGGCCGACAGCTGTTTGGGGAAACGGACTCCCGCCTACTTGAACTCTGAGTTGGCACATTCGGACAAGATTTTCTCCCTCGAGGTATTGAGGGGGGGGGGGGTATACTCGTGGAACCACCCAGAAGGTCCTTTCTGCTAGTGTGCATCGCGAGGCCGATCGTCGCGTCTTTTATCTCCTCGACGGGATGTCGAGGGCTCTTCAGCTCTGGATGACCGGGCACCTTCCTGGTGACGGGAGGCCTGGACAGAGTGGGCAGCGACCTTCTCCTCGTACTGGATATGCGACTGGGCTTGGTGGAGGAGGGCGTTGAGGTTCCTCAGCGGATCGAGGCCGATGGCTTTCGCGAAGTCTGAGCCGGGACGTAGTCCCTGCCCGAGCAGGAATTTCTTTATCTCGTCGGTCGTTGGCACTTAGACGGCCTCCTTGTTGAACCGCTCAATGTAGTCCTGAAGAGGCTCATCTCTTCCCTGCACGACAGCTCTGAGGGATGCCTCAGTCTTTGGATGGCGTCGTGATGCGGTAAAGTGACGGGAGAAGATTCTCCCGAGCTGCCTCCAGGATGTGATGGATTCCTCAGGCAGCTGTTTGTACCAGGTCATTGCTCCCTTCCGGAGCTGGTTGGGAACAGGCGGCATTTGATGGCTCCTCGTACACCTTTGTAGTCCAGAAGAGCATCTATGTTTTCTATGTGCTCGTCTGGGTCCGTGGTTCCATCATAAGTCCCTAGAGATGGAGGCTTCTCTAGTCCTTTAGGGAGACGAGTGACCAGGATCCGACGGGACAACGGGCCGCGAGGCTCGTCATCGTTGTCCGAACTTGAAGTTGATGGTGACCGTTGTCTACGCTCGCGGCGGCGGTCTCTGCGAGGCGAGGGTGATCGTGGCCGATCGCGAGGTCTGACCGGTGGAGAATGCCTGTCCTGCCTCGTTCTCTTGTGTCTTGGTGGTGACTGATCCCGCGGGGAGATCTGGTCGCGCTTGCGAACGCATTGTGGTTCAGGCTCACGCCTCATCATACGGTCTTCCCCGCGCCTAGGTGGCGGGCTTCTGGATCTCTGGTGTTTTCTCTTGGGGGGAGAGGATCTTGGAAGAGATGCTTCCTCGAGAGCTCCTATCCTTTCTCCTTGCTGCAAGATAAGGAGGTTTGTACGGTTGACAGCTTCCAGAAGGGCTGCAACGGCCAGGTCAGCGTTGGGAGGGCCAGGAATTGGTTGTTCCCCTAACGGTAGCTGTTTACCTCCTTGCTCGGTGGGAGGAGGAGTTGGAGACGCAGTGGCCCCGTCTCGAAGGAAACGGGGATCAGAAAGTAACAACGAACTGCCGTTAGCGTCCATCTTGTTGACGGGAATGAGAACCGTAGCGTCGGCACCTTTCGCGGAGTTCTGAGCGGCCATATGTGGGCGGATCAAGAAAATATGTTTTGATCTTTTAGTTTCTGAGGAGGAAAGAAAGAAGGGGAGAACAAGGAGTTCCCACAGACGGCGCCACTGATCCGAAGTATTCGAACAGGTCCACGTAAGCTGGTCGTCAGATGGCGAGGTGCTCGGATGGAAGCTGGTCGTCAGGTGAGAAAAGTGTCCAGCTTGTGAATGAGGAGAGAAGGGGATGTACCTGCAAGGCACTCCGACGCTCAAGTAAGAAAGGGTCAGAGAGAAAAGGGGCAAGTACAAAGTGTATTCTTAGGGTGAAAATGTGATACCTGACCCTCTCAAGTGAGAGAGTTTATATAGAGCCCCCAGTGCGTGGCCAACAGTCCTATTTTCCGGGCGAACTAATCGTCTTTCCCAAAGAATAGGTAACTGCCCAAACTAGCCGTTATGTCGGGCAGGGTGCCAGAAACTAGCCGTTATGTCTGGCATAGATGCAGTTCTGGGCACCTGTCCTTTGCTGTTCGGGCAGCGAGGAAGCCGTGCGTAACGGGAATTAAAGTCGGGGAGGGACATCGCGTTCCTTGCCCGGTTGGAGGGGCAGAATTGTCACTTTTGCCCCTCTGTGGATTGGGCTTAGGCAATTTGGGCCGCTCTGGAGCAGAGGTGGATTGGGCCAATTCTAGCCATTGGTCCAGTCCAGAACAGATACAAAAAGTAGCAGTACAGGAAAAAGACAACTTGAATTTGGAGTGAAATACAAAAAGCATAGGAAATGACTTAAAACAAAATGAAATAAAAGGTGCAAACTTAATCACTATCAGTAAAACTCCTTCCATACATAAAGTTCTCCCATGTATAGTCCCGCTCATCGTCATCATCAGAATCAACCAGGTCATAGTCAGGTTGTTGGTCATCATCTGAATTCAACAAAAAAACTGGCCTCACGAATATAGTTGAAGTCGTTGTTCTTCTCCTCTTTTTTGAAAGTCGAACTGGAGGAGGGACATGAACCTGTAGGAAAAAAAAACTTTTCAATCAGTTTTGGCAACAGGTATGGAAGGAAATATGTAATCCTGAAGTATTGTAGGATATTGTAGAACCTACTCCATGAAAAATGAATAAACTGTCTCTGTAGTAACATGGAAAGAAAAAATAAACAGAGGGTCTGAATAATGCAGGGAAAACTGAAATGTACCAGGGGAAGTTGCAGAGATGGTTGATAGTGGGTTCCCTGTTGGTGCAGTTGAAGGGGGTGAGAATCCGGCAATGGTTGAACCTCCGTAGGTGGCCGATTCTGAGTATTTGGTTGTAGCTGGATGACAGCTTTGACATGTTGTTGGGTCTGTTGATGTTAAGAAAATTATAATATATAATCAGAATAAAAGCAAAAGCCATAGATAATTTGAATGAGATATAAGTATGCCGCAGTTAATGTATTACCTGAACCTGTACAGTTAGTTGGGGTTGTAGAGGATGATGGCCAGCTTGAGGTCGTTGCAATTCTGGAGAAGGTGGTTGGTCAATTGCAGTCTCGAGGTCAATAGGGGCAGGGGGTTGCATAATTTTGTTGGATGCCATAGAAATAGTTGGGTAATTATGAAGAGTGGTGTCTCCAGCAGAGAATAAGAGGAAGGCTTAAATAAGGAGTGTTGTGACTGTACAGGTTCCCCCTGCGTTGGAATTGAAAATGAATTGGAATTGCATTGGAATTGGAAACTGTAAAGTTGGAATAATAAAGAAAGAATAATAATGACTGGTGATGGTCAAGATTTCCATTTACTTGCAAAAATGAAGTATATTGTTAATGGGCATTAAAGGATATTTGAAGTATCCATAAAATTATACAAGACGCAAGAAGGAAATGTAGGTACCTTTAGTCCAATAATGACAGCCAAACCCTACCAAAGAGAAATACTTTCATCCTTCCTGCAGCTGCATGCGATATAGGGAGATGATTCATTAATGAAAAAAATGAAACAATTTAGTAAAGACGTGTAAGTTTCATGAAGGCATTAGACAGCCGGTTCAGACCGTTTTAATATATTGACTAATCAATAGACGACTGTGTCATTTCTAGAGGTTGGAAGATCAAGTCTGGGCAGTTATTCACCACAAAATTTATTGCAAATTCAAAACCTGCATCCATTGGAGGTGGATCATCATCAAGAATATTAATTGTGGGAGGAGCATATAGAAACATCAAACATGGGATCAAAAAGTCACTATAAAGAAACTATCAAGAAATAGATTCACAGGCAATTTCTCATATATTTAACAAATACTTAACGCAGTCATGAGTAGAAGCTTGTTTTGAGAAGAATTAACTGACCTCGGTCGCTTCCAAAACCATTTGCTACTGAATCCCACTCAAATTATGAAGTTCTAAATGATACTTGACTTCTACTTGATTCAAGTCGGGTCTTAAATTATCCCAACGACAGAATGGAAAAATATAGCATGGTCTGATGATTATATCGAACGACCAAGAAACAACCACAACTCTACAGGTGATGGTCCTGCTATAGGCTGCTGCGAAACAAAGCCAACCGGACAGAATATAATGCAATAAGCAACATGGCTATGTAGTCTTCTTATAAAAGCCATTACTATAAGCAAATGATATAAACAAAAGCTTTAAGATTCTAATCATTTGGGAGTTGGGAGTAAAGTATGAACATAAAAAATTCATTCCTTTTGAGAAGAGTTTACCTTCATTTGTCATATAGAGTGCAACACTGAATTCCTCAGCAATCTGAATCAACCGAGAAAGCATCCGCAACATTCACTAATTTTCCATGAAATCAATAACAGAATAACTACTCACACCAGTGAGAGCTTGATCCACTGCAGACCTGGTTCTTTCCATTCGTTTTGCTGGTTATGGCTGTGCAAATGATGTGAAACGCTTCAGCTGCTTTATACGAATAGTAGCATTCTGAACCATTGAAGCACCAAAAAATATCTTCTTCACCAATCTGTTGAAACACACGAATTGTTTAAAGTTTTAGGACAGTTTAAAAAGTATAAAGTATACAATATAACATATAATATCGCTTATATAGTCTATTAGTCAGACATACATGTAAAATGAGAGTGGAAATTAAAAACCTTATACCTTGTAAAATGAGAGTGCAACAAAATCTACAGGATACTTGGACAAATCAGGTGGTGTGGTAGCAGATCCTTTTACAGCATCAATGAAGACTAAACATCATCCATTTCCTATGAACCAAAAACACCATATGCTAACTAACATAATAACAACTGAGTGAAGAAACATTACAGTTTAACACAAAAATAAGTTGTAAAAATGTTCAGATCAAACATCACCAATAAATAAATGCAGACAGAATATATAGGTTAAATCCAGACATGAGTCTCATTAGAATCTCTTATCTTTTGCAGCTGTTCAACTTCCTCCCAAAAGAATTCAATCATGTCGGTGAGACAAAATATGCTTCATGTCCTGTGATATCGAATACTGTAAATGGAATAAATTACCATGAAAATCAGAACATAAACTATATATTCTGTCTGTTTTTTAACATAAACCATTGGTATCAGTTTTTTAACATAGCTGAACCATATTCTCATAGTTTTATTTTTAACATAGCTGAACCAAATGCTTCTCCCATGTTTTGTTTTGTTCTCATCTGTTCTGCAACCTGAAAAGTTGGGTGAATGAATGAGTATTATGAACCAATATTCCTACTAAAATATTTCATCATTTTCAATATTTCAGAACCAATATTCAATTTGGAAACAGTATATGCAAAACACTAAAGATGCAAGCAATCGAAAGAATGTACAAAGAAATCACTGAAGTATATTCAATTCGAAACGTTACCGAAATCGCGTAATTGACCCACATCAATTTACAGCGGTGGCATGGCATTTTAATACAAACAATTTCTTGAAACTTCATAACAGCAAGTGAGTAGTAACAGAAACTTATTGAATACGCTATGCATAATTACAAATCAACATGAGCCACGTGAAACAGAATTCGAAGAAACACCGAAATCGTATTCAAAATATTATCGCAACATCGAATCATTGACATGAATTAAAACCAATAACATCGAATCATTGTCAGGTTTAAAATAAAATAACAACCAAAGCATTATTCTATTAGGTGAGGTCTGTCATAAGCATCAAAAAGTCGATAATGTCGTTTTATGAAACATATCCAACTTACTTCAACTTTTAGATTTAATACAATCATTTTCAAATAGATTATTTTAGTACTAACCTTTCCTAAAGTATAAGGTAAAAGATTGATGCGGACACCAATAAGTTTCCATATGGAGGGCCTTTCGATTCCTGTTATCTGCAGATCAAGTTCTTCCTCAACTTTACTGAGGTCTTCCTCTACAATTTTCTGTATATACGGACATTCACATTGTGTATCAAAAGTAAATAAATTGCAGGCAATGAATCCAAATCTTATGAATCAAAGATAAAATAATTTAACAGAGGAAATGAAAGTTTGCAAAAGGACAACCAAATTGAGAAGGGCAATAGACATAGATAACATACAAGGGTTATCCAGAATCAGAGTGATACCATACCTGTCCTTATTCTTTTGACCCTTCTTCTTATTTGTAACCCCACGACTGTGCTTAAGTTTCAACGCCGTTAGTTTATTTTTATAAGCTGGTGTCTTCATCACCATGGCCAGCCTTAATTAACACACACACAGACACACACACAAAAAAAGTCAGTGCAATGAATCTAGATGTTTTAATCTGCGAAAACATTTCATAACAAATACAACAATTCCCAAAAAATCGATTATGCATATCTTCAAAAAGTGGTACTCTATTGCAAAGGCCTAACCTATTTCAAGTTTTAGCTTGCATCTTTCAAACACTCTAACTTAAATTGACACCTAGATTCATCAGACAATATCTGTGTATCAGCAACACTCAACAGATATAATGGTAAACAAAATAAATTGTTTTTAGAAAACTGACAGATATAATGGTAAAAAAGTTGCAACCCACATTATGCTGTCAACAATTCATACCTTATCAATCTGCTGCAAAGTTGATAAAACAAAAACAGGACTTTTTCGCATTCCAGATTTTGCCTGGCATAAAACATCCATTCTGCTTCTAATTCCATGGTATAAGCCTGAAAATAAAAGAAAATAAAAATGTAATACTAGACTTCAATTCATTCCCATATCTCATTTTGCTTATCAGAATCCGCAACAAAATACATAGTTTCTTCGCGAATCGATCAACATACATAGTATCCCAAAGTTCAAAACCTATTCAGATAAAATAAAAAAGATTAAATAATACACAAATATGATTATTACCATCATTTTCTCATACAAAAAATCATTTATAAAACCTAAACTTAGGGTTTAATGTAGAATAAAATAACACAACCTAAACTGACAAAATCACACAAAAATCATTTCGAATCCAACCACCAGAACACTCACCGCAGGAAACGTGTTGCCGCCACCACAGATCTACCATTGAAAAACTTTGAATCATAGAGAAAAGAGATACAAAAACAAAGAGAAAGAAGGAAAGGAGTTCGTTGTGCAGAGGGAAAGAGAAAAAATTGAAACGGAAAGAGAAAGAAAGAGAAAGATGGAAAGGAGAGAAGGACAGAGAGAGAGAAATATGATGTACCATCCAGCTGGCCTTGGTTGGAAACAAATTGTATTGTGCAAAAATTGCCCAAAATTAAATGTAAGTATGAAATTAGGTGTCATTAGGATTCAACTAAATGATGATTTGGTTCAAAATAGTTGCATTTAGACAGTAAATACCCCCCAATTGATGACATGGCAAGCTAATTGAAGGGGTTAAATTAGTGGTTTCCAGAACCACTAATTTTCCTATATTATAGATATGATTGTTATTTTTCTAATTATATACACAACTTCTAATATATTTATAAGATTAATTTAATATAAGTGTAATTTCTTAAAATAATATTATTTTATTCTTTAATTTTTGTGTGAAAACCTTAAACAACATTATTTTAAGATGGAATGATTACTAGTTATTTTTTAGCATCGTTAAAATGATATTTTTAGGATATTGTGTAAAATTGATGTCTTTTGAATTTGTCATATCACCAACTAGTTGTTACGAGACATTTTGTCAAATACTTTCTCTAGAATTTTTTTAATTAAAGAAATTTGTCTATTTTTATGTTTTTAATACAATAATAATTAATTTTTATCAATTTTATCTCTATTAAATTATTTATACAATTTTTAAGATATTACATTACATTATATTTTTATGACAACTAATAATAATAAAAAACAATTTTGTAAAATTATTATATTTAATTATTTAATCAATATTTTTTTTAATTTATGTACAATAATTTAAAAAAATTATTTTGAGAGAGAAAGTACATAGTGATTGAGTATTTTGGTAACTTTGACATGCATAGGATAACGTTTTGGATTCACATGATCTGTTATCATACTCTACTTCCTGAAATGTGTCATTGAGGTAGTAGTTTCTTAGCATTATTTTAAACTTTTTAAATACATTTTTGGATTAAAAACTTTTACTTTCTCCAATTATCCTCTTTAAACTTTTTAGTTGTTCCCTTTTATGTGTTATAATAATTCAATTTCTACTTATGGAACTTCAATTTTTTAACACTTCCTTTAATTTGTTTTCCATGGTGTTTCAAAACCCCAAATTTAGTGTAAAGGGTAAAGTAGAATATGTACTTGAATCTGACAAAGATGAGGCAAAACAAGTCGTTGGTGCCTGGTGGTCTCATGTACTCATCCATTTCACTTTTAAAAAATAAAGTCTCGTGATTTTAGGTCCATTTACATCTACAAATTACCAGTATTTGAAACACGTTCAGTCTTTATTCTCGTGCCATTCTTTTTCTTGCTAGCTCTTGCAAACGGAGCTCTGTCAAGGAAATGGGTCATTGGTTGGATGGGGTGTGGTTTTGGAACAGCTGCGGATTGCCTGCTGCTGTTTTGAACGATGACAGCAGCGATTGGCTTGCTTTGTTCACCTCCTGCAGCAGGTTACCGTGACTCAGTCGGGGGAGGACATTGTGAAATGGAAAGGAGGCGACAACTTCACTTTTTCTGTCAAAGAGGTTTATAAGCTGATGATGGTGGATTACGGTTCGATGTTTATTGAGCAGGAACAAAAAAACGCATACAAGAATTTGTGGAGGTTGAAAATTCCTGCTAAAATCAAAGTTTTCGGCAGGAGAGTTTTGTGGAATCGTCTGTCTACTAAGGATGCTTTAAAGAGAAGATGAATTATTCTTGATCCCTTATGTGGAGTGTGCAATATGGAAGATGAAGATTTAATTCATTTGTTCTTTCGTTGTTCCTTCGCAATGAAGGTTTGGCGCTCTATAAGCTCTTGGTGCGGCATATTTGAATTGTATGGAGGATCGGTTCACCGATTTTTTTCTAAATGGTGTGGAAACGGAGGAAGAATGTCAGATAGAGGAGCCATTTGGATTTCGACCTTATGGTCGATTTGGAAGAGTAGAAATAATAGTGTTTTCAATAATCTTCCTTGTAATATTGATGATATTTGTTGGGATGTTAAGATTAATATTTGGAAATGGAGATGTTCGGGAGAGATTCCCTACTCCAACCTCTCTTTATTAGAGTTTTGTTCGAACCCAATTTAGTTGGGTGAGAGGGGTTGGTGGTGAATTTATCTGTTAGCGAGTGGAATACCCCTTGTATTCTTTTTTATCTGAATTCCATTTGCTTTTAAAAAAATATGACCATGTAATATAAAAAAGAAAACCAAAGTGGTTATTTTATATCATCTCCACACGAGGTTGATGTGATAAAAAAAACTTATAAGTGACTAATCATTACTATTTTAAGTGAAATAGGATTTTAAATTTTGTTTTAGAAATATTTCAGAACTAAAAACAATAAAGTATGTTGAGTTTAAACAATGATAGAGATATGTTTAGACTATATTTAATCACATGCTTACTAATGATGAGTTATATATATTTTAATTATCAACTCATAATATCACATATTATTCGACAATGTTATTTATGTTTAAAGTATCATTGCGATATCAATTGTATTGCTTATTTGGTGATATTTCAATTGAATAATCATATGATAACATTACGATTTGATCGTGTTATGTTAAAATAAGATTTGTTCTTGACATTTTCTCTTTTAGTTTTGATGATGACAAAAATATTAAAAGAACAATGGTTTATTTGATGCGTGTTTTATTTATGCAGGTTTTTGTTCTTGTACATAAATAATCAGAATCTGTTTTACTTAGACACACTTGAAGTCGCTTCATTGCTAGTTTCTGGTGACAGAGTCTGAAGAACAATTGCTAGTGTGGTTTGACACAGACTCTGAATTGAAGGCCTCAGCATTCAGACGAGTTTCTACACTTGGTAATTGTATATCAACATTTGATACCATTCATATTTGGTGATAAAGTTGTGGATTATTCGTACTGCTGAAAGCAAGATGTATTGTCTTATCAGCTTGTCAGCTCGAGTCTACAAGATTGCAATGCTCAAGAAAAGTTGGTACGTTCTACAGATGTGTGTTCCCAACGGCTCTATCAGTACTTGAAGACTCAAATGTTAAACGTGTAACACATTAGATTCAGAATCTGTTGTGCATCCGTCTTCAACGTCTCTTGTACTATGGAGTAAAAGCAAAGACACTTGTTCAAGACACTTTCTCAACGGCTAGTTTCTGCAAAGGCTATATATATAGCTAAAGATTCAAGTTTGAATTTTAACAAGGATTATTCTGTTGAAAGAGTGGCAAGATCAAGCAATTATCAACTCTAATGTAATATACAGATTTTCTGTTTTAGGTTGTAATTGTAAAAGCCTTAAGATTTCTTTGCATTAAATATCTGAGAAATCTTAAGTGCTTTAGGTCTTTGTTATGGTGATTTCCCGTACCTCTGATGCTTGCATCATGTACACATTGTTCTCTATTCTGTCGAGCCTTCAGTAGTTTAGATTAAATCTCCTGCTATGTGCTTGAGTAAAAAGTTTTGTCTCGTTGGAATTCAAGCAACAAGTCTTGAGCCAAGATGCTTAAGCCACATAAGTCTCATTGCTTAAGTGCTTGAGCTGTGAAAGTCTTATTCAGCTAGTCTGATTGAGCAAGTGGGGAAGTCTCCGTCTGAGGGGCGAGAGCAAGAAGTATCGAGTGCAGCTTGAGCAAGGGAAGTCTCAGTCTGGATGGCCAGAAAAGTAGGTGGCTTGGCCAGAGGATGTGAGCAAAGGGAAGTCCTAGACATGTGCTATAAGCAAAGGGAAAGTCTCAACCAGATGACAGAAGAGTAGGTGGCTCAGTTAGATGGTGTGAGCAAAGGCTAAGTCTTATACATGTGCTTTAAGCAAGGGAAGTCTCAGACAGTTGGTCTGAGCAGTTGTAAAAGTCTTATGTAAAAGCATAAGCGATTGTAATCATGAAATGGTATAATGAAAATATCTTGTGAGGCAAGGGGACTGGACTACTCTCAGTTAAGAGAGGAACTAGTATAAATCTTTTGTGTCTTCTGCTGTTATTTTATTTACTTCTGTTATATCCGCTACCAAACAAATTAACTCAGAATCTAAACACCAGTTCTGATTCTGAAACTCTGATCAGAAGCTAAATTAAAAGAGAACGCGAAACACAATTCAACCCCCCTTTCTTGTGTACTTTTCACACCTTCTATTAGTATCAGAGCATGGTCTATGCTTAACACTTAACAGTGATGCAGATAATGATCCAATAAGAAAAGTATATTTCTTCTTCAAGAAGGAATCAAGTGGCACATGAAAAATATCACACGACTTTTCCTACCATATTCAAATGGGTGATTCCACTGAATTTAAATGATGGAAAAGCTAAACATATTTTTAACTCATTGGACTTGATAAAGGGTTACTGAAGGTCTATATAATATCCTTGAAAAAGGTATTACTATTGAAGTTGATGGTGTTAAAGATGATCATCCTGAAGATCTTTTTCACCAACTCAGAAGATGCATATTGAATATCTTCAGAGGTAGTTGCATTGTGGTAGATGCACTATCTCACTTCTGAGTATATCAACATCATTGATATGTCTGATGCTTGGACTATCTTTGAAATCTTGTGCTTGGATTTGTGGGGATCAGTTTTTGAAGCTTGAAGTAGTTACACTTCATCCAATCTTTTCATGCAAATTCTAAGAAGATTGTTCCTTGACTTAAATCTAAAGTCATAATTTTTTTATGTTTACATCTTGAATCTGTTGTGCTCTGAAGGTTTGTCTTGCAGTCTTCAAAGGAAAGAAATGAATTTGGATGATGAAAAACTATCCAATAAATCACCTTCTCTTTTTAGCTTAAATTCTTTGGAATGACTAATGATGAGAAACTTAGGTTTCTTGTCAGAAGGACTTCTATACTGGATGAATGGATTGTGATATCTGTTGATAGAAGAGTAACTTCAAAAGATTCTAAAATATATGTATTTCAACTTATTTCCCAAATCTAAAAGCAAGAAGAAACACTACCAGAACCTAATGTCAGATGCTCTTCAGTGTTTAATCTTTTGAAGCTGATATTAGTGCAGGATGTAGATGAAAAGAAGCATATGTGTTCTGAAATAAAAATTAAGTATTGAAAAGTAAGAGATGTTGTTAAAGCCATCTTGTTTCAAAATATTTGATTATATGGAGTTTGTTCTTTAAGGTGATATATTAAGAAACTCCATTGCTTCTTGTTTGAGGATCATCATGGAAGTTGTGTTAAAAGACATTTCTATGAGAAATATTCAACTTCTCTTTGAGTTCTGTCAGTCGTACTAAGACAGTACTCTGATCTCCTTTATGTCAATTTCTGATAGCTAGCATCGTCTGGTTCTGAGCTTGTCAATGATTTCAAAGTTAAAAGATTTAATCCCAGATAATGAGATTATTGACATTGCTTAGAACAAGATTTTGTTACTATCATATCTCATTCTAGACTCATACTCTGGAGTGACTTATGATCTGCTGTTAGATTGAGATGTAAGGCAAATAAGAGTTTGTTTGTACTTACATGTATGGTCTTATAGAAATATGAGTATCATAATGTATCTACTACAGATATCAAGGAAAGAAGCAGAGGCATCTTCCATAAGGTTGTTAATAATATTTATTGGAAGAAGAGTCAAAAACCCAGATTCAAGTACTGGTAGTACTGAATTTGGTGAGAGTAGTGGAATCAATGGTTAGACAACCATTGAATCAGAATCCAATCAAAGCTATGTTCAGACTCTATTGGTCAAGTCTGAATACTGAATCGAGTCTGGCAAAAAAAAAGTGGTATGCTTGTTCTTTTCTGGTTTATCTTTTGATTCACTGAAACATTGGTATAGATATAAATACAAAGTTTTTGTTAGACTTCTAGAGAGGTTCTTTTTGTAAAGAAGAACTCCATAAATCTTTAAGAGGAAACTCTGTTGTGTTTATCTATACTCAATGTATTATTAAGCTAGATGATGATCACATTTATGAAAACAGTTTTCTCACTTTTGTGTTAATACTGTTGCCTGTTAGTTGTCTAAAGAAGACAATTCAATATTCATCTATCACTCATGACTCTTGTTTCAAGATAAATTGCTAGTTCTGAATAGAACCTTAGAGACTTGTGACTGAAAGATGATATCTCTGTCTAAGTCTAGACTTACTAGACTTTGATGGTTGATAGCTTCTGAAAGTTGTCAGTTTCTGAGATTCAGAAGAAGATTCTTTTTTACTGTCATAAAAGTTTAAGTAAAAAGTTTTCTAAAAGCTTTTATAATACTTAACTTTTCATAAAGGTGAAACTCATCTAGTGGAATTGAAATATCTGCTGGATAAAGAACCTTTAGGTAATGATGTTTTCTCTTTTAGTACTTGCTGTTACTATTCCCTGTCCCGTGAAACATCATTGTGTCCTTTTTCTGGCAAGATTCTTATTCTTGTAAGATTCTTGTTCAGTTCTTATTCTTCTTCTTCTTCTTGTTTTTCTTCTTCTCTTCTTCTTGGTTGTGTGCTAATCAAACCAAACCTAAGATGAGTTCTTCAGTTTATTCTCTTTTGAATCAGCTGGTTGTCATCAATGAAAAGTTTATGGATTTAGATGAGTTGCTTAAGATTGGTTTCAACTTCTGAAAGATTGTGTCTAAACAAAGGTGGAATGGATACTTTGAGATGCTTTGTGGTTTCACTTATCCAAGTCTTTTCAAAGAGTTTTGGATCAATGCCTCCATTGTTGAGCTGAATTCTGAGTATGTTATTTTGTCTAGAGTAACTGGTGTTTTTATTATAGTAACCTCTAAAGCGATTGCAAATGTGATCAACTGTGAGGAGATTGGTGAAATCCCATAAACTCTTGTTTGGGAACACTATTTTCCTACTTGGCGTATCATTGTAGATCCATCTAATACATCAATGGTTTCAAATCTTCTTCCTGATGCTATTGTTTGGAGTCAGATTCTGAATTCAAACTTACTGCCTAAGGATAAAGATTTAGACCAGGTGGACCCTATTGAAAAAGACCGGCTTCTACTTCTTAATTCACATTTGAAGATTGATCTTCCTCAAGTTATGTTTGACCATTTGAGGAGGTCTCTTTCTTTTTTTCAAAAGGGAAAGATCTTCTTCATTCCTTATGGACGAGTTATTTCTGAAATACTTGTTCAGCAAAGGGTTAACATAAGTTCTAAGGCTAGTTCTTACAAGATTTGGAAAGACAAGTTTGAAGCTATCTATGAAATATTCTGATGTTAGATTTCTACATAGTTATGCTTTGTATTATTGTTGAAATATTTGTATTAAGTATCTTATTAATAAATTCAGAGTTTGTTCATGCCTGTGTTTAGTTTTAACTGATTAATATTTATTCTTGTTGTTCACTGAGAATCTGAAATAGATAAAAGAACTCAAATTTGTGCAACTTATTTTATTAATAAAAGAAAGCTATTACAAGACAATTAGATTTTTCTAGTCCAATGGATGTGTCATAAGGAACTCCCTAGGATCATCTGACATGTCTATATTTTCTAAGAAATATTGCCATTATTCCTTAGCAAACTCCAAAGTCTCCTTTCTCAATTTGTTTCTGCATATGGATTCAAAAGATCTTCTTCTTCTGTGTGTCTTCACAAAGGATGTTGTAGAGGAGAGCACTTATGAAGCTGTCTGCTTCCTTGCAGGTTTTTCAACTGCTGCCTTGTTTTAATTTGCTTGAGTTGCTGCATTCAGTAGTGTTGCCTTCCTGAAATCTCTCTTGGAACCCAGATTTGCTTTTTCTTATACATCTTGGTGTTTTAGGGATTAAGTGATGATGGAAGAAAGCTTACTAGAGTCCTTTTATAGACATGTTACATTCATTGTCTTAAGTTTAATATTATTTAAGTACTAATTAAATTTTATCAGTATTTTAATAATGACTCTTGGAAATGTGATATAGAATTCTAACCTATTAAGATTCTCTGAATAATTATGAGTTTATGTTTGATCTATTGTAACTGTCAGTTCTGTGTCAGTTTCACTTTGATAGTGTACCTTTAGAAAATCTAAAGAAATTACTGGAATGTAAATGCATGCGAAAGTAGTATTGGTCAGAAAAACTTTTTCATTAATTAAACTGATGGATTACATTTTTTTAAACAAAAAAAGGGTACAAGATGATTTCTATAATTAATCTCTTGCTAGTGCATCTCGTGCCCAACGTTGTCCACTATTGTTATAATCCACCTTCTCGTCTTCTGAATCAATTACTTCTTCCTCTTCTATGTCTGGAAGAGAGCGGTAGAACTTCTTGTTGACCCTCATTTTATTCTTCCTTGACCTCTTCATGCTCTTTCTCTGAGACTTCAAAGCAGCTACTGTTGAACCTCCTTCTTAAGGTCGTTCAGGTATTGCCGAAGTTACCTCTTCTGTAGAAAGTATTGTTGAGGGCAGAGGCACAGTTGAAGAGGACTCAAAAGCAACTCGCCTCTGAGGGGATTGGATTGCCAAGCTTGTAGAGCTCTCAATTGCGTCTGTTACGACAGATGCATTATGACTCTTAGTTGTTGATTTTATATCCTTAGGTTGGTGATTAATGAAAATGACTTAGGAGCTAGATGCTTTTATAATGACTTCTATGGATACCAAGAGTCTAATTAATCCTTGTTTAATTCTTAGAATAGTAACGACCACTAAGAATTTAAAGCGTGCACTTTACAAACCTTAATGACTCTTATTACTTGATTATTCTTCCTCTTTGGAAACTGATCCTGTAATGATGATCTGAGTTACATTCATTAAGTGGAAACTGAACCCATTGAATACTTGTCCTGTACATATTGGTCATTTATTTTCTTAACATTTATTTTCTGTTTTTATGGTTACCTTGTCCAAGGCGTATTTTTAATTTTCTTGTACATAGGTTTAAGGAAAAGCTTACAAACGTCAGACTTAGCCTATCAGACCCAGAAGGAGCTTACAAACCTCATATTCTACTGTTGCCAAAGAAAGTTAAAAAGGACAACATATTTTAACTCTTTTGTTCATAGTGTTAAGTAAGAGCTTACAACCCTCTGATTTGGCCTATGAGACTCAGAAGGAGCTTACAAACCTCATATTCTGATGTTGCCAAAGGAAGTTAAAATGTTGTTATTTTGGTTTTCTTAAATATGGAACTAAGGGGAGCTTACAAACCTCAACCTTGGAACTGTTTGACTCAGGGGGAGCTTGCAAACCTCAAACCCTGATGTTATTAAGACTAAATTATTTTTTCTTGAAAAGTAGTTCTTGGTGTTAGAGTCAATAGAACTCAGCTGTAGACTATCTGACTCAGGGGGAGCTTTCAAACCTCATACCCCGTTGTTGCAGAGAAAATTAAATACCCAACATTATCCTTTAAATACTTGTGTTTGTCATCATCAAAAAGGGGGAGATTTTTAGAACGAGATTTGTTCTTGACATTTTCTCTTTTAGTTTAGATGATAACAAAAGTATTAAAAGAACAATGCTTTATTTGATGTGTGTTTTATTTATACAGGTTCTTGTTCTTGTACAAAAATAATCAGATTTTGTTTTACTTAGACACACTTGGAGTTGCTTCATTGCTAGTTTCTGGTGGCAGAGTCTGAAGAACAATTGCTAGTGTGGTTTGACACATACTCTGAACTGAAGGCCTCAGAATTCAGATGAGTTTCTACATTTGGTAATTGTATATCAGCATCTGGTACCATTCAGAGTTGGTGATAAAGTTGTGGATTATCCGTACTACTGAAAGCAAGCTGTATTGTCTTATCAGTCTGTCAGCTCGAGTCTACAAGATTGCAAGGCTCAAGAAAAGCTGGTATGTTTTATGGATGTTTGATCTCAACGACTCTGTCAGTACAAAACCTCTTAAATACTCAAAGATTAAATGTGTTACACACTTGTCATACCCCAAATTTGTCCCACCTGTTTATAATCTGTACATCCACCCACTAACTGTCATTTAGAAAATTAAAAAATATATTGTCTCTGGTTGTTGTAGTGATTGAGGTTAATGGTCAGGCAAAGTGTGTTTCAAGGTCAATATTTGAGTGCAATTGATTCAAGTGGTTGTGCTTGAGGTTTTAGCTGGGGTTTATTGGGCTATTTCATGTTACTGATGTGTGATCAAGTTATCAAGTTGTGACAAGTTATCAATTATTTCACAAGGGCAGTTCATTCTTTTCTATTCTCGTTTTATCCAATTCAATTACCACTATCCATCCAAATCCCATACTTATTTCCACTTTCTATTTTCCATCAATTAGACCATATCCACTTTTAATATTCATTTCAAAAACCACTTTTTTTTAGTTATCCATTAAATCCATTGGTTATCCATTTCCTTCATAAACCATTTCCATTTTTAAACTCATTTCACAAATCTTTCTAATATCCATTTTTCTAAAAAAAATACATCTCAATATCCATTCCATAAAACTACTCTTTTTATCCATTTATCCATTTGAAACAAAATTCCAAAAAAAAATCTAATTTGCCTTATTTTCAAATCACCATTTCTTTTAGTCCATATCCATTTTTTTTAGAAGCAAATTATCTTCTTCCATTTCTATATCCACATTTATTCCAAGTCAAATTTTCAAACAATTTCTCCAAATCCATTTTATTTTACCAAAATCAAAAGCCCATATTCATAACAAAATGCCAAAATATATATATATATATATGAGTCCATTCAACAATTCCAAAAAGTCCATTCATTATGAGTTTTACAAATCCCATTATCATCATCCATTACAAGTTGTTACAAGAATAGATTACAAAAGAATTCTATCAAGTGCCAAGATTTCATCACAAGGTTCATGTTGCATCAATTTCCAAAATCATTCAAAAGCCCAATTTTTCAGAGTCCAATTACAACCAAAGTGTGCAATAAGAAAAAATCACAAAAAAATTTACAAATAAAAAAAGCCCATACAATCAATTGTCAAAAAGAAAAAAAGCTGCAGATGAGCTCATGGAAATAACACGATGCAGCTTTTCAGTACACACTGCCATTACACTCGAGCCAAAACCCACCACGCTGCCTTCAACATAACCACGCATTGCCCCCACATACGATCTACAACATACACACAATTACCAACCAAGCCTTGAACTTGCTTTCCTACCAAGCCATTTACCATACAACTCGTGCCAACAACACCCAACCTTGTTTACAAATGGACTAGCAGCATAATACAAAAAAAGCCACTTTTAGAAAACCTTCAGTCACAAAACAAAAGGGTCAGCCACTTCATCTACCAAAATAAGACACAGAGCCACAACAACCTGTGCAAACGTCATACTCCTTCAGCCTTGCATATAAAAAAAATTGAATCATGAATCCATACACACACTTCTCACACAATATCACATAAAAGCAAAATGGCAGGCAACAAAACGCAACACACCAATTCACCAATACGACAATCGCAGCAACCAATTCCTCATCTTTTGAATTCCAATTTCACCCTTCATACTTTTCTATAAAGCAACTCCACCCTCACTCTCATAAAAAAGACCTAGCCGCCACTCCAACAACTTCTGAACCTCACAAATCAAACCTCCTTCATAAACCTAAATCTCTCTCTTCTTCATTACCCAAAACCAAATTGTAAATCAGCATCAAACTTTATCCAAATCAAACAACAACAACAATTTTAACGCCCTTTCCTTCTCCAATTTTCAACCGACCCAAAACCCAACAAATTAGAACCGAACCAAAAGATGAAGTAGAACAAAACAAACCCACAAATCTGAGAGTGAGACGAAGCAAGAACGCGAGACAAACCTTGGATCGAGACTGGATTTGAAACGGACGAGAGATACAGAGCAAATCGATTTGATACAGAAACGAGAGAGATCGAAAGCTTCGTTAGCAAAAGAAGGTTGTTCTGTTGTTTTTTACCGTTGAAGCAATGATGAAGCGAAAGCTTCTGAGCGTATTTGTTGAATCGTGTAACCATGGCCACCGTCGGTTTTTCTTGGGATAAGAGGTTGATGATGAATGGTTGTTTTGGTTGTATTTGAAACTTGTATCGTTGCCTTGCTTTTTCTTTTTTATTATTATGATTTTCTTTTTATTTAATGGGAAGAGAATATGATGGAGGCTGATACTTTAATTTCTCGGTTGCTGTTCTCTAAGTCATGCCATCACTAGTTTTTTTTGTTATAAAAAAGAAATGTTGTTGCTTTTGTTTTTTTTAATAATCTTTGTTTTGGTCGGTGGGCCTTAATGAGCCCATGCTGTTTTCTATGTCACACCCCTTGGTACTGCGCCTCCCCATTCCCTCTCTTCTTTGTTTTTTTATTTTTTATTTTTGCACAAATTGCTTTATTTTAAAAAAACACATATTCTATTTTGGTATTTAGTTTTATTCTTAATAGATTTCTTGGGATCTTTGATTTTTTTTATATTCACTTACTATTTTATGCATTATAGGGCCAATGATCTAACAATACTCATGGTTTAATAGGTTTTTTTTAACCAATGCAATTTTGATATATATGAGGCCTATTTATTTATTTTTTATTTCAATGTATTTCATTATTTTATTTTATTCATTTTGGGTCAATGAAAACCAAACATCGACAATTTGTCGATTTCTCGACTTAATCTCGATAATGGTGAGACCTTTATTCTTTTTCCTATACCTTTTCGATTTAATTTCATTTTTGTCATTTATTCATTAGTTTTATCTATTGTTGGGTCAATGAAAACCTTACATCAACGATTTATTGATTTCTCGATTAAATCTTGATAAAGGTGAGACCCTTTTTCTTTTTCCCCCGTTTGCGTCACACTTCCATCTTTTTCCGTCAAACCCCGTAGTCGAACTACGATTGCTCTGATTCCTCATTCTCGTCCGAATGAGCATACGTAGGCCCGAGGTCGCGATGATCTTGCCGAGCACCCTATCCTTAAACCACCCATTTTCCTTTAGCATCTTTTCCCTTTTATCGTACTTTTCCGCATTTATTTTTGAGAAGAAAATAAACAAGCTTAGCTAACATTTCCTCACAAATCGAACTAAGAGGTTCCCGTTGAGTACAACGGACGTGAGGGGGTGCGCGTACCTTCCTCTCACGTAACCGACTCCCGAACCCAGAATGTGGTTGCGATGACCATGTTCTTATCTCTCCTTAAAGGTTTTCTCGATATTTTCCTTTTCCTCTTTTGGGATAAATAAAGTTCGGTGGCGACTCTGTCGAACCGTTTTCCGCGCCTTTTGCGCGAAGGGTCGTGTCTTCGATGAATTTTCGAGGTGCGACAGGTGGCGACTCTACTGGGGAACATTTGCTCCATGCAAGAGAGAGTCAAGCCTATCTTGATTCGAATCGCTAGCTCTTTAGCTTTGTTTATTTACGTTCTTCTCGTTTATTCGTTTGCTTATTTACTTGTTTTCCTATTCCTTATTTGTGTTACCTTTTGTAACATTGTTGGGTTGTTATGATATTGGGAACTTTGTGAGATGGCTCTACACCCGAGTCGAGCAAAACCCTAGGATTAGGATGGTGGTTGTGTAGTGTAGGATTGTGTGGTCTCTTCTGCGTGAGTTGAAGCGAAAACCCCGCTTGGAGTAGATTCCCTTGGAGATATTATTGTTGTGGTGAATCTTTGCCATGGTGGTAATACTTTCGAGGCGGGTCGTTGATTCCAAGGACCATTAACCCAATTTACCCATGGTGGTTGGTAGCGTTAATTCTATGTGAGTTAATGCAAACGCCCCAATCAGATGAGATCCCTCGAACGTATTACTTCCTGACAGTAATATTTTCGACCTCGATCTAGGATTCTGAGAACCCTACTTAGAACCCGTGTGTCGATGGTTGTGTAGTGGGCGCCTCCGAGGATCTTTCTCGTGGGGAAGAAATGAAGACCTCACCTAGAAGAGATTATTTTGAGGATATTATAGTCGGATGTCTCTTCGTCTTGGTTATAATGTTTTCGAAATATATCCATAACTCTAGGCACCTACCCGTCTTAGAAACCTACCCATGGGCTTTCTTGATCCTAGTTGTGGTTCTTGACCCATCATCTCCGGCCAACCTCAGAACTGTTTGAAGTTGTTTGATCCTGGATCTTGCATCTTGCATTGCATCTCAAGTCATTGCATTGTATTGCATCTGTTATACATCTTGCATTGCATTTTCAACCTCAGAATCTCACTTCATCTTCCTTCCTTCTCCAGTAAATCAAGCTGATTCCTCGACACTGGTACGCAACTCGAGCTAATACCAGACGAATGATGGAGCAGATTCAACAAGAGTAAGCCGCCTTCAGAGAAGAGTTGGACTCTATCAAAGGAAAGATCGGTCAGATTCTCGAAGCCATCATGATGGCTAGAAAAGAAGAAGAACTGCGTGAAGCCGCTGCTGCCAACAACACTGTGCCTGTTCAAGTATCTACCTCAAGGCTCTCTGTTCCTGTTCCTAACCCCATCACTTATGGGATACCAATGTACTTGGCTCCCGCCACATCTCAACCACTTCCAACATCTGGAGTTACTATTGGAGCTATTCCGCAAGCCCAACCTGTTGTCACTCAGATTCCTATTCCTCATGCTGAAGAAAATCTGGTAGATCAGTATGATGAGGTACAAAACTATCATGCTGCTATCCCAATTGTCAATCCTACTGATGCTCAGGATTCTGAAGCTATCAAGATGTGTCGTGATCTAGCTGAGAAACTCCAAGTCATTGAGGGACGCAACTCAACTTCTTTGAATGCTCTGGATATGTGCTTGGTGCCAGATGTTGTCATTCCTCCTACATTTAAAGTGCAAGAATTCCCGAAGTACAAAGGCCTCAGTTGTCCCCACATGCATCTAAGGATGTACTGCCGTAAGATGGCTGCCCATGCCAAAGACGAAAAACTGATGATCCATTGCTTCCAAGACAGTCTGTCTGGGGCATCACTCGAATGGTATATGCAACTGGAGCGTAACAATGTGTGCACTTGGGATGATCTAGCTGATGCATTTGTTAAGCAATACAAGTACAACACCGACCTTGCTCCAAATCATACTCAACTTCAGAGTATGGCTCAGAAGGACAACGAATCCTTTAGGGAGTACGCGCAACGCTGGAGAGAGCTAGCTGCAAGAGTGCATCCACCTCTTATTGACCGTGAACTGATTGACATCTTCATGGGTACTTTGCAAGGCCAGTACTATGAGAAGCTGATTGGCAATGTCTCAGCTGGATTCTCTGATTTGGTAATTGTCGGTGAGAGAATTGAAGAAGGTCTGAAAAGTGGAAAGATCCAAGGAGGTTCTAGCAGTCAGTCTGCAGCCAAGAAACCCTTCAATGGATACAAAAAGAAAGAGGGTGAAACAAATGCTGTCTCTGCTCAAAAAGGGCAAGCTCAACAAGGTCCCCCTCCAATGCCTTTTCAAATTCCATACTTCCAGTATCCGTATGTTGCTGCTGCACAATACGCTCCAATGCCTTATCAGCCAACTGTTCAAGCTGTTCAAGCTCCAATGCCTCAACAACAGGTTCCTCAGCAACAATCATACAACCAACAAGGGTATCAGTATCCTCCTCAACATCAACAACAGAGAGCTGCTCAACAACGTCAGCCTAATCAACAGAGGACAAGGAGGTCTGATAGAGACTTTGATCATCTACCAACGTCATATGCCCAGATCTTTGCTTAATTGATGGAAAAGAAGGCAATCGCTCTAAGGGACCTAGCTCCTCCAACTGTCATTCCCCCAGATTATGATGCTAATGCAGGGCATACACTTGAGGACTGCAGAGCTTTCAAACACAAGGTTCAAGGCATGATCGACTTAAAGTTTCTCACGTTCAATGGGAGGGCTCCAAACGTCATCAAAAACCCTCTGCCGCGGCCAAACTAGTGACAGCAGCAAGTCAAGTCAGTCAAGTCAAGTCAAGTCTATTCCCCGAAGAAGGCAGTCATGTTGCCATCCAATCATTTGCATTCTTGTTATTTTGTTTTTATTTGTTTAAGTATTATATGCTTTGAACATTGTCATTTGTATTTGGTTTTCTTAATGTATTGATTATGCATGTTCTGAATCAGTTATGTCGTATTCACTCATTGTTTCCATTTACTGCAAATCACCGACACATTTATCCACTTCACTCTTTACATCAAACTGTTGTTAGCAATGATTGGAGGGAGGATGATGACAACGAAATACCCATAATTGCAAACCGTATGCTTTCGGATAGAATCCCGCCGATGATGTACATGCATTGTTTCAATCCCCCAAACACTGGAGAAACAAGGAGATAATCCCTAGTTAACCACTTCGACCCAAGAAGTAGCAGTTTCCTTCGGATATTCAAACCCTTACACTCAACCTGGGGCAGGGTAGTGTTCAGATAATCCAATTACACACTCAAATCACAAAGCAAAATTCCACAAGACATGATGGTTGTTCATCAATAACCATGACTTGGCAGTTACAATCATCCAACAAAAAAAAAAAAAAAAACCAAAAACAAAATAATCATAAGCCTGCTAAGTCGAGCACCTCAGAGGAGACTTAGGCAAAAATCAAAGCAACCCTGATGGACTCGAAAAGCGAAATTAGTCCATGCAAAAGATAGGGATAAAAAAAACAAAAGAGGCCCCCGAATCCTCAACAAAAACAAAATAAGACATAGTGACCACCAAATCAAAATCATAGGGTCACTGACACACTCCAAAAACAAAATAAGGTGACTGCCATTTCAAGCTTACCTTGAACCGTCAACCATTTTGGAAGACAAACATGTGCAAAATTAACTGAACGTAGGACTGGAGTTCATCACGAAGAAGGGGTGGGTACAAACCAAGTTTTGAGCCTTATATCCTTTGTTTCATAACCGTGAACCAGACCACGTTACAACCCTCAAAAGACCTAATTGAGGCGAGGTTTATTCTGAAAGCATACTATTGCAACTTCAGCATTGGTGTCATTCTCCTTGCTATACCTTTCACGCCATTAAAATTAGCACACGTTTGGACTAATGGTCCATTCGTCTCACTATCACGACACTCAAATAAACGACTCTTTTTCAAAACTTGCATGAGTATTGCATTAAGATTACCATTTGTGAAGGTGCAACTTCAACTGCAAATCAGTGCTAGACATTCAGGACAATTCCAACAAGAGGCAATCAAAGAGGAAATTGAGCTTTCAGTGGTGCCGACCCGAAGCAAGACTCCCTCAAAATGCTCAATCTGGGGTAAATCTTTCAACAGCTCAATCAGGGGCAAGTCATCTCAAAGCACATCAAAAGTTCATCTTCCAAAGATCAGACCACTTCAGAACTGGTTAATCAGGGGCAGACCATTACCATGTTCAGACTAGGGCAAGTCTTGTTGCAGAAGGTCATCCTAATCGACAAGCACAAATCAACAAGTCATCAAACTTGAGGCCTCGAAAGCATCTTCGTCCGCTTCAATCATGGCGTCTTCAACAAACTGAGTGTTGAGGAAATCAAATCCCTCCCACCGCCCAAAGTCCAATCTGCATTGGCAATTACCAAAAGTCCACCACGCTGGAACCTTCAAAAATATCCAATCACCCGTCGGCAATCATATGCATCATACGCATCTATGCATCGCATTCGACATCATTTACATCATATGTATACCAAAATCAAATCACCCTTCCCCAACACTTGCATCTCTGCGCGTCAGCATTTGCATTGCACATCATTACAAAATCAAGCATTCATACATGTGCATGTAAGATCCAGGATCAATCTCAAGACTCCAAGACGATCTTCAGCCCATCCAGGGGCATCTTCTACAAATCCGTGAGCGTTCCTCACGAAGCTGTTCAACCTTTTGTTCAAGCTCAAGACAAGATTTCAAGCAATCTTCAGCCCAGTCAGGGGCATCTTCTTCAAGTTCATGGGTGTTCCTCATGAAAGTCTTCAACCTTCTGTTGATGAAGCTGTGATCTCCAAGCAAGTCAGCGGGCGTTCCTCATTGAGTTGTGTTCCTCAACCTTTTTGTTGCTGAGGTCGTCATCCTCATCCCAACCAATAAACATTCCTCCGAGTCAGTGGGCGTTCCTCATTGAATCTTTTCTTCAAGTCGAACTACGACTGCCCTGATTCTTTATTCTCGTCTGAGTAAAGATACGTAGGCACAAGATTGCATAGATCTTGGCGGGTTACCTTCTCCATTTTTCGATGTTTCCCTTTCCTTTTCGTGGGCTTTCCTCATTGAATTCTTTACTTCAACTTTTTGTTGATGTCTCCAAATAAATCTCATCACATCCCCAGCAAACTTGACCTTTTGTCAATTGCCTTACTATCATCCTTTTGGTGATAGCCAAACCTAATCAACTCAATTCAACCTGCATCCTTTTGGTGTTGGTAACCCTCAAATAAAAACTTTTCTATCATCCTTTTGGTGATAGCCAAACCCAATCAACTCAATTCAACCTGCATCCTTTTGGTGTCGGTAATCCTCAAAAATAAGAAGTTCCTATCATCCTTTTGGTGGTAGTAGCTTGTTTTGATCCGTCATCCTTTTGGTGTCGCCTATCCATAAACCCTTGGTCTGTGTGTCATCCTTTTGGTAAGTGGCAGGCTGTGTTGTGTGCCATACTATCCTTTTGGTAGTAGTAGGCTGTGTGTGTGTGCCCTATTATCTTTTTGATAGTAGCAGGCTGTGTGTGTGCCCTATTATCCTTTTGGTAATAGCAGGCTATGTATGTGTGCCCTATTATCCTTTTGGTAATAGCAGGCTGTGTTGTGTGCCATACTATCCTTTTGGTAGTAGCAGGCTGTGTTGTGTGCCATACTATCCTTTTGGTAGTAGCAGGTTACGTGTGTGTGCCCTATTATCCTTTTGGTAATAGCAGGCTGTGACCTCATTTTCATCCTTTTGGTGGAAGGGTTTGTGTGTGTGTGCCATACTATCCTTTTGGTAGTAGCGGGCTGTGTTGTGTGCCATACTATCCTTTTGGTAGTAGCAGGCTGTGTTGTGTGCCATACTATCCTTTTGGTAGTAGCAGGTTGTGTTGTGTTCCATACTATCCTTTTGGTAGTAGCCGGCTGTGTGTGTGTGTCCTACTATCCTTTTGGTAGTAGCAGACTGTGTTGTGTGCCATACTATCCTTTTGGTAGTAGCAGGCTATGTTGTGTGCCCTATTATCCTTTTGGTAATAGCAGGTTTTGACCTCATTTTCATCCTTTTGGTGGAAGGGTCTATGTGTGTGTGTGCCCTATTATCCTTTTGGTAATAGTAGGTTTTGACCTCATTTTCATCCTTTTGGTGGAAGGGTATGTGTGTGTGTGTGCCCTATTATCCTTTTGGTAATAGCAGGTTGTGGCCTCATTTTCATCCTTTTGGTGGAAGGGTCTGTGTGTGTGTGTGCCCTATTATCCTTTTGGTAATAGCAGGCTTTGACCTCATTTTCATCCTTTTGGTGGAAGGGTCAGTGTGTGTGTGTGCCCTATTATCCTTTTGGTAATAGCAGGCTTTGACCTCATTTTCATCCTTTTGGTGGAAGGGTCTGTGTGTGTGTGTGCCCTATTATCCCGTTGGTAATAGCAGGTTGTGACCTCATTTTCATCCTTTTGGTGGAAGGGTCTATGTGTGTATTCACTATCATCCTTTTGGTGATAGGTCTGTCATCCTTTTGGTGTCAGATTTCTCGTATTTCAACCTCCCAATCCTTTTCTTTCTTTCGGACAAATTTGTGGTCTTTTTTATATCTAATTGACTTATACCCCGATAGAACGAACACCGTGGCAGTTCATCTTACCAGGTTTAAGCCAATTACATAGGGGCATCTGTCATACCCCAAATTTGTCCTACCTGTTTATAATATATACATCCACCCACTAACTGTCATTCAGAAAATTAAAAAATATATTGTCTCTGGTTTTTGTAGTGATTGAGGTTAATGGTCAGGCAAAGTGAGTTTCAAGGTCAAGATTTGAGTGCAATTGATTCAAGTGGTTGTGCTTGAGGTTTCAGTTGGGGTTTATTGGGCTATTTCATGTTACTGATGTGTGATCAAGTTATCAAGTTGTGACAAGTTATCAATTATTTCACAAGGGCAGTTCATTCTTTTCCATTCTCGTTTTATCCAATTCAATTACCACTATCCATCCAAATCCCATACTTATTTCCATTTTCTATTTTCCATCAATTAAACCATATCCACTTTTAATATTCATTTCAAAAACCACTTTTTTTTTAGTTATACATTAAATCCATTGGTTATCCATTTTCTTCATAAACCATTTCCATTTTTAAACTCATTTCACAAATCTTTCTAATATCCATTTTTCTAAAAAAAAAAAACATCTCAATATCCATTCCATAAAACTACTCTTTTTATCCATTTGAAACAAAATTCCAAAAAAAATCTAATTTGCCTTAGTTTCAAATCACCATTTCTTTTAGTCCATATCCATTTTTTTAGAAGCAAATTATCTTCTTCCATTTCTATATCCACATTTATTCCAAGTAAAATTTTCAAACAATTTCTCCAAATCCATTTTATTTTACCAAAATCAAAAGCCCATATTCATAACAAAATGCCAAAATATATATATATATATATATATATATATATATATATATATATATATATATATATATATATATATATATATATGAGTCCATTCTACAATTCCAAAAAGTCCATTCATTATGAGTTTTACAAAGCCCATTATCATCATCCATTACAAGTTGTTACAAGAATAGATTACAAAAGAATGCTATCAAGTGCCAAGATTTCATCACAAGGTTCATGTTGCATCAATTTCCAAAATCATTCAAAAGCCCAATTTTTCAGAGTCCAATTACAACCAAAGTGTGCATTAAGAAAAATCACAAAAAAATTTACAAATAAAAAAAGCCCATACAATCAATTGTCAAAAAGAAAAAAAGCTGCAGATGAGCTCATGGAAATAACACGATGCAGCCTTTTAGTACATACTGCCATTACACTCAAGCCAAAACCCACCACGATGCCTTCAACATAACCACGCATTGCCCCCACATACGATCTACAACATACACACAATTGCCAACCAAGCCTTGAACTTGCTTTCATACCAAGCCATTTACCATACAACTCGTGCCAACAACACCCAACCTTGTTTACAAATGGACTAGCAGCATAATACAAAAAAAGCCACTTTTAGAAAACCTTCAGTCACAAAACAAAAGGGTCAGCCACTTCATCTACCAAAATAAGACACAGAGCCACAACAACCTGTGCAAATATCATTTTTATTTCAATGTATTTCATTATTTTATTTTTATTCATTTTGGGTCAATGAAAACTAAACATCGACGATTTGTCGATTTCTCGACTTAATCTCGATAAAGGTGAGACCTTTATTCTTTTTCCTATACCTTTTCGATTTAATTTCATTTTTGTCATTTATTCATTAGTTTTATCTATTGTTGGTCAATGAAAACCATACATCAACGATTTATCGATTTCTCGATTAAATCTTGATAAAGGTGAGACCTTTATTCTTTTTCCTATTTATTTCGATTTTATTTCATTTTTATCTTTTTTATTCATTTTGGGTCCATGAAAACTAAATATCGATTGATTTATCGATTTCTCGATTAAGTCTCGATAAATGTGAGACCTTTATTCTTTGTATTCATATTTTCGATTTAATTTCTTAATTGTCACTTTATATTTCTTTTATTTTCACTTTTGGTCAATGAAAGTCAAAAGTCGTCGATTATCAATTTATCGATTAAATCGTGATTAAGACGAGACCAACTTAATTTTATGTTAATACTATCTCTTGTCCATTTTATCTTGATTATCTTTGTTCATGTTATTCTTATTCATTTTGTCCATATCATATCCATATTCATGTTTATCTAACCATTCTTCTTTGTACATACTTTAATCAAAAAACACAAACTAATTGATGGACTGTTGGTTATGATTATCCACTGGCTCGACGCTTGCTCAAGGCTTAGTTTAGGACACCTTTGCACACACACGGCTTTCTCTTGGGCTACCTTACAATGAGACCCTTTATTTCATGTCATCCCTTGTAATTTACATGTACCCCTCTCCCATTCCGATGTACGCACTTATTATTGCTTTGATTGTGGTTTGTTTACTAGGATCACCCCTAGGGACTAGCATAGGTAACCCATTTTCAAACTAATACTCGATTCGTCCTCGAGCCATTTTCCAACAAACCACTTTTCAAACCAAACCCTCGATTCGTCGTCCAGCCATTTTCAACCAAACCCTCGATTCGTTGTCGAGTCATCTTTAAACCAAACTCTTTTCATATAATAAACCCTTGATCCAACGTCAAGCGGATTTTCATAATCAAACTTCAAAAACAACTAACAACTATCAAAACTCTTTTAAGGTGAAAAATGGGGGTTCAAGTCTTTGATCTTCCTTCGATTGTTTGGGTGCGAGTTCTCTTACTCGTGTGTGAGCAATTGACGCCTCTTCTTTAAACAAATTTAACCCTTTTCAAATAACCAAGCGCATACAATAAACCCTTGATCCCACGTCAAGCGGATTTTCATAATAAAACTAAAAAACGACTAACAACTATCGTAATTCTTTTTCAAGGTGAAAAATGGGGGGTTCAAGTCTTTGATCTCTCTTCGATTGTTTGGGTGCGAGTTCTCTTACTCGTGTGTGAGCAATTGACGCCTCTTTTAAAATCAACCAACTCCCTTGTTTCGTGGGTGTACCACGAACTATAACTGCTCTGATTCTTTATTCTCGTCCGAATAAAGATACGTAGGCACAAGATTGCGATGATCTTGGCGAGCACACTTTTTCTTTTTCCCCCGTTTGCGTCACACTTCCATCTTTTTCCGTCAAACCCTGTAGTCGAACTACGATTGCTCTGATTCTTCATTCTCGTCCGAATGAGCATACGTATGCCCGAGGTCACGATGATCTTGCCGAGCACCCTATCCTTAAACCACCCATTTTCCTTTAGCATCTTTTCCCTTTTATCGTACTTTTCCGCATTTATTTTTGAGAAGAAAATAAACAAGCTTAGCTAACATTTCCTCACAAATCGAACTAAGAGGTCCCCGTTGAGTACAACGAACGTGAGGGGGTGCGCGTACCTTCCTCTCACGTAACCGACTCCCGAACCCAGAATGTGGTTGCGACGACCATGTTCTTATCTCTCCTTAAAGGTTTCTCGATATTTTCCTTTCCCTCTTTTGGGATAAATAAAGTTCGGTGGCGACTCTGTCGAACAGTTTTCCGCGCCTTTCGCGCGAAGGGTCATGTCTTCGATGAATTTTCGAGGTGCGACAACACTCTATTCAAAATCTGTTGTGCATCCATATTCAATTGTACTATGGAGTAAAGGCAAAGATACTTGTTCAAGACACTTTCTCAATAGCTAGTTTCTGCAAAGGCTATATATATGGCTAAAGATTCAAGTTTTAATTTTAACAAGCATTCTTCTGCTGAAAGAGTGGCAAGATTAAGCAATTATCAACTCTAATGTAATATACATATTTTCTATTTTAGGTTGTAATTGTAAAAGCCTTAAGGTTTCTTCTCATTAAATATATGAGAAATCTTAAGTGCTTTAGGTCTTTGTTATGGTGATTTCCCGTACCTCTGATGCTTGCATCATGTACACCTTGTTCTCTATTCTGTTGAGCCTTCAGTAGTTTAGATTAAATCTTCTGCTATGTACTTAAGCAAAAAGTCTTGTCTCATTGGGATTCAAGCAACAAGTCTTGAGCCAAGATGCTTAACCCACATAAGTCTCATTGCTTAAGTGCTTGAGCTGTGAAAGTCTTATTCAGCTAGTCTGATTGAAGCAAGTGGGGAAGTCTCCGTCTGAGGGTCAAGAGCAAGAAGTCTCGTGTGCAGCTTGAGCAAGGGAAGTCTCAGTCTGGATAGCCAGAAGAGCATGTGGCTTGGCCAGAGGATGTGAGCAAAGGGAAGTCTTAGACATGTGCTCTAAGTAAGGGGAAAGTCTCAACCAGATAACAGAAGAGCAGGTGGCTCAGTCAGATGGTGTGACCAAAGGTTAAGTCTTAGACATGTTCTCTAAACAAGGGAAGTCTTAGACAGTTGGTCTGAGTAGTTGTAAAAGTCTTATGCAGAAGCATAAGCTATTGTAATCATGAAGTGATTATAATGAAAACCTCCTGTGAGGCACGGGGACTGGACTACTCTCAGTTAGGAGAGGAACCAGTATAAATCTTTTGTGTCTTCTGCTGTTATTTTATTTACTTCTGTTATATCCGCTGCCAAATGAATTAACTCAGAATCTGAACATCAATTCTGATTCTGAAACTCTGATCAGAAGCTAAATTAAAAGAGAACGCGAAACACAATTCAACCCCCCCCCCCCCCCCCATTCTTGTGTACTTTTCACACCTTCATGTTATACCAAACTTAAATTTATATCCATTGTTTAACATTTTATAGATGTATATTTTTGGTCAAAATCTAAAGAGTATTACTCAGTAGCATTTTAAGGTCACAAACCAAGTTATAACAAGCATTAAATAGATGTATAACATTGGTTTAAACCTAAAGTTTACTTATCACCAGCAATTTAAGTTCACATAACAAGATATAAGTGATCAAGTTATACCAATTGTTTTAAAAATCAGACCGGTCATCAAATTGGTGAAGATATTAAAACAAGCATAACACCATGATCAAGAGTAATACATGTGAATCATAATAATTTACTTCTAATTCTAACAAAAAAAATACCTTAGCTAGGCATTGTGAGGATAGTAGTACATAAAAAGTGGATGGAATAAAATAACATCAAATAATCTCTAAAACTTCTATTGGTATTTGAAGGTGAGAAAAAGTACACAAGAAGCGGAGGTTGAATTGTGATTTGTGTTTTCTTAATTTGCGTATGATCAGAATTCAGAATCTAAACTGGTGTTTAGGTTCTGATTATACTTAGCAGTGGAATCTTAACAGAAGCAAATAAATAATAACATAAGACACAAAGATTTATACTGGTTTCTCCCAACTAAGAGTAGTCCAGTCCCCTTGCTTCACAAGAGATTCTCACTATAACCAAATCATGATTACAATCGCTTATGCGTTATGCATAAGACTTTTACATTGCTCAGACCCTAAGTCCAAGACTTCTTGCTTAAACCCAAAAGGTTCAGGACTTCCTTGCTCAAATCCTACAGACCTAAGACTTCTTGCTCATGCCACTCTGGGGCAAGACTTCTGCTCAGGTTCCACGAACCGAGACTTCCTGCTCAAGCCACTCTGGCCCAAAACTTCTGCTCAAACCCATCAGGCTCAAGAATTCTTATTAGACCCTCGATCTGAGACTTCCTGCTCAAGTTCCACGAACCCAAGACTTCTGCTCAAACCCCTCAGATTCAAGGCTTCATGCTTAAGCCATACAAACTCAAGACTTCTGCTCATGTTCCACGAACCCAAGACTTATACTCAATCAATCCACTTAATTAAGACTTTCAATGCTTTAGCACATAGCAGGAGACTTACATGGCTCAAGCATCTTGGAGAGAGACTTGGATTTGCTCAATCAATCCACTTGATTAAGACTTTCAATGCTCTAGCACATAGTAGAAGACTTACATGGCTCAAGCATCTTGGCGAGAGACTTTGATCTAAACTGCTAAACAGTATGTTAAGTAGAATAGAGAACAAGGTGTACTTGATACAAATATCAGAGGTATGGGGAAATCGCCATAACAAAGACCTAAAGCTCTTAAGATTTTTAAGATATTCAATGTGTAAGAAATCTTAAGGCTTTTACAGTTACAGCCTAAAACAAAAATCTGCATAATCATTTGTGTTGATAATTGTTGATCTTGTTACTCCTCCATCAGGTTGATCCTTGTTAAAGATTCAATTTGAACCTTCAGCTACTTATTTAGAATTTGCAGAAGACTAGCCGTTGGAGAGATAACTTGATCAAGTGTATTTGCTTTTTCCATAGTACAAGAGACGTTAAAGATGGATACACCAAAAGATCTTGATCCATTGTGTATAATGTTTAATCACTGAGTCTTCAAAGAGATCCTGTACTATAGAGCCGTTGAGAGTAGATATCCGCAAAGCATGCCAACTTTTCTTGAGCCTTGTGAACTAAGAGTCTAGCTAACAAACTTATTTGACAATGTAGCTTGCTTTCTACAGCACGGATAGCTTCAGCTTTATTATAAACTATGAATGATCACCAGAAGCCAATTTACATTCACCAAGTGTAGAGACAATAATGTTGCATCTTTTGATGCTGAGACCTTTAGCTTCAGAGTCTACGCCAGACATCACTTAGAGAGTGTTCTTCAGATTTTGCACCACCAAAAGCTAGCAATTCAGCTTCTCTCAAGTGTGCCTTTGTATATCAGATTATGTATATATATTTACAAGTATTAGAACCTGCATACAAGAAAAACACATCAAAAATAACCATTGTTCTTTTAATACTCTATTATCATCAAAACCCAAAGAATATATGTCATGAACAAATCTTGTTCTAACAATCTCCCCCTTTTTGATGATGACAAATATAAGTATTTAAAGGACAATGCTGGGCATTTATATTTTTCTTGGCAACATCAGAGTATAAGGTTTGTAAGCTCCCCCTGAGTCTAATAGTCCAAAGTTAAGTTCTGTAAACACACCCTAAGTATTACTTTTAAGAAAAAGTATTTAGTTTTCTTAGTAACATCAGAGTCTGAGGTTTATAAGCTCCCCCGGAGTCAAATAGTCAAAGTTGAGGTTTGTAAGCTCCACCTTAGATCTATATTTAAGAAAACTAAACCTAATATTTTAACTTTCTTTGGCAACACTAGAATACGAGGTTTGTAAGCTCCTTCTGAGTCTGATAGTCTAAGGTTGAGGTTTGTAAGCTCCTCCTTAGTTCTATGTACAAGAAAGTTAAAATGTGTTGCCCGGGCAAGATAACCAATATGTACAAAAATTATAAATGACCATTACGTACAAACTGAATGGGTTCAATTTCTAATTAAATACTTACTATATTTTCTCCCCCTTTTGTCGCATAAAAAAGAACAAAAAAAAAAGAAAAAAAGAAATGAATTACAGTCATAAATGCATATCCGGCCATAATTACAAGATTAGTTTCCAAGGAAGGGAAAACGATCAAGTAATAGGGATCATTAAGATATGTACAATGCATGTTAAATATTTATTGGTCGTAACAGTTTCAAGAATCAAGCAAAGGATTTTATTCAGTCGTATAGGTTACACAGAAGCTACTATAAAAGCAACCAAAATCTAGTTGATTTTCATCAACATCTATCAAAACATTACGGAGTCATCAACTGAGAGCAACAAAATCTCTGTTGTGAAAGAAGTCACAGAGAACTCTACAAGCTTGAATATCCAAAACCTTCAAAAGCCAGCAGCTTCAAAAGCTTCTGCTACTGGTCATGTGCCTCCTACACTGAACACTTCAGACGAGGCTTGCAGTACCTCAAAGACCTACATAAGCGGGTCCATTAGTAGCTGTTTTGAAGCCAGGGAAGAAGTCCATGAAGAAGACAAAAAGGAAGAGGTTTAACAAGATGTTTTACCGTCCTGTTATCCCATAAGTAGAAGACGAGGACATAGATGAATATAAGCTAGATATCGATTATTGCAATAGTTTCTCTTATAAGACAATGGATGACTTAGATATAGATTTATTCTAGGTCCAATCCAGTTCCTTATGTTTTTGTAATACTTTATGCTTAATTAATAAAATGATTTTGACCAGTAAATATTGTGCATTCGTACAAACACTTCATTTACCCATTAGATTTTCTGATAAAAACATTAATGAAGTAATGACCAGAAGCAAGAATTAACATGTTAACAATATTATCTATAACTTGTTAGAAGAATCTTAATAGGTCAGAATACTGGACATCATTTCCAAGAGTTAGTATTTAAAATTGATTTGACTTAATCAATAAAAATTAATGAATACTCAAAGGTAATGAATGTAAAGACTCTATAAAAACCCTTAGCAGACTTACTTTCATAATCACTTAATATTCTATACACCAAAATCTATAAGCAAAAGCAAATTTGGGTTCCAAAGAGAGATTTCAGAAAGATAGCCATGCTCAATGCAACAACTCAAGCAAAGAAGAGTAATGTAGCAATTGAAGGATCTACAAGCAAGCAGATAGCTTCAGAAGCACACACTACTTCAGCAGCCATTGTTGAGACACACAGAATAAGAAGGACTTCCAAGTCAAAATGCAGAAATCAACTGAGAAAGGAAGTTGTAGAGTTTGCAAAGGAAGAATGGTGTGACTATTTAGACAATCTAGATATGTCAGATGATCCTAGGGAGTACCTTAGGGAAAATCCGAATTCCTAGAGAGTCTTAACAATTTGTAATCACTTCTAATTAATGAGAATGTTACATTTTTAGAGTTTTTAATCATATTTGCTTCATCCTCTTGAACAATAATATAAATAAATACTTATAACAGTTAAGATGCACAAAAGCATGAACAAACTTGGATTAACAATAGGACTGCTCAAAACAAAAATTCTTAACAATTACAAGACATAAATTTGCAGAAGTCTAACATTAGAAACTCTCATAAAAAGCTTCAAACTTGTCTCTCCAGATTTTAGAAGAATCATCCTCTGAACTTATGATAACTCCCTGCTGGACCAGTAGTTCTAAAAGAACTCGTCCATAAGTAATGAAGAGAGTCTTTCCTTTGTGAAAGGAAGAAAGAGTCCTCTTTAAATAGTCAAACATAATTTGAGGAAGATCAATCTGCAATTCTAAATTGAGAAGTAGTAGCAAATCCTTTTTAATAGAGCCCACAAGGTCTAGATCCTTATCCTTAGGAAGCAGGTTTGAGTTCAGAATCTGATTCCAAACAATTGCATCTGGACAAAGATTTGAGACCAGAGAAGTGTTAGATAGATCTACAAAGATATGCCAAGTAGGAAGATAGTGTTCCCAAACAAGAGTTCCTGGGATTTTTCCAATCTCCTCACAATCGATCAAATTAGCAATTGATTTAGAGGTTACTGTTATAGAAACGCCGGTTACTTTAGAAAGAATAGCACACTCATAATTCAGCTCAACAATGGAAGCATTGATCCAAAACTCTTTGACAAGACTTGGATAAGTGAAACAACATAGCATCTCAAAGTATCCATTCCAGCTTCGCTCAGACACAGTCTTCTAGAAGTTAAAACCTAGCTTAAGTAACTCATTAAAATCCACAAAGTTTTCATTGATGACAACTAGTTGATTCAAATGAGAATTGACTAGAGAATTCATCTCAGGTTTGGTTTGATCAGCACACAACCAAAGAGAATAAAAAGAAAAGAAAATAACTGAACAATATTCTAAAGGAAAATGAATCTTGTAAAAAAAAGGACACAAAATGATGTTTCACAAGACAATGGATAAAGATAATAATAGTATATAAAAAGAAAAACATCATTACCCAAGGGTTCTTATCCAGCAGATTTATTGAATCCACTAGATTATTTTCACCTTTATGAATATTTAAGTAATATTTAAAGTGTTTTGAAAAACCTTCTACTTAAACAACTTTATCAGAAGTAAAGAATCCTTTTTCAATCTCAGAGTCTGACAATTTTTAGAAAACTATCATCCATCAGAGTCTAGTAGATTTAGACTTAGAGAGAGACATCTTTTGTCAGTCATCAGTCTTCAAGATTTTATTCAGGACCAAACATTTTCTCTTGAAACAAGAGTCATAAGTGATTGAATACTATTGAATTGGTTTCTTTGACAACTAACAAACAACAGTCTCATCACAAAAAGTGAGGAAATTATTTCCACAAAAATGACCATCATCCAGCTAATGATATATTGAGTATAGATAAATACAACATAGTTTCTTCTTAAAGATTTTTGAAGATTCTTTTATCAAAGAGAACTTATCTAGAAATCTAACAGTGACTTTGTATCTACATATACATAAATATCTCATTGATTCACATAATGAGCTAGAAAAGAACAGGCATACCTTTTTTTTTATTTTCTCGGTCAGACTCGTAAGAGTATTCAAATTTGACCATAGAATTTGAATACTACTCTGAATGGATTCTGATTCCATTGTTGTTAAACCATTGACTCCACTACTTTCACCAAACTGAGTACCTCTAGCACTTGAGTTTGGGTTGTAAGCTCTTCTTCCATCAAATGTTGCAAACAAATTTTGATAAGAATCATGGAAGATTCCTTTGCTCATTTCTTCGATATCTGCAGCAACTACATTTTAAATAACGATACTCATATTTCTATGAGTCCATAGTGTAGCGAGCGATTTTGGACGTGGTTCTTAAGCATTGTCGCTCTTTGAGGGGACTACATGTCGATTCATTTTTATCCTATTGTGAGCTGATGAAGGAAGGGAAATAGATGTCTCCAATTAACCCTGCTTGTAAACTGAGTTTAAACAGCGGTCTGTTAGGTTACCGATGCTATCAATGTGGGGGGGCCTCTCTTAGGTTATTTGATAGAATTTAGACTTTTTGCGGGGAACACGGACTAGGATGTTAGGACTGATATATGAAGGGGATTTTGGGTTTTTGTTTAGTGCGCTCGCTAATATTTTTCTTTCAATCTTATGCCTACGTATTCCCGTTTACCGAAACAGGGAAATCAGAGCGTTCGTAGTTCCTCCTATTCTATGGGAGGAATTTGTGTTTTGGTGTCTTGTTCAAAGCCCAAGACGTGAAGCGAAAGGTAGTTTGTATCTTGTTCAAAGCCCAACATATGAAGCTGAAGGGTCTATTTGTATCTTGTTTAAAGCCCAAGATGTGAAGCTAAAAGGTGTTGTCTTTAGAGAGAATTTGTCATCTCTAAAGAGGGTTTTGTCTGTCACAACTATTTATAAAGGAGAATTACTTTAACCGGGATATGTGAATCCGGCAATGCCATAATTTCCTTTATCGGGGATTTCTAACCTGAAGGAGAATACTTTAACTCAGTGTAGAGCAATGCCATCTTTCCTTAGGAATTTCTCATGCTAATAGAAGGACAGTGGCATGGATGTAAATAATCCAGAGGCTTGCTGCTTACAGCGATTAGATTAAGGGTAAAGAGTTGTTGATGTTTGTGTACTGTGAACGAGGCACAACTTTGATGTTAAAAGGTTGATTGGATTAACCAGTGGTTTTCTTATACAAAGCCTAAGAGGAGGCTATTGGCCCAACAAGAGGGTATTTTTGACTTATCTCGTACAAAGCCCGAGATAGAGGCTAAAGGGGAAGTGACTCAACAAGAGAGTCCTTTATGGTATCTCGTACGAAGCCTGAGATGGAGGCCAAGGGTTTTATACTCAACAAGAGAGTGATTTGTGTCTTGTACAAAGCCCAAGACGGAGGCTAAAATGTTGATTCAATAAGAACCTTTTGTATCTCGTACAAATCCCAAGATGGAGGCGAAAGATGTTCGACTCAACAAGAGAGTCTTTTGTATCTCGTGCGAAGCCCGAGATGGAGGCTAAAAGGGTTTGACTCAACAAGAGAGTCTTTTATACTCAACAAGAGAGTAATTTGTATCTCGTACGAAGCCCGAGATGGAGGCTAAAAATGTTTGACTCAACAAGAGAGTCTTTTTGTATCTCGTATGAAGCCCGAGATGGAGGCTAGAAGGGGTATTGTTTCAGTTGAGTGACCAGTATATGGGTTCAAAGAGAAAATCAGTTCTTATATGAGTAACACTGTACTCGGGGATTTTGATTCGAGGATCAGGGATATTTCCTTTTCTTTGAGGAAATGGAAAATTCGAAGGGTATTGAGACTGTCCAAGTCTACGAGGTTCCTTCCTATTCTTGAAGGGTGCTTGAGAATGTCTTTGAGACTCAAGGAAATTAGACTGTCCGAGTCTAGAGTTTCATCTTTTGTACTATGCTTTGAGAAACAGTAGTAGACTCTTGGAAAGAATATTCTATTAAGATGACTAATTTCTGTTCCTATACCTCTACGAGGTCGTCGGGACAATTTGTACGAAGCCCAAGAGGAGGCTGGAAACTTTTAAGAAGCCGAGGGACAATTTGTACTAAGCCCAAGAGGAGGCTATCATTCCCGGAGGAAGAAATCATTTATACGAAGCCTAAGAGGAGGCTGTGAATACTTCTAAGAAGCTGACGGGTCCTTGTACTAAGCCCAAGAGGAGGCGAGGATGCTTTTAAGAAGCCGGTGGGTCCTTGTACAACGCCCAAGAGAAGGCTGATGCTTTTAAGAAGCCCGTGGGTCCCCAAACCCCGAGAAATTCAAGACAAGCTATTCACAGAGAATAAATCAAGCCAGGAAAGTTCGAGAATTTGGAAGAAACTCAAGAGATGCCATTCACGGAGAATACATTCATCTCTCGGGAGGTAGAGTCTCTTGACAATTCCTAAGGAGGACAGTCGAAGAGAAGACTGTATCTGGTGCTCCTATTGGGGATCTAGCTTGTCTATTTCTAAGAGCGATCGGTACGGCTTTACTTAGTTCTAGACATAATTGTTAGGGAAACTCTAAATATCTATACTATTATTACACAGTTGATATGAGTTTATGAAAGGAGACTTACAGTGAGCAGCCCCACAATACAGTTATATGTATATGAAAGCAGTAAATGAAAGCGGATAAACACTTACTCGGTTGTAGAGCTTCCATGTTGTTTGGTTAGTTGTTCAACAAAGAAAGATTAAAAACAACAGTATATTTCAAAATTAAAGGAGAAAGTGCTTTGAAAAAGAAAGATTTGGGGCTTACAGCTCAAGGAGAGGCCCAGTGTTTTAAACGGACGACGGTCGCGCCGTTTACTTGTACAGAGGGATTTATACAATAAGTGAGGCCCAAAAAGGTTTTTGTACAAAGGGATGGGTCTTACACTCTCTCAAGAGGCCCAAAGAGTTTAAAGAAAAAGAATGGGGCTTATAACACGAGGGTAGGCCCAGATGGCTTTTCGTTTGAAATGGCGATCGCGCCGAAGTTTTCTTTTAACGCAGAGGGACTTATACAAGGAGTGAGGTCCAAAATTGTTTTGGTTAAAAGGGGATTGGGTCTTACACTCTATTAGAGGCCCAAAATTTTTGAATGGGTCTTATAGCTCGAGGAGAGGCCCAATGTTTTAAACGGACGACGGTCGCGCTGTTTACTTGTACAGAGGGACTTATACAATAAGTGAGGCCCAAAAAGGTTTTTGTACAAGGGGTGGATCTTACACTCTCTCAAGAGGCCCAAAGAGTTTTGAAAATGATTTATGAGATTTGAATTAATCAGAAACCCTAATTTGTTTTCAAATTGTATTTTAATTGAATAAAATTCAATTAAAATGACCAAAATTGTTTTAAAATGTGGAAAACAAATTGTGATATTGGATTAATGCTTCATAAATCAAGTTTTGCCCTACAAAATGATTAGAAATCATTAAAAGTTGCAAAATCAATAAGGAAAAAATATTCAAAATGTCAAAAACAATTAAAATATTAATTCTTTGCAAAAATATCAATTATATAGAATAAATAATATTTTTGGGATTTTTTTTTTGAAAATAAAATATTTTAACATTTTTGTGAATTATTAAAAAAAGAATCAACTCAAAATCATTAAAACTCAGAGAGAAATTAATTTTTGAATCAATTAAATAAAATCACAAAATTCAAATATTTGAATTTTCCAAAAAGGGCGCCAAGAACACCCAAGAACACGCGCGTGTTCTGGGTTTTGCCCAGATTTGCATTTTCTCTCCAATCTCACTGAATACTTGGTTATATCATGCAATCCACATATCAATCTGCTCGTCTCAACCTCACGATCATGTCTATGGCATTTAATTTCATTTATATTAAACATGGAATGAAAAATCAAGACAAAACCTCAAGAACCCTAATTTCTGCATGAAGGCTGAGAATTTTGATACACGATTCAAACAAAGCAATTAATTGAGGGGAAACATTCCATGCATGATTATGAACATTTGGCAAAAGTATTGTGCGAGGAAATATGCATAGATTGAGAGATGACCAAGTTTAGGCTTACCTCTAGGTCGTGACAGCAAGTTCAAAGTGATTTCTGAGTTGGAGGTGTTACAGATGAGTTGTGATGATCTGAACAGCTTCCCCACACCCTATGGAGTGTGTTTGAATGCTTGGACTTGATGGAAATTGGCTGGATCACTTCATGGCATCTCAACTGCAACTTGGTTAAAACCTTGAGCAATTGACTGGTGATTCTGAGAATTCAGTGTTCCAGATGTTGTTTAAGTGTTTGATCAGCTCACATATGATGTATATGAGGTGTGTGTGTGTGATTGGTTTGAGTGGAATTGCCCTCTACTGAAAAATTCGATAGTGACTTGCTAAGAAAGGTATTTTTGAGAGTGAGAAGTTGATTTTGAGAAAGGCAAGTGTTGTAGGCCTTTGGTGTACTTAAACTGATCACAATTGAGCTCTATTTATAGTAGAGCAAGTTTGTTTTGCAAGGAATAATGAATGGCAACTGCTGAGTAGGGTTGTCCAATGTTGGCAAATGAGAATCCAAGTCTCCTCTAGCCATTGACTCGAGGTTAGGGCACAGGCTGCTGGTCCCCTTGGTCTTGGATAAGTCTTGACTGAATTCAGTTGAGAATGGCTCAGTCCATGCCACCTTGGTGCTTCCATTGAATGCTCCAATCCAAAATTGGAGTTTTGTCCCTATTTTAGGTAATTCTAGGTTTGGCATGCTATTTCTTGTTCCAAGGACTTTGGAGGCTTGGCTCAGTGATTGTCCCCTTTAGATTCAATCCTCAGATGTGTCCAAGATGATGACAAGGCTTGGAATTGGCTGATTTTGGCAAATAGACCAAAAGTGCAAAAATCTGCCTTGCCTTGGCAGATTTCAGCAAGGCATCTTGCCACTATCATATCTCATAGCTCAAATTAAATTTGGTGATGTTCTTGGCCATTTTGGAAAGCCCTTATATGATACAACAACTTTTTGATCATATTTGGTTTTGATACCTCTTGGATCCAAGTGAAAAATTCCCCTACATTTGGAAAAAAGTAAAGGCAGATTCTGACTTAGTGAAATTTTCAGTAAGTGTTGGAACAAAGTGACTTTTCTTGATTTTGATCACTCCATAACTCAAAATCCATGAGGAATTTGGACATAGATCAGTATGAAGCTTTTGTAGAGGGCAATGAGATCTACAAATCAAGCTTTGGATGGGGAAGAATGGCTTTGTGGTTTAGGAGTTATGATCCTCCAAAGTTGGTACCCTTGCCACTTTATTTCATAACTTAGAAATTTTTCTAAGTTTTTATGGTTACCCCTTTTACAAGTTATCTCACTTTCTTTGATTTTTCTTGATGAATGATGATTCAAATCACACATTAACATCATTTTAGGGTTAAAAATCCATTTTTGTGAAAAATCTCAAAAAGTCAAAGTTGACTTTTGTGCACAGTTGACTTTTTAGCAGATGAATTCCAAACTGTGCAATTCTTTAGGAAATCATGTCCTTGACCTAAATCAAACTTGATGGACATGTTCCATGGGTGTTATAGGGTATATTGAATCATATTCTAGGGTTTGGGAGCATGTCCTAGTCAAAAGTCAAAGCTACAGTTGACTTTTTCCTCAAAACCCTAATTGTGGTTCAGATGAAATTGAGACTTGTTGCTCAAGCTTCCTGGATCAATCCATTGTTGTAAATGGATCAATGTAGTATATTAGAGACCCTCAAATCCTCTCTTGAGGTCTTGGTTCATGTTTTGTCCCAATAGTCAACTTAGGGGTGAATTAGGTCAAGAAACCCTAATTCCTGATTTTTGAGGTATGCATCCCCTGAGGTTAAATTGACTTGGTGATTGGGTCCATGATGTTCCATGGAGTATATTAGGATATGTTTTGAAGCAATGGCTCATGCCTAGAGGAAAATCTCCATCTGGAGGCCCTGGTCAACCAAAACCCTAATTTGGTGACACTGGCGATCTTGAGGCTTAATCCACCTAGAAGGGAGCAACCTTGTGCTTAATCCTTGAAGTGGGAGTCCTTTTGATCCATTGTGGATGTTTGAGAGGTTAGACAAGTTGAAGATCATGTAATTCCTTGATTGATCATTTGTCTAAGGCTCAAAGAGGGCATGAAGCCCTAATTTTGATTGTAGTGGATGCTCAACAATTCCTTGAGGAGATTGATGAGGCATAAAGGTACATCCATATTGTGATGATGATGGGAATCTTAGTGGTAAAAATTTGGGGTATGACACATACATGTTGGTCCAGACAGAATTTCCTTTTCCTTATGCCACATTCTGATAGTGGTACCATGATTCATTCCAGAGTATCAGTCTAGGATGACTTATAATATGAACACGATCTTGTTCTTAGCAGAATAATTGATTTCATTGTCTTGGATTAAATCTTTTGACTTTGAAATCTTTGATAAGCAAAGAACCAGATGGTGTTAGGTATCATAGAATGGTATAAAACAAATTAAAGCACTGTCATGTAATTGCTAGCAGAACACGAACAATAAATGAAGGTTTCTCATAGAATTGTGTCATACCCCAAATTTGTCCTACTTTCTTTATTTTTCTTATAACAAATAATCATGTTGCTTAATGGTCTTTCTCTAGATGATCATTTTGCCTTTGGCCATGGTCCTCCAAAAGTTAGGTCTTGGAGGATTTGTTTGTGTTTATTATGATCACAGGTTCTTGCAAGATATGTGAATTCAAGCGTCATCATTCTCATGGCCACGTAGTCAAGACATGATCAATAGGTTCTTAAGCCATATTTCAAGACGATTTCAAGTCATGCTCCAATCCATTTTGAGCCACGTTCCAAGTTGATACTAGAGCCATACGATACAATCAAGTTATTCTCAAGCCATGCTTTGGTTGGTTTCAAGTTTGGAAGCAAGCTTTGACTTAACCGGTCAAACTCAAGTGATGAGCCAATTAAAAGTCAATTTGACCTAATTGTTTGGCATAACTAACTAGTGATTAAAACATATGTTCGATCTGAGTATTGTTGGGGTAAGGTTCTTAGATGATGATCAAATCTTTGAGCCAAGTTCAACTTATTGAATCATGCTAAGTCTCGAACGAAATCATCTCAAGTCATGCAAAGCTAATTCAACATTCAAGTCATGTGTTAAGGGCAAATTAGAATGAGTTTTGATAATTGGTTAAAGATTAATCTCAAGTTATCCAAGTGATTCTAAATTGATTCCAATCATTGTGTCTGTAGTCATGGCCATATTAAATACTTTTTTCAAGATTAGTTCAAAGCCTTGTATCCATTTGATTAGGCCGTGAATGGTTTGATGCCACATTTGATTAATACATGGTCATGGCTGTATTTAAGATACCTCTAGATTTTGTTTAAACCTATAAAAATTACTTGCAACATGAGCTATAGGAGCAAGTAGTGAAGTTGTCACAGTTCATTGGTCCTGAGTTTTTCAAGATATAAAACATGGTTAAACCTAAAATTGGACCCTCTTGGACCGTTTTTTTATCGCCAGGGCATTAACTGTTAATGATGAACTACAAGTGCATATCCTACATAATTACAACCACAGCAATATCGCAACCTAATTCGTGGAATGCAACTAAAAAGAATCCTAAAATGATCTGTGCAGTTCATGAGCCCTTGGCCCCACCTCATCCAACGTTCCAAAAGAAGACAAATTTTACACTTGTAGTAGATTGAAATTCACGTACAATGCAGTTCAAAAATTCATAAGTTCTAATTGACATAAATATCATTACTGGGTAAAATCATGACCATTGATTCCAAGATTAATCAAGCAATCTAAAGGCCAAGAAGGTAAAGTACAAATAGGAAAAGAGATGCACATGTTGCAGAAGAGTACTACACACAAAATTGCAGAATTGTAAAACACGCACAATTCACATTACCACCCAACAAATTCAGTCTGTATGGATTCTATTACAAAGGCAATCGTGACCTTTAATTCTCAATCTACAAACCATCCCCAACTTGTAAGTCGAGCGCTTTTGCCTCGCCATCGAACTTACCTTAAACCCATTTCCCCCTTTGAAAACAAATCCTTTTACCTTAGAAGATAACAAACAAACCTAGCTAACATTTCTCCCGAATTGAATCAAGAGGTTCCCGTTGAGTACAACAGACGTAGAGGGTGCTAATACCTTCCCTCTTGCGTAACAGACTCCCGAACCTAGAATTTGGTTGTGATGACCATGTTCTTATCTCTTCAAAGGTTTTATCGATATTTTCCTATTCCTTCCCTGGAATGAATAAAGTTCGGTGGCGACTCTGTTCGAACGTTTTTTCCGCGTCCATCGCGAGGATCGTATTTTTCGAGGTACGACAGATGGCGACTCTGCTGGGGATATTGCATTGCCCTATGCTAGAGAGAGTCAAGCCTAACTTGACTCGATTCGCAAGAGTTAGCTTCGCTTATTTGTTTTCTTCTTATTTGTTTTCTCCTACTACTTATCTATTTTATTTATTGCTTTCTCTCTTATTATTATGTGATATTTATCATATTTGTCTGTTGGATTCTGGGTTGATGTCATGAGTAAATCTCTACACCCAAGCTTTGAAAAAATAAGAGGGAACACTTAGTTTAGATTTTGGAAGTATTTAGTGTTAGTCCCCAAGGACTCGCTCCTTGTGTGCCTAGCATGAAAGCTCCCCTATAGGAGAACTTTTCTTAGATCCTGTTGTAACGTAGCTAGCCTGTCGTATGACTTGATTCATGAAGGGCCCGTGACTCTGAGATCCATTCTTAGAACCAATTTCTATCTTGGTGGTCGTGTACTGTTAGTTTCTGAGGAATTGCTCCTCGTGGGCATAGCATAAGGACTACACTCAGGAGAGACCTTTTCATATCCCTGTCATAATACAGCTATCCTGTTGCGTGATGTTGATGCGATTAGTGTCCGTGATCCTGGGAACCTTATCCGTCAACGCAGGAGCTATCCCGTGAGTGGGTTTATGGGTAAAGAATCTAGAACTTTCCTTATAAAGCCAGCCTGTTAAGGTGTTCTACAAGTGCGCATGTTGTCTTGGATCCTGAATCTACCTGCATTGCATTCATTTGCATACAATTGCATTTGCATTCATCAGCATTGTGTATCATTTTCCAAAACCAAAAAAAACTCATCCATCCTTTATCCACAGTTTATTTCCCGACACCCGTGTCGGACTTGAAGCAGCTTTTGGAAGAATCATGGACTCAGAAGAGCATAATCAGTTTGCCTCAAGAGCAGATGTTGACTTGATGAAGAACCAGCTGGACCAACTTGTAGAGGCTATGATAGCTTTGGCAAGAAGAGAGGACAACATTCAAAGGCCTACAGTCACTGAGAATGTCATTCTGCCTCAAGTGAATAATCTTGCCCAATCTCAGCCTGTGTGGATTCCTGTTGGGAACCAGGTTATACAAGAACATCACACCATTCGAGATGAACATGCCTCATCTCATGATGTTGTAGAATACCATAGTTTTGCATTCACTGCGCCAAATTCCCAAGGGACAAGCCTGGTGGTGAATACCGAACGACCTCAAGATGTTGAATTTGCTGAAAGATGTCGTGTGTTAGAAGAGAAGCTGGAAGCCATGAATGGATGTGATGCTTTTGATCTGAATGCTTTGAACTTGTGTTTTGTACCCAGACTTGTAATACCTCCAAAGTTCAAGATGCCGAATTTTTAGAAGTACAAAGGAGATAGCTGTCCAAAGCAATATTTGGTGATGTTTTGCAGAAAGATGACTTCCTATGCTCACAATGACAAACTTATGATTCACTATTTCTAAGACAGTCTGAGTGGGGCATCGTTGAGTTGGTACATGCAGCTAGAGAGTAGCCACATCCAATCATGGTCGATCTAGCTAACGCCTTTGTGAAGCAATACCAATACAATCTTGATATGGCTCCCAACCAGATACAGTTGCAAGGCTTATATCAAGAGGAAAATGAATCCTTCAGAGGGTATGCTTAAAGATAGAGAGAGGTAGCTGCTCGCGTTCAACCACCACTCTTAGATAGAGAATTGGTTAACCTGTTAATAGATTCTTTGCAAGGCCCATAACTGGAAAAGATGATGGGCAATAGGATATCAAACTTCTCTGACTTGGTTTCAGTAGGAGAACGCATTGAGAGTCATCTCAAGAGTGGAAAGATCCAAAACGCCTCTAGCATTCAGGCTAGTGAGAATGAATCCGTTGTTAGTTCCCAAGAAGAAGAAGAGGATGAAATCAATGTAATCTGGGACACTCCACCAGCTCAATCTCCGGTACCTTGTCCTCAGTACCCAAGCATCTCAATGTTCAGAGTCAACAATCATATGGGTTTCCCTGTGTGACCCCATTTTCTCCACATGGTCAATATCCTCCTGTCAATAGAGGTTCCCCTCATCAACGACAGATCACACAGCAGCATGCTCCGCAACGCCAATGCTACTACACACAAAAGCCAAAACGGCATTTTGATCCATTGCCAATGCCATTCAGTCACATATTGCCACGTTTGATCAGTAGTGGACTGATAGTGCCAAAGGACTTGGATCCTGTGATCCCTCCATACCCACTAGGTTTTGACGCCAATGCACGATGTGGCTACCATGCTGGCACCATGGGGCATTCAACCGAGGATTGCAAACAACTCAAAAACAAGGTCCAAGATATGATTGAGTCCAAGTTGATCTCGTTTACACCTCAAGGCCTTCAAGTCAACGTCAATCCTTCACTTGGTCAGGCAGGCCCATCAGTCCATGTTATGGAAGAAGTTGTTGAGAGTAGGTGTGAAGAAGGTTATTATACTGGTCTTGATGAACAAGAATGCTAGCCCAACAACAACTCAAGAGAGAAAAACCCAGTTCCCCAATGCTGGAAACTTTTAGATCATGTCATTTCTATGCATTTATGGTTTATTTTCTGTTAAGTGCTATTTTCTTTTAGACATTATTGTTTACTAATGGTATTATTAATGTAATGATCATGCATGTTTTGAACGAGTCCATTCGTATTCACTCATCTTTTCTTATTTATTGCAAAAAATCACAAAAAATTTCCACTTCACTTCCTTTATCGCATTGCTGTTTATCAAATATTTGAGGGAGGATGACGAAAACGAAATACCCATAATTACTGCTGGTATGCTTCTAGATAAAAACATGCTGATGATATGCATGCATTGTTTCAAATCCCCAAACACTGGAGAGATAAGGAGTTAGTCCCTAGTAAACCACTTCGAGCCTAGAAGTAGGAGTTTCCTTTGGATCTAAAAATCCTTACGCTTAACCTGGGGCAGGGTAGTGTTCAGTTAATCTGACTCCGTATTCTTCGTACATGTCTTGAGGTGTCGAAGAAATCATGCAAAATTCAGAAGTTATGGTGGTTGTTCTTCAATAACTAATGACTTGGCAGTTACAAGCCTTACTCAAAAAAAAAAGAGCATGCTAAGTCGATTACCTAAAAAGGCGACTTAGGCAAAAATTAGGGCTATCTCGGTGGACCAAAAGCTTCAAAAGAGCGGCCCAGGAAAAAGTTAGGGATCAAAAGCAAAAACGAAAGAGGTTTTCAAATCCTCAACAAAAACAAAATAAGATTCGGTGACCACCATATCAAAATCAAAGGGTCACTGACATCATGACAAAAGCAAAATAAGGTGACTGCCATTTCAAGCAAACCCTAAATCATCATCTTCACTCTTACACTGTCAAACTCTAGATGTGTGTGTCGAATTAACTGAATGTAAAACTGGAGATCATCAATAAAAGGGGTGGGTACCAAAATAAATTTTGAGCGTTCTATCCTTTGTTTCAATAACCGTGAACCCGACCATGTTACAACCCTCAAAAGACCTAATTAACGCGAAGTTTATTCTAAAAGCCTACTACAACAAGGTTGCATAAACTGACTCCTAGAGATTTACTAATCTTCTGTATTGGTGTCATATTCTTGCTATATCTTTCACACTAGCTAAATTAGCACTGCGCTTGGACGAATGGTCCATTCGTCACATACTTTCTCATCATTCCAATAAATGATTTTTCAAAACATGCATGAATGTCGCATTAAAATTACCATTTTTGAATGAACAATTTTAACTGCAAATCAGTACTTGGCATTATGGAAATTCCAACCAAGAACAATCAAAGAGGAACTAGATCATTCGCTGGTACTTGCACAAATCAAGACTTTCTCGTGACCTTGTAAATCTGGAACAAGTCCTTTCGAGGTTCAAATAGAGGCAGTCCGCTGCAAAATCTAGACACTGGGCAAATCATCTCAGACTATGTCATGGCATAAACCTTTCAAGGAAAAAACCTTCAAATTCCCTGCCAATTGGGGGAAGACAAGTTGCGAAGGATCAAATTCCCTCCATACTTCCAAGATGGTCAAGTAGACCGTGCCAGACACTAGTAACTGTCGAGTTCAAGAAGTGTCAAAAAGCCCTGGGGCAGAGCAAAAACACAATCAACATGCATTGGTTAAGTCGCTACGCTCACACAATCAACATGCATTGGTTACGTCGCTATGCTCATACTATCATTTGCGAGCCATCATGACGTATCGGCCAAAAAAGTGGAGTTCTCTCAGAAACAAGCACGCAACTTCTACAAAGGATCAAACTTGGGGCACCAAGAACATCCGCGTCTATCTTATGATCGTTGCATCATCCAATACCCAGTGTCGAGAAATAAAATCATTTCACCTCCAAAGTCCAAACCCTCTTGGCACCTCCTAAAGTCCAATTCATATTGGCAACCACCAAAAGTCCACCCCGCTAGCACCTTTATAAAACCAATCCCCTGCTTGCATTCACATATGCATCACATATATACATGCAACATATACATACATAACATAATCAATTTCCTTCCTCAACCCCCCGAGTTGATATTTCGTTACCTCCTTCAACCTCTGCATTGATATTTTGATTTGTTCTCGACCCTCGAGTCGACATCATTGTTGCTACCTCTTTAACCCCCGAGTTGATATTTTGTTATTTCCTCGACCCCCGAGTCGATATCATTAATGATTCTTCAACCCCCGAGTTGACATCTTATTATAAATCTTGACCCCCGAGTCAATGTTGTCTTTACTACTTCAACCCCCGAGTTGATAGAATACCTTGTCATAATCTTTTGACTCCCGAGTCGATATTGTCTTTGTTTTCTCGACCCCCGAGTCGGTATTGTCTTTGTTTTCTCGACCCCCGAGTCGATATTGTCTTTATTTTCTCGACCCCCGAGTCGATATAGTATTTATTTTCTCAACCCCCGAGTCGATATTGTTGCCTTTACCCTTTTTCTCGACCCCCGAGTCGATGGTGTATTTGTTTCTTCAGCCCCCGAGTTGGCTTGTTGTTTTGATTCATTCTCGACCACAGAGTCAATAATATATTTGTTGTTCTCAACCCCGAGTTGATATGCCGGTGTCCCCAGTGAGCCTTTTCACCTTGCCTTAGCTAATCCTCAAATAATCCTTCATTGGAAACCAGAAATAAAGCCTAACCAAAAAATCCAATTACCCGGTTGCATTCCCACATGCATCTCATAACAAATCATTCGCATTCTATATGCATCTTAAAAAAATTCCCAGCAGTTGCATCCATACATGGATCTCCATACATTTCCACCCTGAGTGGAACATCATATCCATCATGGCATGATCAGGATCTAGGGTTCATCATCAGGCATCCTGGCCAATCATCCTTTAAAGTCGGTAGTATTCCTCTGAAAAATGATATTTTACCTCGCGCGTGCTCATGGAATTTCTATTCCCCAGCAAGTCATTGTTCAACCAAGCAGTTGATAATGATAACCCCTAGCATCTCTTGCTCTTGTTGCTCCCCCAAGAAGAGGTTATCCAAAAAAGTTTCTTGTGAGCTTTTCCGCTGCAGAACTTGACTAGCACATTTCCTCCGAAAGGAATTTTGGCTTAAACTATTTCCCCAGCAGACTTAATGTTCGAGATACTGCTTTGGTGTTTTGTTTCAATCATACTCTACCGTCTTATTTATTTCTCCCTGCATTTCGTAGGACAAATTTTTGGGGTCTTCTTGTATCTAATTGCCTTCCACCCTAAAAATGAACCCCTAGTAGCAGTTCATTTTCTCGGGTTTAAGACAATTAGATAGGGGCATCTGTCATACCCCAAATTTGTCCTACTTTCTTTATTTTTCTTATAATAAATAATCGTGTTGCTTGATGGTCTTTCTCTAGATGATCATTTGACCTTTGCCTCCAAAAATTAGGTCTTGGAGGTTTTGTTTGTGTTTATTGTGATCACAGGTTCTTGTAAGATGTGTGAATTCAAGCGTCATCATTCTCATGGCCACGTAGTCAAGACATGATCAATAAGTTCTTTAGCCATATTTCAAGGCAATTTCAAGTCTTGCTCCAATCCATGTTGAGCCATGTTCCAAGTTGATACTAGATTCATACGATACAATCAAGTTATTCTCAAGCCATGCTTTGGTTGGTTTCAAGATTGGAAGCAAGCTTTGACTTAACCGGTCAAACTCAAGTGATGAGCCAATTAAGAGTCAATTTGACCTAGTTGTTTGGCATAACTAACTTGTGATTAAAACATATGTTCGATCCGAGAATTATTGGGGTAAGGTTCCTAGATGATGATCAAATCTTCGAGCCAAGTTCAACTTATTTAATCGAGCTAAGTCTCAAACGAAATCATCTCAAGTCATGCTAAGCTAATTCAACATTCAAGTCATGTGTTAAGGGCAAATTAGAATGAGTTTTGATAATTGGTTAAAGATTAATCTCAAGTTATCCAAGTGATTCTAAACTGATTCCAATCATTGTGTCTTAAGTCATGGCCATATAACAATTATTTTTTCAAGATTAGTTCAAAGCCTTGTATCCATTTGATTAGGCCGTGAATGATTTGATGCGACATTTGATTAATACATGGTCATGGCCGTATTTAAGATACCTCTAGATTTTCTTTAAACCCATAAAAATTACTTGCAACATGAGCTATAGGAGCAAGTAATGAAGTTGTCACAGTTCATTGGTCCTGAGTTTTTCAAGATATAAAACATGGTTAAATCTAAAATTGGACCCTCTTTGACCATTTTTTTTATTGCCAGGGCATTAACTGTTAATGATGAATTACAAGTGCATATCCTACATAATTACAACCACAGCAATATCGCAACCTAATTCAGGGAATGCAACTAAAAAAGAATTCTAAAATGATCTGTGCAGTTCATGAGCCCTTGGCCCCACCTCATCCAACGTTCCAAAAGAAGACAGATTTTACACTTGCAGCAGATTGAAATTCAAGTACAATGCAGTTCAAAAATTCATAAGTTCAAATTGACATAAATATCATTACAGGGCAAAATCATGACCATTGATTCCAAGATTAATCAGGCAATCTAAAGGATAAGAAGGTAAAGTACAAACAGGAAAAGAGACGCACGTGTTGCAGAAGAGTACTACACACAAAACTGCAGAATCGTAAAACACGCACAATTCACATTACCACCCAACAAATTCAGTCTGTATGGATTCTATTACAAAGGGGATTGTGACCTTTAATTCTCAAGCTACAAACCATCCCCAACTTGTAAGTCGAGCGTGTAACGCCCCAGTTTTGTCTTATTTATTTAATCGAGTCGATTTAATTATTTTTGTTTTATATTATTTTATTCTTGACTTTTATTTGACAATATATTATTTTCATCGTTGTTTATGTTTTATCTCATTTTGAGAGGGTTTGCGAGATATTTGAGCTGAGGGGTAAAATAGTCTTTTAGGAGTTTAGATATTTTATATAAATAGAGATTAGAGGGAAATAGAGAGAAAGGAAAGAAAAAGGAAAGAAAGAGAAGGGAAGGAAAGGAAGAGGAGAGAAAGGGGAGAAAGAGGAAAATCGACATAACTCCGTTTCGAGCACGATTAATCGGGTAAGGGTGAGAAGTTTCAATTATATCTTGCTTGTGTATGTATATGTGTTGTTTGTTGTAATTGTTTTGGTTGTTTCGCGACTTTTCTTATCGATTGAAATTAGGAGCAATTGATAGAAATCGATGTTTTCACAGATGAAATTTGATATAAACTGAGTAGAATACTTGTTGTTAGGTTTGGATCATGTTTTGGTTGATATAGTATGAATTGGAAGTGTTTGGGGTGGGAGAATGATGAATTTGGACCCATTATGACCTATAACAGCGCTGTTGCGAATCCCAGAATCTGCAGGTTCGCATTGCGAACGGTAGCGAAGTGGGAAGCGAACGTTCGCGCGAGGTTCGCACTGCGAACATTGTGTTGTTTTTCTTTCTGCCACGGTTCGCTGGGGAATTCGCACTACAAAGGGGACAACAAAGGCTCGCTGGGAGTTCGCACTGCGAACTGTAGGCTATTTTTCTTTCTGCCATGGTTTGCTGGGGTATTCGCACTGCGAATGAGGAAGCGAAGGACTCGCTAGGAGCTTCGCATTGCGAACATGACAGCTTTTCCAATTTGTTTCTTTATAACTTTTAATTCGTAAGTCGGTTTGATGCGTTGGAAAGCTTTTGACATGTTCTTTCTTATTAAAATGGTTTTGAGATTGTTGGCCGATTAAATTATGTCGAGAATTTGGAAATGTGTCTTTTGGTCGACTTTTACCGTCGTAACTATATGTAATTGATGTGTTATCATGCAATATACTTTTGATATACATCGTATGACTTGAGTGCGGATATGTGACATGAATGCATGTGATTAAATGATGTGATGATGGTTTGTGGCATTATGGAAAGTAAATGCATTGTTTTGGGTTAAACTTCGATGCATGATTAATGATGTTGTTGTGTGGTAAAATACATTGTTGGATTGAATATCAATGTATATTGTTATGATGTGTTGTGGGTAGCCTTTGTGGTGTGAATCCCTTGTGGAAGTAATTGTGATTGCATGATTGTTGTGGTTTGTGGTTTGTGATGAAATGCATTGTTTGAAGTGTTTTCAATGCATGAATAATGATGATGAGATAATTCATATTGTTGAATTGTGGTGATGCATTTGATTGTCACGAGTTCTTGTGTGTCTAGCATCATGATATGCATCTTGTGATGTCGTGTGCCCTAGTGGGTGTGAGCGACGAATCGATTCTAGAGGGAATCCACTATAACATCGTGAGCCTTATACAAAGAGGATTGAAAGCAATGATTATAGACGATCGTGAGCATTATACAAAGAGGACCGAAAGCGATCGGATCGTGAGCCTTATACAAAGAGGATCGAAAACGATCCATAAACGTTGTGAGCCTTATACAAAGAGGAACGAAAGCGACGGGGAACATCGTTTGCCCGACGGGGTGTTACATGAGTGATCCTAAGTAACAAGCGATGATTCCAATAGTTCCTGAGTGAACTAGTGATGAGATTGATGGATGGATGGTATCGCATATGCATTGCATATAGTCGTTGTGTCGGTCTCTGTGCATTTGCATAAATCATGAATGGATTGATTATGTGTGAGAATTGTGAATGGATGCATTATGTGTGGAAAATCATGAATGGATTGATTATGTGTGGAAATTGTGAATTAATTGATTATATGTTGAGATTTATGTTTGAATTGGTGAATTGATGTGCAAATGCATTGGTTGTGGATAATATGTATTATGTGTAGGCATGTGTTATGTGATGTGGTGGTGTGTTTCCATATGTTGTGACTTTGGTGTGCCTTATGTGCAAATATGTGATTATGTTGGATAATTGATATATGTTATGTATATGTGGCATGATATATGTATTAGTATGTGATACTTGTGGTGAGAATAACTGGGCATGTGAACTATTATGTGTTTGCATATTATTATGCAATCTTGATTTAGTTGTTATTTCTCACCCTTCTGCTGTGGTTTGTTGCTCTATGAGGCAATTGCAGATTTGTGTCTTGGAGGGTTTTGTGAAGATTAGCCCTCTGTTCTTTTGTCGGTCTTGGTGTCTGCTCTGATACGTAGCACTGGAGTCGGGGAACGATTATGTCATATATGTATACCTTTGTCAGAATTATTTTGTATTACCTTTGTATGTATATTTTGATGTTATAAAACAATTTATTTTGTAAAACAAGTCAATTATGGATCTTTGCGCTTTATTCCATAATTGAACTTTCCTTTTATACGGAAATAGTTTCTCTTTGATGTTATCCCAGTTCATGTTATGTATCAAATAATTGAGCAGGGTTTTTGTTTTCTTTCTTTAAAATGTGGCATCCTTGTTTCTGTCGGAAAAATAAATTTTTATTTACTCTGATTTATTTATGTATTATTTATTCGCGATGGGAATTGGGGTGTTACATTAGTGGTATCAGAGCAGGTCGGTCCGTCCGGCCAAGTTGTTGTGTTAGTTGGTGTGACAGTTGAATACTGTCGTTGTTGTTTGTCCCTTAGTACGTGATGTGTATGTGAAACACTGTCAGTGCTTTCTGGTTTTCTAATCCTTTGTTTTCAGGATTGAGAATGAGATAAGTGGGGGAGAAGCTAGTGCTTCTCCAAGTTGCTTCAGTTGTGGAACATTGGCTCAGTGTGCCGTTGGTTGCAAGATTGTAAGTACTCTTTGGACAGTGTTGTTCCCGGTTTCGGAGGGAATGCGGAGGCAAGGTTTATGTCAACTAAGGATTTATGCCTTAGGTAGTTTTGTGCACAGGATGTAAGGAATGCTATTATAGTTTGGTAAAGACGGTTTATGCCCCATCATGATTGTCGGCTGTCTATTGACAAATTGAGGAACTGATCACCCTTAATCTCTTGTTGATAGCGGAAGGGAATTGTGTTGGATAGAATAGACGTGTCTTTCCGGCTTTGATAGTGTGTGCAATGAATTGTTTGGAATTAAGTAAAGTGCTTACGAATTGTTTTGTTAAGTCGATGAATATTCTAATACCGGAAGATGAAATGGATTAGAGGTTTTGGTATGTTGGTCCAGTTGGGAAGTTATTGAGAGAGAATGATTGGGTATCGTTAATGGTTGTTCTCGGAGAGTAGAGTGTGAACTCAAATTTGGAAAAGGTGAAGATTAGAGGTTTGGATCTGCTAAGTACGTAGAAGAACTTTTAGGAAGTGAAACTCAGATGGAAAGAGCGGTGGGAAGATTTACTGGAAAAAGGAATTTGTCAGACCAAGTGTGTCGTCTTAGAGAGCTCCAATATTGATAGTAATAAAAGGGAATGATGATTGAATGGAATAACAAGCATGATGTGTATGACGGTAATGAGACTGTGGAAAGCAAAACTTAGAGTTCTGGTGAGGTTTGGAGTCTTTGGAATTTTAGAGCATTAATGGAAATTTTGAGAAAACCTTAGGTGTGGATGTAATATTTGAGAGTTCTTTTGGGTTGGTTGTTGCTACACGTTGGGAGTTATGGAATTTGGATTGTTAAGAGAAGAAATTGGGTATGGATTACTGGCAGTTGAATAAGGTAACGATTGAGAATAAGTGTCCACTTTCGGGAATAGATGACTGGAATGGTTTGGTTGAGTTTGAGTGGAGTTGCAAGTGCTTGGATCGTTCGATAAGAGTGGTGAATTTTGTGAGTTGAGGATTTAATCTATTTAATGTGACTAGTTATGTTCGTTATCATCGGGATAGGTTGTTATTGACTCGGTTAAGCTTGTATGTGAGTAACCAGTTACTCAGTGAAATATTTTGCAAAAGCTTTAAGAATTTATATCTTTTGGAATTTGGTTGGGCATTACAATGCACAGTGATGTTGTTCGGTGTTAGTAAGGTGTCTGGAATGTTGGTGGAGTGGATGAATCATATCTTCCATATTTAATTGGATAAGTTCGTAGTGGTTTTGATTGAGGATATTTGGATTTGTTATGAACTCAGAGGGAGAACAAGTGGAGTGTTTGAGAATTGAATTGCAAGTGTGGAAAAGGAAGGAATTTTTATGCTAAGTTATTCAAGTGAGAATTTGGTTGAAAAAGGTTATTTTTCTTGGATATGTTATTTCAGATGAGCGTATGGTTAATAGATCCATCGGAAGTAGATGCAGTTCTACAATAAGAGGCTCCGAAGTTGGTTGAGGAGATTAGAATCTTTTTAGACTTTATTTGGTTATTACCGGAGGTGATGGAAGGCTTTTCCAAGTTAGCGTTTTTGTTACTTCGATTGACTTGCAAAAGGTAAGTTGTTTGTTTGGGATGCGTATTTGATGAGCCTAGTCAGTGTGTTAAGGCAAGAGGGTAAAGTCGTGGCTTATGCTTTACGACAATTGAGGATTTATAAAAGGGTCTACACTATTCTGGATTTAGAATTGGTTGCGGTTGTATTGTGTTGGAATGTTTGGAGGTATTATCTTTATGGTTCTAGGTTCGAAGTGTTTGGTAATCGCAAGAGTTTAGAGTACTTGTTTGGTCTGAGGGAATAGAGTATGAGACAACGAGGATGGTTAGAATTCGTGATGAGTTATGAATTTGGCTTGGATTATCCTTCGGAAAAAGCTAAGGTTGTGCCTGATGAGTTAAGCCGAAAGTTTTTATGTAAGTTGTTTTGATGGTCAGAGAATTAGAATTATTTGAGCAGTTCAGAGACTTATGTATGGTGTGTGAGATAACACAGTAGAGTGTGAGGTTGGGTATATTAAAGTGAACAGTGATTTTTGGAGAATATGAGAAAGAGTTAGACTTTGGACGTGAGATTGGTAGTTTTAATGGTTACGAGTAATCAGAGTGCGCAGCGAAAGTGTGATGTGGCACATTTCGTATATGCGTGTGTGACTTGATAGAGTTCAAAGGTCGAACAGTGGGAAACGGTAAGAATGATGAGACCGTGGGATGTTCTATAATGGAAGTGATAAGCCGGAGGTTTCACTATTAATCAGGTACTAATATATAGTTGGGTGTTTTGGTCGTATGTTCAATTGGCGAATCGTAACATTGTTGTAATATTGTTGTGTGACAAGGATGTTTGGTATCCTGGTTTGGTCGAGGTTGTTGAAACGATGTTGAGTTGTGGAACTTTATGTTCTTGTTTGTGTGGTTGCCTCGTTTCCATGGTGATGGTTCGAGTGTGAGTGAATAATTCCTTTGTGGGGAATTAGAGGAGTGTTACCTACGGTGATGGTAACGATCTTGTTGTGTTTTGGTTCAAGAGTGAACCTGTGTGTGTTTGTAACTTGGGTTTTCCTTGAGTCGTGAGTTGGTCGTCAAGTGCATTGTATGGGCTTTGCATCTTATCGTTGTAGTTGTCGTCTTTGTCGTGTCGTTGTTGTGGTTGCTGTTAGCAAGGTGGTTTATCAGTTTGTGTTATTCGTGGTGTGCTTTTGTTGGCATGTTAGTTTGTTGGTCGGATGCGAGAGTCGTGTCCGGAGTTGTTCGTCTCAGTATATTTTCGAGGACGAAAATGTCTAAGTGGGGGAGAATTGTAATGCCCCGGTTTTGTCTTATTTATTTAATCGAGTCGATTTAATTATTTTTGTTTTATATTATTTTATTCTTGACTTTTATTTGACAATATATTATTTTCATCGTTGTTTATGTTTTATCGCATTTTGAGAGCGTTTGCGAGATATTTGAGCTGAGGGGTAAAATAGTCTTTTAGGAGTTTAGATATTTTATATAAATAGAGATTAGAGGGAAATAGAGAGAAAGGAAAGAAAAAGGAAAGAAAGAGAAGGGAAGGAAAGGAAGAGGAGAGAAAAGGGGAGAAAGAGGAAAATCGACATAACTCCGTTCCGAGCGCGATTAATCGGGTAAGGGTGCGAAGTTTCAATTATATCTTGCTTGTGTATGTATATGTGTTGTTTGTTGTAATTGTTTTGGTTGTTTCGCGACTTTTCTTATCGATTGAAATTAGGAGCGATTGATAGAAATCGATGTTTTCACGGATGAAATTTGATATAAACTGAGTAGAATACTTGTTGTTAGGTTTGGATCATGTTTTGGTTGATATAGTATGAATTGGAAGTGTTTGGGGTGGGAGAATGATGAATTTGGACCCATTATGACCTATAACAGCGCTGCTGCGAATCCCAGAATTCGTAGGTTCGCATTGCGAACGGCAGTGAAGTGGGAAGCGAACGTTCGCGTGAGGTTCGCACTGCGAACGTTGTGTTGTTTTTCTTTCTGCCACGGTTCGCTGGGGAATTTGCACTGTGAAGGGGACAGCGAAGGTTCGCTAGGAGTTTGCACTGCGAACTGTAGGCTATTTTCCTTTCTGCCATGGTTCGCCGGGGTATTCGCACTGCGAATGAGGAAGCAAAGGACTCGCTAGAAGCTTCGCATTGCGAACATGACAGCTTTTCCAATTTGTTTCTTTATAACTTTTGATCCGTAAGTCGGTTTGAGGCGCGATTTGATGCGTTGGAAAACTTTTGACATGTTCTTTCTTATTAAAATGGTTTTGAGATTGTTGGCCGATTAAACTATGTCTGGAATTTGGAAATGTGTCGTTTGGTCGACTTTTACCGTCGTAACTGTATGTAATTAATGTGTTATCATGCAATATACTTTTGATATACATCGTATGACTTGAGTGTGGATATGTGATATGAATGCATGTGATTAAATGATGTGATGATGGTTTGTGGCATTTGGAAAGTAAATGCATTATTTTGGGTTAAACTTCTATGCATGATTAATGATGTTGTTGTGTGGTAAAATACATTGTTGGATTGAATATCAATGTATGTTGTTATGATGTGTTGAGGGTAGCCTTTGTGGTGTGAATCCCTTGTAGAAGTAATTGTGATTACATGATTGTTGTGGTTTGTGGTTTGTGATGAAATGCATTGTTTAAAGTGTTTTCAATGCATGAATAATGATGATGAGATAATTCATATTGTTGAATTGTGGTGATGCATTTGATTGTCATGAGTTCTTGTGTTTCAAGCATCATGATATGCATCTTGTGATGTCGTGTGCCCTAGTGGGTGTGAGCGACGAATCGATTCCAGAGGGAATCCGCTATAACATCGTGAGCCTTATACAAAGAGAACTGAAAGCGATGATTATAGACGATCGTAAGCCTTATACAAAGAGGACCGAAAGCGATCGGATCGTGAGCCTTATACAAAGAGGACCGGAAGCGATCCATAAACGTCGTGAGCCTTATATAAAGAGGACCGAAAGCGACGGGGAACATCGTTTGCCCGACGGGGTGTTACATGAGTGATCCTAAGTAACAAGCGATAGTTCCAATAGTTCCTGAGTGAACTAGTGATGAGATTGATGGATGGATGGTACCGCATATGTATTGCATAGAGTCGTTGTTTCGGTCTCTGTGCATTTGCATAAATCATGAATGGATTGATTATGTGTGAGAATTGTGAATGGATGCATTATGTGTGGAAAATCATGAATGGATTGATTATGTGTGGAAATTGTGAATTAATTGATTATATGTTGAGATTTATGTTTGAATTGGTGAATTGATGTGCATATGTGATAAATGAATTGGTTGTGGATAATATGTCTTATGTGTAGGCATGTGTTATGTGATGTGGTGGTGTGTTTCCATATGTTGTGACTTTGGTGTGCCTTATGTGCAAATATGTGATTATGTTGGATAATTGATATATGTTATGTATATGTGGCATGATATATGTATTAGTATGTGATGCTTGTGGTGCGAATAACTGTGCATGTGAACTATTATGTGTTTGCATATTATTATGCAATCTTGATTTAGTTGTTATTTCTCACCCTTCTGCTGTGGTTTGTTGCTCTATGAGGCAATTGCAGATTTGTGTCTTGGAGGCTTTTGTGAAGATTAGCCCTCCGTTCTTTTGTCGGTCTTGGTGTCTGCTCTGATACGTAGCACGAGAGTCGGGGAACGATTATGTCATATATGTATACCTCTGTCAGAATTATTTTGTATTACCTATGTATGTATATTTTGATGTTATAAAACAATTTATTTTGTAAAACAAGTCAGTTATGGATCTTTCCGCTTTATTCCATAATTGAACTTTCCTTTTATACGGAAAAAGTTTCTCTTTGATGTTATCCCAGTTCGTGTTATGTATCAAATAATTGAGCAGGGTTTTTGTTTTCTTTCTTTAAAATGTGGCATCCTTGTTTCTGTCGGAAAAATAAATTTTTATTTACTCTGATTTATTTATGTATTATTTATTCGCGATGGGAATTGGGGTGTTACAGAGCGCTTTTGCCTCGCCATCGGCCTTACCTTAAACCCATTTCCCCCCTTTGAAAACAAATCCTTTTACCTTAGAAGATAACAAACAAACCTAGCTAACGTTTCTCCCGAATCGAATCAAGAGGTTCCCGTTGAGTACAATGGACGTAGAGGGTGTTAATACCTTCCCTCTTGTGTAACCGACTCCCGAACCTAGAATTTGGTTGTGATGACCATGTTTGAAGGCTCTACAGATTTGAGCAAATTTTTGGTAAAATAAGGCGTTGATTGTAGTGTTCCAACATGAAGAAGACATGATGCCCTAACGAATGTCGTGGAATCTTAAACTTATATAGCAGGTTGTTTATAAGTTTGGTCCAAGAGTTGAGGAAATGATCAAAACGTGGATCAAGGAATCAGCAAACAGAAGATTGAAGCCCAAGGTAGCAGAAGCTTATAAAATGAGATCAAGACCTAGGACTGAAGAAATGAACCTATTGTAACACTTTTGTAAAGTAGAAAATAGGGTTTAGGATTTTGAGAGTCGTAGGCTTTCTTGTAAGCCTCCCTCTGTATCAATTTGATGCAGTGTGGTAGACATAGGTACTTGTATAGATTCAGAAGCTCGTAGGCAATGAATCTTATATTGTTCTTGGATGAAGCTTTGAAGCAAATCCAAGTTAACTTGTTAGTCAAGGATGCTTGACTGACTTTGTATTTAAAGGGGTGTCTTTCAATAGGGATGATACACTAATGGGGTATTACCTGTTAGATAATCACTGGTTGTGATTTAGGGAGTGAGATGGGTTTCTCTTATCAATTAGATGTGACTTCTAATGATAAAGTCTTCATTGGATAATGATAGGTTAGTGTGTGTGATTTCTTTAAACCTGAGGTTGTTTACATAAAACTATACTACTGAAAGTGGAGTCTTCTTCCTGGATTGGTATCCCCCAGATGTAGGTGAGTTGCACCGAACCGGGTCATCATATTCTGTGTTGTTTATCATTCTGTAATTTACAGTTCAATTTTGATTAACATGTTGGAATAGATGTCGTAACATCTGTGATTCTGCAGTTCTGATATTCAAGGTATCAGTCTGTTGTTATGCTTCTTTGTTTAAATGAGTATGCAAAACAATGTCTTGACATGTGTTAGGACATCTGCTGTCTGCAATGCCAGAATTTCAATTGGTATCAGAGCAGGCATCCTGTTTGTTTCTAGATGAGATCTTTGGGAGATACTTTCTGCCGTTTAAACATTGAGGAGTTTTGAAGATCAGATCAATCAACTCAGACATACTCAAGGGTATTAATGGATGGGATGGATGTTCTGGATCGAAGGTAACAACCAGGTGGTTGTTCATGTTGCTGAAGAGATTCTATAACAAATGCAGGAGAAGTGGCTAGTTCTCTTGTTGGGGTGTCTTATAAGATGTTCTGACATCTTATTAGGGTTAGCAGAATTTGTTCCTTGGTGGTTCCACTGCATATGTTTCTGATGGAAGAGCTCTGGAATTATGGGATTCTGGAGTTGTTGCTGAAGACAGATGGTGGAAGATCTCAATCGTCGGCCTCTATATGTGAAGATATATGCATTTTTTTATTCCAAAGTCAGGAGCGATGGAAGGAAGGGAGTTGTTGGAAGATGTCTGTTATGGTGACTTAGTACTTGGAAGCTTGGTTCCATGGTGCAGTTTGAAGTCAGTTGAAGAGGAGAAGAGTTGAGTTTAGGTTTATCAAGTTCTTGCTCTAGGAGTTTAATAAATTATTGAGCGGCTAAGTTGTCAAAGATACTTGAGAATTCTCTCAACTCCACTCATAAAGGCGTCTCAGTCGTGCATCTGGAGTCTTCTAGTTATTCTTCTGACTAGAAGGTGTTCTGTGAAACACAAACCTGAAGAAAGTGGAGGTGATTTATTTTCACCATCCAAAAATAGCAAGGAAGGATTCATCCCTCTTAATCCTAAGGGTGGATCCAATCTAAATGGATATTTAAGAACTGTTGAGGTAAATAGGGTTCGTTCAGAGAGAATCTTAGTTACTTGAGTTAAGGGTGGCAGCCTTGGTATCTCAACAAGTTGGGTGTCAAAGAAGATACTTGCAAAAGATTGAATACTAGATAAATGTTCATGAAGTGATCTGGTGGAGTGTGGCTTCAAAAGTGAAATAGGATTATTGAATAAGGATTTAAGATCAATTTCTATTTGTGTTACTAACAAGTATTTAATTGATTATCCTTGTATGTGGAGTTCAAGATTGGTGATGTCCAACACGATGTTGGAACATCTCTTCATCTGGTTTGTGCAGAATCATGGGAGGGGTACTGCATAAGCTTTAGGATCTATTTATCTTAGGTGGTGACCTAAGAACCTGCTTCAATTTGGTATGGAAGAAGCATCTGATCTCTGGATAGTTTCCTGGTAAGAAACTGGTCTAGACAATGGTGATGTGGAAGATGAAGAAGAAGACATCATAATCTTGATGGATGGTTCTTGGATCAGTTTATTTTTGATCTAGGAGTATTGGAGTGCAGCAGGTGTGTTTAAGTTCCATCTGGTGTGTGTCTGGAAAATGTCCTGGCCAGAGACTTGTCTAGATTGGAGTGCTGGTAATGGCACAACTTAGATCAGTTTATTTTTTATCTAGGTACTTAGAAGCATGGGATCTTACTCATCTTGGAGGTCAAGGTTAAGTGGCAGTTATCTCTGACTTTCTACAGACTTCTCTACTAAGGAAAGTGGCATTCTTTGGTATGGCTATGGTGTAGTCTAGGACTACTTTATCTTCTAAAGATTCAGACGTGGCAGGTGTGAAGTCTTTTGAGTTTCAAAGCAGTTATTCATCAAGGTGTGAGCTTGAATGGAATACCTGTGATAAGATTAAGCAAGATGGAGGTTTTCTACTCAAACTTGGTTGTTGAATAAAGTCTATGAGAGCATGGAACTCTTGTTCTATTAAAGGGAGGAGGTTCTTCTAAGTGGCAGAAGAAGGATCTGAATTCAGCAGCTGGATGTCGTATTAAAATGTTCTGACATCTAGCTTAACATTAGAGTCTCAGCTGGTGATGTGGCACATCAGCTTAAGATAAGGTGATCTACAGGAGAATGGAAGTTATGGATGCTTCAAAAAGGTCCATCTCATGCAGTTTGCGGGAGCTGTGGAAGGAGAAGATGTTACATGTCTAAGGCTTGGTGGATCCAAGATGTCTTGCTATGGAGCTAGTAGTTCATGTAACTTGAAGATCAGATTTCATTGGTGGATCAGTGTATCTTATGGGAGTTCTGAAGAAGAATAAGATCAATCATAAAGAGGCATTTGGTTGATGTTTAGTGTGCATTCAAGCAGGGTGCTTGGAACTAATTTCTCTTGGGCAGAAGGGTAGTTGGTTGAAAACGTAAGGAGGTTCTGGTCTATCTTGGAGCTTGTGGTAGAAGTTCTAAGTTGATGATGGAGGATTACCTTCTTTTGGTGGATGAGAGTTTATTTCTCTCTTTGGTTATCTGGAGTTCTTATTGTTCAAGCTGGTGGCACATTGTTGTGTGAAGATCTTCAATTGGATTACTATGCAGATAGTAAGTCCAGTGGTGGAGCATATCTAGAACTATGTTGATTGGTGTCTATGATATGTGAAGGATGTCCTAACTGATGTTAGAAAATTTTCTGGGTTGGTTATCCTTGGAGTAGGATGCTAAGTTCTGAGTGTAGAACTTGACACTCACAACTTGTCTAAGAGGTATTTATTTATCATACGGGAGAATGATGGATAAAGGATTGTCTTGGAAGTATGATGTGAATGGGACATGCTAGAAGTGGATCAGTTTGGTGCTTGTGGAGCAAATGGGCTGAGGATTTATGGAGCATGTATACGATATCTGACATCGTTAAGAAGATAACAAACTAAGAGGTAAGGTATCTCTTTGAGGAATGTGTACATTCCAGATCAATTGGGTTTTAGCTCAAGGAACATGGAGGTTTGTACATGAGAATTCAAGAGGAATTCGTGTGGTATATAGATGGGTTCTAGAAGAGAGGGATCAATAGAGCTTTGCTCTCAATCCAAGAGTTTGTTAATTTAGGATGTTGATCCTAATTTGATCTCACGGGAAGCATGATAATGTTCATGTGTGAGTGATTATTAGTTCTTGTCAGAAGAAGCAATAAGTGCAGTTGATGATTGTGTTCAGCTGGTGAGTTGAACAGAGGGTGAGCTCTTGAATACATGAAGATGCGTCTTATGTTTTCCATTCATCAGAATAAGTGTTCATTGGAGGAGCACTGGTTATCTTAGATAGGGGGAGTTGCTCCTTGATCTAAGATGTATTACTGTAGTGGTGCATATTGTTTATCAAGATTGTTTGTGGTTTCAAGTAGTTTATGATAGATTGCCTCAGGTGAGGTTGATATGTCAGACGAGATGTCATGACATTTCTCTACTGATATGAGTTCTGGGTGAACTTATCAGGTTGTTCTGATTCTATCATTGGGTGTCAATGGATTAAATTAAAAGTGGTGCAAGTATCTTGAGAGTTGTTGCTGATAGCTGAAAGATGTTTGAAGAAATGTCTTAACATCTTGGTAAGTTATTCTTAGTATTCTGTTTAAAAGAATTATCCTGTAGTCAAAACACAGGAACTATATCTTTGCTAAACAAAGCCTGACAAAGGGTCAGGACAGTATGGGTACGACATGATTGGCTGTTTTGGACGGTAGAGAGTGAAGACGTGTTAAGCATGTGTCTTGATGCTAGTGCAACCTTTGGACGGTCTCTCATAAAGTTGAATCATTCAAACTTTAGTTAGACGGTGCACAGTCATTTATGTTTACCTACCCTAATTTATGAATTGCTCTGCGGGAACTTCTATGGACCAGAATTTTCAAGATAAATATGTTTGAGTAGTTAAAGGTGGAATCTGCTTCTGGTTTTCAAAGTTAGTATTCTGGGCAAACTCGTCATGGTTTTTCTTAAGATCTGGATTAGTATCACGTGGGTATGGAATTGCGCTGACAACTTTTGCCAATTTTTGGCTAAAAACGGGGAGATAAGAGGTATGGATTCATATCATTTAGTGTTGGTTTCTACAACACGTACTCATTTGTGCAAGCAGGGGTGTTGGATGAGATATTATGACATCCTTGAATCATCCTTCCCTTGTGCCTTGTGATTTGAGTTATGAAGCAGGTCGTGTCTTGTGACCTGAGTTACATACTCTATGAACTCTGTGTTACATATGATACAATTGTTTCTTCTTAAGCTCTTTCTGGATCTTCTTGTGGGTTCTCTTATGCCCCTCAAGAGGAAGATTTATCCCTCTGTGTCAAGTACTGGTTTGAGGGGAAGATGCTTATATACTCTTCCTCACGTACACCAACATACAGCTAGGAATTTCAGGGGTAAGAAAGAGTCTCGGAGGTGTTCCAATCATATCCACCAAACGTAGGTCTTTCTTCTTTTACCAAAGGAGTTTTAACCAAAAATTAGTCAAAACAGGGAGATTGAAGGCTCTGCAGATTTGAACAAATTTTTGGTAAAATAAGGCGTTGATTGTAGTGTTCCAACATGAAGAAGACATGATGTCCTAACGAATGTCCTGACATCTTAAACTGATATAGCAGGCTATTTCTAAGTCTGGTCCAAGAGTTGAGGAAACGATCAGAACATGGATCAAGGAATCAGCAAACAGAAGATTGAAGCCCAAGGCAGCAGAAGCTTCTAAAAGGAAATCAAAACCTAAGACTGAAGAACTGAACCTATTGTAACACTTTTGTAAAGTAGAAAATAAGGTTTAGGGTTTTGAGAGTCATAGGCTTTCTTGTAAGCCTCCCCCTGTATCGATTTGATGCAGTGTGGTAGACATAGGTACTTGTATAGATTCAGAAGCCCGTAGGCAATGAATCTTATATTGTTCTAGGATGAAGCTTTGAAGAAAATCCAAGTTAACTTGTTAGTCAAGGATGCTTGACTGAACTTTGTATTGAAAGGGGTGTCTTTTAATAGGGATGATACAATTATGGGGTATTAACTGTTAGATAATCACAGGTTGTTATTTAGGGAGTGAGATGGGTTTCTCTTATCAATTAGATGTGAATCCTAATGAAAAAGTCTTCATTAGATAATGATAGGTTATCGTTGGTGCTTTCTGTAAACCTGAGGTTGTTTATATACAACTATACTACTGATAGTGGAGTCTTCTTCTTGGATTGGTATCCCCCAGATGTAGGTGAGTTGCACCGAACTGGGTCATCATATTTTGTGTTGTTTATCATTCTGCAATTTACAGTTTAGTTTTGATTAACATGTTGGAACAGATGTCGTAACATCTGTGATTCTGCAGTTCTGATATTCAAGGTACCAGTCTGCTATTATGTTTCTTTGTTTAAATGTTTATGCATAACAATGTCTTGACATGTGTTAGGACATATGCTGTCTGCAATGCCAGAATTTCAGTGTTCTTATCTCTTCAAAGGTTTTATCGATAGTTTCCTATTCCTTCCTTAGAATGAATAAAGTTCGGTGGCGACTCTGTTCGAAAGTTTTTTCCACGTCCATCGCGAGGATCGTATTTTTCGAGGTACAACAAAATTTTCTTTAATACAAATTCCATGACGACCCTCAACCAAGGAGCAATGGAGTCACTTAAGATATCACCTTAAAGAACATACTCCTTATTATCAAATATTGAAGCAAGATAGATTTGGTATAATCTCTTTCTCTTTAATACTTGATTTTTAAATCTATGAAATATCAAATATTGAAGCAAGATAGATTTGACATTAGGTTCTGGTAATAATCAACAGATGTCACGTTCCATTTAACCAGTTAAAGAAAACTTCTGATTAGGAAGGTTAATTTCTCATCATCAGACATTCCACAGGAAGTATCCTTCAACAGGATTTAGAAAAGATAATATGTTAGATAGCTTTTCATCATCTAATTCCATTTATTTTCTTTGAATATTGTAAAATAAACCTACAAGCCATAGTAAGCTCAAGTAGTTATGACTTTTTGAGTAACTGTGACTTCAGGTTTGAATCCACAACAATCATTTCAAAATTTGATTGGAAAGATTAGATGAAGTGTAACTGGACAACCTTTATAATTGATTCCCATAAGTCTGATCACAAGGATTCAAAGATAGTTTGAGCATTAGACGTATCAATGATGTTGATATACTCAGAATCGAGATAGCGCACCTACCCAAATGTATCTACCTCTGAAGATATTTTAATTAAGGTTCTTCTGAGCTGGTGAGAGAGACTTTCAAATTTTGATCATCTCTACACCATCAACTTCTATAGTAACACCTTTTTTCAAGGGTATTCTACAAACCTTCACAAACCCTTTATCAAGTCCAATGATTTAAAAATATATTTAACTTTTCAAACATTTAAATTAAGCATAATCACCTTTTGAATATGATAGGAAAAGCAATGTAATATTTTTCATGAGGAACTTGATTCCTTCTTGAAGGAAAGTCTTTTACAGACATACTTTTCTCATTGGATCATTATCTGCACCACTGTTAAGTGTTATGTACATACCATGCTCTGATACCAATTGAAGGTGAGAAAAAGTACACAAGAAAGGGGGTGAATTGTGTTTTTCATTTTCTTAATTTGCGTCTGATCAGAGTTTAAAATCTAAATGGGTGTTCAGATTCTGATTATACTTAGCAGCGAAATGTTAACAGAAGCAAATAAATAATAGCAGAAGAAACAAAGATTTATACTGGTTCATCCCAACTAAGAGTAGTCCAGTCCTCTCGATTCACAAGAGATTTTCACTATAACCAACTCTTGATTACAATCGCTTATGCATTCTGCAAGACTTTTATGGTGCTCAGACCCTAAGTCCAAGATTTATTGCTTAAATCCCTAAGTTTCAATACTTCCTTGCTCAAGTCCTACAGACCCAAGACTTCTTGCTCAAGCCACTCTGCCCCAATACTTCTGCTCAGGTTCCACGAACCAAGACTTCATGCTCAAGCCACTCTAGCTCAAGGGTTTTGCTTAGGTTCCATGAACCGAGACTTCCTGCTCAAGCCATTATGGCCATAGACTTCTGCTTAAACTCCTTAGGCTCAAAACTACTACTCAGACACTCGATCCAAGACTTCTTGCTCAAGTTCCACGAACCCAAGACTTCTGATCAAACACCTCAGGTTCAAAACTTATATAGACTCAAGACCTCTACTCAGGTTCCATAAACCCAAGACTTCTGCTCAATCAATCCACTTAATTAAGACTTTCAATGCTCTAGCACATAGCAGGAGACTTACATGGCTCAAGCATCTTGGCGAGAGACTTGGATTTTCTCAATTAATCCACTTAATTAAGACTTTCAAAGCTCTAGCACATAGCAGGACACTTACACGGCTGAAGCATCTTGGCGAGAGACTTTTATCTAAACTGCTAAACAACATGTTCAGCAGAATAGAGAACAAGGTGTACTTGATACAAATATCAGAGGTACAGGGAAATCACCATAACAAAGATCTAAAGCTCTTAAGATTTCTAAGATATTCAATGTGTAATAAATCTTAAGGCTTTTATAATTACAACCTACAATAGAAATTCCGCATAACCATTTATGTTGATAATTGTGAATCTTGTTACTCCTCCATCGGGTTGATCCTTGTTAAAGATTCAGTTTGAACCTTCAACTACTTATATAGAATTTGCAAAAGACTAGCCGTTGGAGAGACAACTTGATCAAGTGTCTTTGTTTTTTCCATAGTATAAGAGACGTTGAAGAAAGATACACAAAAAGACATTGATCCATTGTGTATCATGTTTAACCACTAAGTCTTCAAAGAGATCCTGTACTATAGAGCCGTTGAGAGTAGATATCCGTAAAGCATGCCAACTTTTCTTGAGCCTTGTGAACTAAGACTCTAGCTGACAAACTTATTTGATAATACAACTTGCTTTCTGCAGTACGGATATCTTCAGCTTTATTACTAACTCTGAATGATCACCAGAAGCCAATTTACATTCACCAAGTGTAGAAACAATAATGTTGTTTCTTCTGATGCTGAGACCTTTAGGTTCAGAGTCTACGCCAGACATTTCTTAGAGAGCGTTCTTCAGATTTTGCACCACCGGAAGCTAGCAATTCAGCTTCTCTCAAGTGTGCCTTTGTATATCAGATTATGTTTAAATATTTACAAGTATTAGGATCTGCATACAAGAAACACACATAAAAAATAACCATTGTTAATTTAATACTTTATTATCATCAAAACCCAAGGAATATATGTCATGAACAAATCTTGTTCTAACAATATCCACTTTAACTTACCTTCAATATCTCACAAGAACTCATTCTCTTTCACAGGTGTAAACTTAAACATACTAATAAGAAAATTCTAAGAAATGTCTCAAATAAACACAAATGCCTGTCATACCCCAAATTTGTCCTACCTGTATATAATATTCAACTGTACATCCCTCCACTAACCATTATTCAGAAAATCCAAAAAAATATGTTGTTTCTATCATGAGGTTGAATTGAATCGAATCAAGTTTCATTTGGGGTTCATCCAGTTAGGAGTGTGTGCAATAGGGACTAGAGTTCATCTAGTTTTGACCTAATTTGTCAGCCAGACAAGGTTTTGTTTCAAGATCAAGGCTAGGGTTTGTAATGATTCAAATGTTGTATGTGTGAAGCTCCAATCAGGGTTTGTGTCAAGACAATTCATTTGCGTGTGGGCCAGGTTATCAGGCTGTGTAGAGCATTCGTGACTAAAGATTCAATGACTGGTTCATGTTAATCATGGTTCACAGCCAGTTCATCAGGTTTGAGAATAATTCATGGTTTCTTAAGGGCAATCCATTCACATCCAATCCATTTCAGAACCATTTTTTCTTTAATCAACATTTTATCAATTTCATTAACCATTTACATTGGTCACATATCCATAAACCACTTTTAAATCCATTTCTTTCATAACCATGTCCAATTCAATAATCCATTTATCCATTTTATCCACTTTTCATTCCAAAATCCACTTATTCGAAATAAGATCCAAACTCATTTGTTTATATCCTTATTTTCCATTCCCATTTTATTCACCTTATCCGATCCAATGATCAATACCCATTCACAATCCATTTCTCAATGTCCATTTTTTTTAAAAAAATTGTCCATTTTCTATTATCCAATTCCACAAGAAAATATTTCTTTTAAATTTTCCAAACCAATATTCACAAATATATTTGTCATCACTTTTTGAAAACCATTACAAAAAAAATAATAAAAGCCCATACATAAATTCACAAGGCCCATGAACCCTTGATTACAATATTTCCTTACAAGGAACCATAAACCCATGTCATAAAAGAAAACTCCATCACTATTTTCATCTTTCTAACTAAAATACAAAAAAATTGATTTTGAAATAACCCACGGAGGACCCACACATTGATTCACATACATAATATAACTATCACACATGACACATTTGCCACTACTTGATACGAAGCCACACAAAGCCAACAATTCAATAGCCCCCACAATCATTCCAACGTACAAAAACGTACTGCCCCACAACCACATGCCTAGGGCTGGACAACGCGCCGGGTTGGGCGGGTTTGGCCCAAAACCTCAAACCAGCCCAAACCGCGGGTAGTAATAATAGACCCTTTTTCGCCCAATTTCAATATCGGTTTATACGGGTTCGGTTTTAACGGGTTCGGGTTATTGCAGACGGGTATTTCGGGTGAATTGAATGATCCAACCAAAAAAATTTAAACTGATTTAAATCTGATTTAATACATACTGATTTAATACAAAAACTCTAGTATAATCAAATATTATTAATTATATTATCAATTACTTTTAATGATGAGCTAATTAAATATTAAATTGTCATACAAATAAAAATCTAGATCAAGAAATATAACATTGAAAATTGATAATTAACATTTAAACTCTCCATCAATTATAGATAAAAGTGATCTTCATCAACTTTGCATTAATAACTCTTCTACATCAATCTGAAAAATGAAATCATGCAATTATGTCAATAGAGAATGTTGAATTGAATTGTCCATAAATCAGTTTCCAGAGTCAATAGAGAATGTTGAATTGAATTATCCATAAATCAGTTTCCAGAGATAATAATAATATCCAATATCCAACACTAAACAACGTGGGAGAAATATAAGCCACTTATAACCTTTCATAAGAGTAAAAAATATTGATTTTTATATTATGAGGTAATTAAGCTAGTGTAGAGTAATATAGTTTAACGTGGCTACACATTGAATCATTATATTTCTTAGAAAGAAAATTAATCTCTAACCTGATAATCAATTATTGGCAGTGTGCAAGCATGACAACAAAAATATTATGAATGTCAAACAACTCTCAAGCAACTCAAAAATCTTCCATGGTCAATCTCGACATTGCAGCCAACACAGATTCTGCAAACACAATTTTCAATAACACAGATTCTGCAAACACAAATTGAAAGGGAAAATATTTAGATGGCTATTAACTGGATCTATGTTGTAGCATTTGAAGTGACTATTTCAATTTTCCTATAACTTAATAACAACATAAGGTAAGTAAAAATATTAAATAAAGAAAGTGAACACAAAGAACAGAAACTAAATCATACAAAAATAACACTTACCTAGTAGAGATTGAAGGACATTCATATGGAGAGTCAATAAAACATAAATCATAACAACAAAACAACAACCACAACAAAATATAAACAACCAAAAAAGAAGTCAAAACAGAAAGTGAAACAAATAAAAGTTACACATCTTCACCTTGCAGATCTGAAAAAATACATCCAAATTTGAGTATCTGGTAATAAATCACAACAACAACAACAACAAAAAGTCAGAAAATAAAAAAAATACAAAACTTAGGAAATCAAACCATAAAACAAAACAATAGAGATGAGAAAAAACAAAATCAAACCCGAAACATAGAAAAAGATGAAAAGTTAAAGAAACACCTTATCTTCTAAGTGAGTGAGAAAACGACGTTGAGAGAGGTGACGATATTAGATGGTTCCCGTGACAACACCGACATGAGTGTCGTCGTTAAGTGGTGGAAGAAGACGAATCTGAGAGTGGTGGCGGCTGGGGCAAGCATCTCAAGATCTAGGGTTTTCTGTGTGTGTGTGAGAGAGAGAGAGAGAGAGAAAGATTTGGGTTTTGAAACTCAAAAGTAAAATAATGTTACTGTTTACTAGATAATAACCCTTCACTAATATTAAACCAAGCCATTTTGTTTTCATCACACGGGCGGGTTCGGTCACCGTTGGTTTGGAATAAATAAATCGAAACCGCCCATGTAAACCACATGAACCCGCATATTTAAACCGCAACACCCAGTAACCCAATTAAAACCGCCCAAATCAAATAAACCTGCACGGATGGGCCGGTTATTCCCGGTCCAGCGGGTCCTGTCCAGCCCTACACATGCCCCCCTGAAACTTCATACACAAATGCAAACCTTTCCAATTTCTAAACCAAGCCACAAGACCAAAATTTCTGCAAGTAGGATATGAAATACACACTGCCATGACCTTTTCCTACCAAGTCACATGACCCTTACAAATTGCCAAATCAAGCCTTATGCACATGATATTTCCAAGCCTTGCATACTAAAAAATCCACGAGCCACACAACACACGCCTTGTAAACGTCAGTTGTAACAACAAACAATGGATCCAAATGCTACATACATTCCTAGTCACACACATTTTCCCAGCCACAACAACTTTCACACACCATGGTCCACCTCTAACTTTCAGCAACGTGATTCACATACCTGTAGACCCCACACAAGCTTTTAACACCACACCCAGCCAAACCGTACGCAAAAAAGACAAAGGACAATCAGTCATAAAGCCACAACACAAGCCATAACCAACCTTGAAACCAAAACCCAGCTGCCAACATTCAAGAAGCATGACGTGATTCATAAACTCCGTCTACAACAGCATCACAAACCATCATAACGGGCCGTATTGGAAAATGCTACCACACTCCTCAAAATTCATACCTACAAGAAAATCACCAAACTAACCCCATCAAAATGTAACGCACATTGTGGAAACGACAAAAAACCATACAAAATGGCCACAATTTGGACACCACGTCACAGCCTGTAGTATTTGCGTCCTTCCCATTTAACCCTCGATTCAGTTCTATAAAAGCCAATAAAATCTCTCTCCTCCTTCACGTTCCATTGAACCAGAAAAACCCTGCTGAAATCCTCTCCCTCTCTTCAAACGATTCAACCAAAACCACGATTCATAACAACAACCATACCCTTCCTTTTCCTTCTCTCTGCTCCAACAATAAGACAAACCTTCTTCTCACCCTCAACAATCGTTCAACACAAATCCGAAACCCTTTCATCCTTCTTCAACGTTCATTGACACAAACCTTCTCCCTTCAACCCAAACCTTCCAAAACCTCTCAATCAACCCAAATCCAACTATAACCGCAACATTTCACAACCATTCTGAACCAAAACCTGAACAAGAGAAGGAGTAGAAGAAGAGAGTCAGAAATGAAACAGGATCCAAACGAACAAACCTGGACTGTGTCAGCAAGTCAAACGAGAACGAAATCTGAAGCTTGGGCGGAAAAAAAAAGATTCGCGAGCGAAGGAAGGTGGGAGATGACGCCTTCGAGATCTGATCTTCTTCTTTTTATCAGTTTCGTGTTGATCTCTTTCTCTCTCTTTAGTGCTGTTGTTGATATGAAAATGACATGGTGGATTTTGTTTTTTTTAAAAGATAAATCTGATGTTGTTTTCTCTAAACGTAGGTTTTTATTTTGTTTTAAAACGATGCTGAGTTTTGTTTTCTAAATGTTTGATTTTGCTTATCTCATGGATTGTGTTCATAACTTGTATTAATGGGCTTAATGAGCTCGTATCAGCCCCCTTATCTTTTAGAAAATTTTACCCTATACCCCTTCATTTATTCCCCTACCCCTACATTATATTTTTTTTACTAAAATATCCTCATATAAATAAGTGTAAAATTTTCTTAATTTAATTATTTGATCCACAATTTAATAAATAAATCTATCTTTAAAAGCTGTTTTATTAATATTCTCAGCAAATATGGCAAGTATTATCTATAATATTATATAATCTTATAATGTCTCCATCAAAGATTTTCCGCTAAATTTTTTTCCTTTATTTAATTAATTAAATGTTAATATATTTATTATTAACTCCATTTAAAACTTCTGACTAACTCATTCTTATATTTTAAATAATTATTAATTAACAAATGCAATAAGGCACGTCCTAAATTTTTTTAAAAATGCAGCCACCTACCAAAAATTAATTAAATATAAGTATATTATTATTAACTCCATCATTTAAAACTTCTAGCTAAGTCGCATTCTTATATTTTAAATAATTATTAATTAACAAATGCAATAAGACACTCTTTAATTTTTTTTTTAAAAATGCAGCCACCTACCAATAATATGTTAACATAGTAACCACCTAACATAACTTTTCTCTTCATTTAATTAATTAATTTTTTATTATTAATAATTAAATATTATTATAATTAATTAAATAATAATTAAATTAAAATATTTAACATGTTTATTTCTCAAATTTCTCTCTGCTCAACACTCTATATTTATATCATACAAACAATTAACCTCTCTCCACTCATAATATCTCTTTAACCCCACATTAATAAGACACATAGTAATATTAAATTAAAAAATTAAAAAATAAATAAATTATACATATAATGTAAACCATAAATTTACTTAATATAAAAATAAATTAATAAATATAATTCATAAAACGGTTAAAGTTTTTTATAGCCCCCACTAATTTCATTTTAAAGCTAGTAAATAGTAAAATAAATATATAAATTGATGAGATATAAATTTGATTAGTGAGAAAATAATTTTGTGAAAAAAATGGAATAAAGTAATGGGGTTAATTGATGAGATATAAATTTGATTAGTGGGAAGATAATTTTGTGGAAAAAATGAAATAAAGTAATGAAATTAGTGGGGCTATAAAAAACGTTAACCGTTTCATGAATTATATTTATTAATTAATTTTTGTATTAAGTAATTTTAAGGTTTGCATTATATGTCTAATTTATTTATTTATTTATTTTTTAATTTAATACTATTATGTGTCCTGTTAATGTGGGGTTAGAGAGATGTTATGAGTGAAGAGAGGTTAATTGTTTGTATGATATAAATAGAGAGTGTTGCGCGGAGAGAAATTTGAGAAATAAACATGTTAAATATTTTAATTTAACTATTATTTAATTAATAATAATAATATTTAATTATTAATAGAAAAATATTAATTAATAAAATGAAGAGAAAAGTTATGCTGGGTAATTACTATGTTAACATATTATTGGTAGGTGACTGCATTTTAAAAAAAATTTAGGAGTGTCTTATTGAATTTGTTAATAAATAATTATTCAAAATATAAGAATGTGACTTAGCTAGAAGTTTTAAATGATGGAGTTAATAATAATATATTTATATTTAATTAACTTTTTGGTAGGTGGCTGCATTTAAAAAAAAATTTAGGAAGTGTCTTATTGCCTTTGTTAATTAATAATTATTTAAAATATAAGAATGAGTTAGTCATAAGTTTTAAATCGAGTTAATAATAAATATATTTATATTTAATTAATTAATTAAAGAAAAAAGTTTTAGCGGAAAATCTTTTATGGAGACATTATAAGATTATATAATAATATAGATAATACTTGCCATATTTACTGAGAATATTAATAAAGCAACTTTTAAAAATAGATTTATCTATTAAATTGTGGATCAAATAGTTAAATTAGGAAAATTTTATACTTATTTATATGAGGATATTTTGTTGTTTTGAGGAAAATTTTATACTTATTTATACTTGATTAAATTAGCAACTTTCAAAAAAATATGATACTTGTTTTTTTATTATAATTTATGGTCTAGTAATTTATTCCATTTCGTTTTCATTTTCGATTTTCCTTTGGTCGATGAACATCTAGAGTTGTGAATTATCGATTTGTCGATGAGAATCCATAACTAAGATTAAACCATCTTCTCTTCTATCTCATTTTGATTTCCACTTGTCTTTTCATTTTCATTTTTATTTTCGATTTCATTTTTGTTTTCGATTTCATTTTTGATTTTGGTCAATGAAAGTCTAATATCATAGATTGTCGATTTGTCGATTTAAAATCATGATTAAGATGAGACCATTTTCTTTTCTATCTCATGTTGATTGCTTTCTGTTTCGATTCTATTTTTTCTTTTCATTATCGATCAATGAAGTCTTTTTATTCACGAATGTTGGTTGATTGAGGTTGTTTAACCTTCATGATTTCAAATCTGTGGAAAATGATCATTGAGATCATTTTCTATACTTTGGGATCGTGATAGGTTACCTTCGATTAATCGACGAAAGTTTGTGATTAAGACGAGATCACCCATTTTTTCTTTTCGTGTGGCACGATTTCCTTAGAGAATGATTCACAATATCATTTCTCTATCGTGTTTTAGCATAAAGATCAATTGCGCGACCTCCTATAGTATGATCTTCGTCATAGATCGTGCTACGATGGTTTAGTGCTACATATGTCAGTATCGGAAAATGATCATTCGTGGCCCAAACTTATGTTTGAAAGCCCAAGGATGCTTATTTAACCATCGCTGATCATTCGTTCTAACCACTAATCACTAACAACTAACTTTAATTTCCGCTCAATATATTCTTGATTTAGTTTTCTGTTATTATTCATCTGTTCATATTATTTATATCATATTCTTCTCATCTAACATTTTCTTGTTCATATCATTCAAAACACAATAAAAAAGATCGAAACCATAAAAGACTAATTGGTGGACTGTTGGTTACTTTTCCGAGCAACAGAACTTTGACTTTGTACAGAAACCCTAATCAAAGGAGCTTTTGTCCGAATTTTGCTCAAGACTTAGTTTAGGACACCTTGCACACACACAGCTTCCTTTTGGGTTACCTTACAATGAGACCTTTTATTTCGTTCAATCCCGTGTAACTTACATGTACCCCACTCTCATTCTGATGTATGCACTTTACTCGCCTTTGATTGTGGTTAGTTTACTAGGAGCACCCCTAGGGACTAGCATAGACAAAACCATTTTCAAACTAATTCTCGATTCGTCGTTGAGCCATTTTAAAAACACCCCCGTAAGTTGATTTCTCATTAGCATTCGCCATCAACCTAGCACACACACCCGCACATCTCATCGTGGTTTCGTTACTAGGAGCACCCCTAGGGACTAGGATCGATTCTCACCTCTTTTCAAACAAACCCTTGATTCATCGTCGAGCCATTTTTAAACCAACCTCTTCGCATAATCAAACCCTTGATCCAACGTCAAACGGATTTTCACAATCAAACTTCAAAAACAATTAACAACTATCGCAACTCTTTTCAAGGTGAAAATGGGGGGTTGAGTCTTTGATCTTCATTCGGTTGTTTAAGTACGGGTTCTCTTACTCATGTGTGAGCAAATGAAGCCTCTAAAACACTCCCAACTCGATAACCATTCATCATTCAAACACTTTTCAAACCATCAAACCTTTTTCTAAATCACCCTTAGATGAAAAAGAGAGAGAGCCAAGTCTTTGACTCACTTTCCCGATTACTTGGGCCCGAGGAGCCTTTCTTAAGTTTGAGTAATCGCCATCCAAACTAAACATCAAACCAAGCTCCCTCCCTCTTTTCGTGGTCGTATCCATGAACTACGATTGCTCTGATTCTTTATTCTCGTCCGAGTAAAGATACGTAGGCACAAGATTGTGATGATCTTGGCGAACACATTTTCATCTTTTCCGTCCAAATCCCGTAGTCGAACTACAATTGTTCTGATTTCTCATTCTCGTCTGAATGAGCATACGTAGGCACCAAGGCCCCAATCCTTGGCGAGCGCCCTATCCTAAAACCACTCATTTTCCCCTTAGCATCTTTTCCTTTTATCGTATCGTTTCGCATTTATCGTTGAGAAGAAAATAAATAAGCTTAGCTAACGTTCATCACAATTTGAATTAAGAGGTTCCCGTTGAGTACAACGGACGTAAGGGGGTGCGCGTACCTTCCCCTCACATAACCGACTCCCAAAACCAGAATGTGGTTGCGATGACCTTGTTCTTATCTCCTTTAAAGGTTTTCACGATATTTTCCTTTCCCTCTTTTTGGGATAAATAAAGTTCGGTGGCGACTTTGTCGAACCGCAATTTCTTTTGCGCTTTCGCGCGAGGGACGTGTCTTCGATGATTTTTCGAGGTGCGACAATGCCCATTTTTCTTATATGTTCCTAATTAATTGATTGAGCAACGACTCACTAAGCGAATTGAGCTTACTTCATATTAAATAAAGCTTTGAATCGCCTTTCACTCGCTACTCAAATGTATGTGCTGTTAGGATTTAAGAGGGATTTTTTAAAAATTAATCCTCTTGGTGGAATAATCCCGATGAATGGATTTTGATTAAACCATCAATCAGAAATCAAACACAAAAGAAGGATTCTGAATTACCTTTTGAAGCGTGCTTTAACTTTGATCACGAATGTGGAAAATACCATTGTCTCTACAAAGTCCACGCAAGTACAAAGTGGATCGCGGTGCTAGCCGTCTCTTGTTCTGAGAAAATTGACATTTAGGATTGGTAAGGGAAAGAGCTCATCTATTTATAGAGAGCTACTAAAACACTAATGCTCTTATTTTGAACTTTTCCAAAATAAGCCCAATCTTATTTAATTAAACTGTACTTTATGCGTATGACCCCGTAGGTTCTGTTTACGTTGACAATAATATTGAATCATATATTTAATATTATAAACAGTGAGTGGTATCTAGCAATACGTCACTACTACCCAAGTAATGAGAATATCATGTGATCTAACATAACCTTTCTATGATAATGATCATGTGTACAACTACCCTTTTGCCCTTATATCTATATTGAACACAAGGCATAGAATGTGTCACTCTTGTATAGTCCAATATTTTATTTCTTGATCCCTGAATATACTTGATAACAACAAATAAGCTCAATATCTCATATCGACTTATTTGAGCATGGCCATGCATTTTACAGTCATACTCTATCAAGGGGCCCACTGATATTACTCCCCTATATGTAGGAGGGGAAAATCTCATCTAGGTCACTCAGGCCCCTTAGCATGATTTGTAAAGTACCCATAAACCATCTTTATGGTCATTTTGTTATGGACAATGTTTGATTAGCAATAAAGTACTCGACTCTACATCTAGGATCCATAGTGGTTTCAGGTCGAAGGATGGTATACATCATTATCACTATGAGAATAACTTATGACACTTACATAACAAACTATGTAGTATTCTCATGATGGGTCAATCCAGTATAAATATTACTCCTAATATTTATACCTACGTGAAGACTTTATATCTCATATCCATGACTTGTGAGATACAGTCATCGGTCTACTCACATAATAGTCTTTATGCATTACTATTGTCCTCTTTGATTGTAAAGCTTAACTACAGATACTTTAAGAATAACTTCCTTATGTTTAATGAAGTCTCACGATTAAGTCACACTTAATGTATCATTAAACAGACTAATTACTCTAAGGACTCTATTATGGCATATACAAGTAACATAATAAATACATTGCCTAATAAGTATATATAACAAACAATATATATCAAGGTCATGATACAAAAGCATATACAACCAATTTTTATTGGCTATTAGGGCTTACTCCAATAGTCTCCCACTAGCACTAGAGCAAATCAGATATTAACTTAACATCTATCTGCCCATCGTGTGCGTCAAGCATTATCTAAGCATGATACTTTATTAGGGTATAAAGAACTCTTTTCTATGTTGGTAGTATACACCTCTTCCAATTTCAACATTCGATCTTCTATCAAAATAAATTGAAGTGTCAAAATAGATATACATGGATCACTAGTGAGATCTAATTTTCTGTACTGGCAAGATCAACCCATTATCATCGTTAATGAGATCAATAGGATCTGCAATACAAGAAACACGGCTTTCTTCCCAAGAATTATAACATCGATCCAAATCATATATTTGACCTTTGTATTAGAAACGACATTTGTCTGAAGCCTTTTTCAACTTATACAGTTGTCATCCAAGCATAACATTTAATTTATACTGTGATATGAATATATAATTCATAAAATTTTGGAATAACATCAATGTAACTCTTTTACAATGATTATTCCCATCTACTCTCAAGAAAAGGAACACCAAGTCCTTTTAAGATATCCATAGACCTTCTTGATAGTGATCTAGTGATGAACACTCCAATCATTTTTTTACTTATTATTTATGCTCATAGCATATGGTGCATCTAGTGCAGTACATATCATGGTGTCTTTTTTCTCATCCAATGAGGTATGACATTGCCCATTAGACAAAACACCCTGCCACACATGCAATATTATGCATATTAGGTGCTCAACGCTTCGCTGGAATATGTACTTGTACTAGGATTGAGATTTATCAACCATCTATCTATATAAATTATGATTCCTAACCTTTTAGGAAACTTTGGCTAAGCATTTCATCAAAACTATTTCCTTAACCATGTCCTACATTGGTGTTGTAGGGATTTTTTTAAATGATTAGTATGTCGCCTACATACTATACTAGATTAATGCAAATAATACCACTAACCTTTTGTGTGCACAAGATTTAAACGTGACATTTATGAATCCAAGTTTTCATAAAACTTCATTAATAAAAGGATTCAAATCCAAAAGACTTTCTCCAATCCATAAATGGATTTAGATAACTTATATACCTTTTAGAATCGAGATCATTTATTATCTTCTCTAGATCACGTGCTACATGTACCAATGGTCCAACAATAAATCCTTTGTTGAATTGGTTCGTGTTCCATTCTCATAAAGATATGTATTTTATGGTTCTTGAATTTCTTCAAGTTCTACATCACTCCCACTGGCTCCTTTAGATACATATTAGCTCTAATGGAAAACTCAAGTTCTAGTGACAAAGTAGTTTTGTTCTATAACGTGTTATAGAATATGTGTTCCCAAATTTCATTAGGATACATCCGTAAATACATCTTCGTCTAGATTATGATCAAGTTTACTTAATAAACCTTACAAGCCAAATGATCAAAAAGGCAAACTAGGTACTCTTACCTCCATATCAAATATGGTGTCTCTACGACTACTTTATATGGAATTGGTTATGGATAGGAATAATTGTGTGTAAAATAATTTATAAAGAAGAGTCGCAAAGATATAATTGAACTATATTAGATCGAACAATGTCAAACATGATACGATTTAAATGATCATTATATTATTTATATAAATATTTATCATAACCAATAATTCGTATGGTCTTAATACCTTTTCGATTTGTTTCCTTCTACTTCAATCTTGAATTCTTCTCAAAAGAATCCTAACACGTATCACATACACAAAGCCGTAACTATTGAGTTTGTCAGTAATATAAATGAAGTAAGAGAAACAAAATTCATCTAGCAAATATGTTTAGAGGTCCATATACATCACGCATGTATATAATTAAGATATATCATATGTCTTTTCACTTTAGTTGATGATTTGAGACATTAGTTATATCTTCCAAAATTAAGACATACATCTATCAAATAATTTAAAACCAAATGAATCCAATAGTCTATTCTCATAGACTTTTAAAATGCATCTCTCACTTATTTGGACTAAACATTAATATCATTGATATACACAAGGTTAAAGTATTATTTGATCCATCCTACATTTGTTATAGACGAGTTTATCAAGATCGTAGAACTCAGATCCACTACTTGATTTAGTATTGAAACCACTATTTTGGATAATCATAACAACATTTATCCATTATCAAAACATGCACTCGTCATCTTGTCAATGCAAGACTTAGAATTAATGTTTCTTTTACTAAATGAAACTTAATAACAGTTATTTGGTTTCTTTCCAAGCTCTAATCTAAGTCTAACCATAAGCTCTTATAGTCAATGAAAACTCGTTGTTCCATTCTAGACGTAAGATGACTCAAGTTATAATCAATGTCCTACTTCTTTAAAAACTCTTCACATTCTTATAAATGTGAGATCAATATATAATAACACATACCCATGATGTAGGAGTAAACAATTTGACTTTCTATAACTAAATGTATAAAGAAAAAGTCTTACTTCTTTCTTCTACTTTGACTCTTTTGATAACCATTAACAGTTTTCTTCTTTCAACACATGAAATCACTGTCTCCCTTTAGAACTGTGCTTTTCTGCTAAAATTCAAAGGAAAATAAAATGAATCGCATTCCTTTTATAATTCACCTATTTAGCATCATAAACTAGTTCATTTTCTTTTCAACAAGATGCGGTAGATATATTTAAATTATATTCATTATGAATTTAATCTACCTATCTGAGACAATCTCAATTAGAACTTGTGACCAACTATTTGGTCTATAAGAAATCCAAATTTTAAATCCCAAAATTATTTTAGATCCATTTGGATTCCTAACTTGTATAGAAAAGACCTTGAAAAGTTTACATTTCTCATATCTTGTATTTCTTATTTAAAAGAAAATCATCAAGGGTAATGATCATATCATTCTCTGTGATGACTACAATTATGAGCTATGTTATATCTAGACATTCGACCTGAATCTTCTCATAAGTATCGTTCTTTGAATTTAGTTATATTCAGTTGTTAAGAATTGGTTGCTTGAGAACATACAATTTTTCTCGTGCTTAAGAATAATTCTCAATTTCTGTACCAACTCATAAACTCCTTTTTTATCCTTACATCCATCATAAGGACATTTCAAAGTAAAATATAAAATAAAATGCAAAATAAATTATAACTACAAATGTGTAAAATTGTATCAAATTAAATCATTTTAATAAGGTATTTTATTAGAATGCTCCCACTATTTTTACTCAAACCAAATGACCATCAACATTTGATTAGGAAAATCACGTGGAAAGATTTTCTAGCGAGTCGAGATCCATATTTCACTTTGTTTTACGTCCATGTATGTAAATTACACAAAACTCCTTTATTTAGTTAGGAACTCTTTCCAATTGTATCTAATTCAACTCTTGAATTTTATCAGTTGAGTGAATAGCTTCATATTCTAATTCATCATATGGATTGTTCTCAACTCTTGCTTTTAAGCATGTATAATCCTATTATAATTAGTTTAGTTAAGTCAAACCCAAAAATTTAGCAGTTGGATATTACATTTATCACATCACATCTTACTCATATAAAACATGCACCTCGTGTTGGACGAAACCTACATTATTCGATACTAGTCTTGATGAGTGCTAAAATTTTGGAAAGCAATTAACTTAATATTTAATCATGAAATTTTTTTCTTAAATTTGATCTCACAAATTTGTGTATCTCATACACACGCATATAAACATACAATACATGCATAAAATAAATTTTTGTAATACGATTATGACCGCCTAAAAGACAATAATTAAATAAATTACTTTATTACAATTCTTTGACCCACAAGCAAGCTTCTCCACCGACGTCATTGTTTGGCGTTGTCTTCTTTTCAATTCTTGAACTCAAACAATTATAATATTTACATAAATAATTAAATGACAAGAAACGTAGGTCGTATTTAATTAAAATAAATCACAACACGCCGTAATTAAATAAAATAAATAACGACACACAAGTCGTATTTAAAATAAACAAAAGCCAAAATTTAAGGTCATAATCATATACCAATTTATTTAATAACAATTAAATAATAAATAATAATAGGTTATCAATTTATAAATATTGATGCGTCAGCACTTGATGTCTTTTGCAAACCCTAAAGGCACAACTCTTGCGCCGACACAAACCCAAATGCATAAGCGTTCATACCATTAAAACGTAATGATCGATTATTCAATATGTTTGATCGAAATGTCATTGTTTCACCATACAAATGTCGGATTCCGAAGCAAAATTCACATTGATCATTCAAATGTATAAGAATCATTACACTAATTTAATGGACGAAACAAAATAGTGTATCAAACACACAAACTCTGTATTAAAAATATTTATATCGTATTTAAATTTATCAATTATATTTGTATCACTTATGGATGATGTAAGTATCGCTACTTCACCATACAAATGTCAGATTCCGAAGAATAGTCAACATCGATATCCAAATTATACAAAACATAATGTCCATATTTAAATTGAATAATAAAAATTTTATTATTTTATTAATACTTATAATGAAAAACTATTATTTTATTATTATTGTTATTATTATTAAATAATAAGACTTAATACCAAAAAACCAAAATAACAAAGTTTTAACTCATTGCTTACTACAAATGAATATGTCATTCAATGTATCACTTATTCTAGCATTCAACGTTTCAACTGTTAACAGTAGATTAATGTCATTGTCGTAAGAATACTTTAATTCATAATAACAAAATCAACCCTTTCTAAGGCCAACATATTATGGAAAAGTCCTACTGAAACCATCACCCCAAAAGAATACACATACGCAAAGCAACTTACGGCATAATCATGCACTCTGCCGTAATCACAATTGAAATCGTATACCAATTTTCAAAGAAATCATACGTGATATAATTGTCTTTACCAAACAAATTGTAAAATTAAAATTTAAAGTTAAAGATGAATCAAATTCATCCATATATGATTAAACATATCTAATCACATATAAGCAAGAAATTATAATTATATCATCATATAATTACTAGTATGCACAAAACATATTCGGAATGAATGATTTTAATCAGATTCGGGCTCTGATACCACTGTTAGGATTTAAGAGGGTTTTTTCAAAAATTAATCCTCTTAGCGGAATAATCTCATTGAACGGATCTTGATTAAACCATTAATCACAAATCAAATACAAAATAAGGATTCTGAATTACGTCTTAAAGCGTGCTTTAACTTTGATCACGAACGTGGAAAATTCCATCGTCTCTACGAAGTCCACGCGAGTACAAAGTGGAACGTGGTGCTAGCCGTCTCTTGTTCTAAGAAAATTGACGATTAAGATTGATAAGGGAAAAAGCTCCTCTATTGATAGAGAGCTACTAAAACCCTAATGCTCTTATTTTGGGCTTTTCCAAAATAAGCTCAATCTTATTTAATTAAACTATTTTAATTAAATTAAAATATTATTATATTTAACTAAACTCTTTTAATTAAATAAAATAAATATCAATTAAATTAAATCATATTTAATTTAATTAACTGTTAATTCTCATTTATTTAATTAAATCATATTTAATCAAATAAACAATATTTGTGTTAATTTATTAAATAATACAATTGACATCTTATTAAATTAAATCTTATTTAATTTAATCATTCGTTCCATTGTCAGTACTCTATGAGTGTGACCATGTAGGTTCTCTTTACGTTGGCAATAATATTGAATTATATATTTAATATTATAAACAGTGAGTCGTATCTAGCAACATATCAATGCTACCCAAGTAATGAGTGAAGGTGAGAAAAATACACAAGAATGGGGGGTTGAATCGTGTTTGCAAAATTCTTTTTACTTCTGAACCAGAATTCAGATTCTAAACCAGAGTGCAGCATAAAATTATAACAGAAGCAAATAAAAATAGTAAAAAACACACAATAGTTATCATGGTTCCTCTCCAATTGAGAGTACTCCAGTCCCCTTGCCACGTAAGAGATTTCCACTATAATTATTTTGATTACAACTACTTATACCCGCAAGTATAAGACTTTCCCTGCTCAAACCTACAGTCTAAGACTTCTTGCTCAATCAACACCTGATCAGAACTTCTCTGCTTAGATCCTTAGATCCTAAGACCTCCCTTGCTTAAATCCACCTGGTTCAAGACTTCATTGCTTAGACACTATGCCTAAGACTTCCCCTTCTTAAGCCCACATTGTTCAAGACTTCCTTGATTAGACATTCTTCATAAGGCATCTTTACTCAGACCATTGTCCAAGACTTTTCTGCTCAAGCCCACAGTAAGAAACTTATATCTAAATTGACTGTTTAGAGAATGAATAACTTATGACAACACTTGATTAACAATAAGAGGTGTTCAAATATTATACAACACACTTTTACATAAAGAATTCTTAAACTATACAAGAATAAGAACATTTTAATAGATTAGCCTCTCTTGAGTTGAATGTAGTGCGTATGTATCTCAGTTGTAGTTGTAGCATTATTTCTTAAGTTGATCTTCCAATCTTCTGCTCTTTTTATAGCTGAAGAAATGTAGTCGTTGAAGTATTCACAACGGCTATAATTAGATCACATATTCCAGTACATCTTCTTTTCCAAGAAGGTATATGTTGGAACTTGTAGTCAACGAAATATCCTAAAAACAAAGTCTTTGTCCAAAGAACACTTCCATGAAACAAGTATAATACAATATTTTGAAGATAATGTCAACATATCTTGAGTCCTGTGTTAGCAGAGTTTGAGTTGACACTACTCAGTTTTAGAGACAGCCATGTCATGCTTCTGATTCTGAAATGTACTAGTAGTAACTTTTTGATCAAGCTCTCTCATGAGTGTATAATCAGAACCGTATCAAAGCTTCTTCCATGTCAGAACCAGTTACATCAAATAAATACAATTATGCACACACGAACCAGCTAGTTAGAAATCCTAATTGTTTTTTCAAAGAATTTGTTATCATCAAAACTTTAGAGGATACACTATAAGAACCAAATTTATCTCAACAATCTCCCTATTTTTTATGATGACAACCTTAAGTATTTAGAAACAATTAGTAGTTGATTAATAACTTAACAACATTTAGGGTCTGAGGTTTTTAAGCTCCCCTTGTGTCAAACTGTCTTAGAGGTGAGGTTTGTAAGCTCCCCCTTATTCCTATCTCTGAAGTATAAGAGGTGAGGTTTGTAAGCTATCCCCTATATAGAATAAATAGATCCACTCCAAGATAAAGTTTTGTAAGATCCTATTGTATGTAGTAAACAAATTCACTCCAGAATTAATCTAAAAGAATACTTAATCCATTCTTCCCCTTTGTCATAAAAAATAAGAAGAAGAAATAGTAAACTTTAACAATTAACACTGGTTTATGAATAATTCATAGTTGAACACCAGTCAGGAACAAGGTTATCAATCAATCCAGTTTGTTGCGTATGTGCAACAACACCTTGTAGATCAAAAATCACAGAAAGAATCCTACAAAAAGGAATGAGAAAAGATAATTCCTCATGAGATCTCTTCTTTCAGATAATTAAACATAGACAGAGGTAGCTTGATTTTAGTTTTGGAGACTAGGAACAAAATGAAGTGTTTATCATTAGAAAAAAGTCATCATGTCCCCTTTTATCTAGGCCTTAGATTGGTCCCCATTATTTGGTACCATACTTTTGCCATAGGAGTAAGAGTAGAAGAAATTTCAGTAGGGCCTTTATAAACATAGATGTTGTGCATTAGGTTCATACATCTGTTGTTATTTCGGTAGTTTTCAACAATAACTCCGTCTTCCTCACAGTTTATTGCTTGAGAGATGATTTTAGAGTTGATCACAACAGGAACACCTTATATAACAGATATAATCTGACAAACATCTAGCTCATTCTTATGAACATGAGCATTTGCCTAGAAATCTTTCACAAGATTTGGATAGATAGGTCCATTAAGCATTTCAAAATATTCTTCCCATTTCTGGAAATGGATATCTTCAACTATCTGTGAAAGATTACTCGTCGTCAATTCATTGAAATTAGCCGTGAATTCCTTTAAAATGTCTAGATCATAGATCTCTCCTTTAATGGCTTTTGAAGAAATTTTTAAGAAGAAAAATAGAGTGATTTTACAAAATTATCTTATATAGAAGATAACTCATAAAATCAGAAGAATACATGGACAATAATGTAACACATAAAATGCTAATTTATAAGCAAGTATGTTTCAAATGTTTGGACAGTTATGAGTCTGAATAAAAATGAGTTAGAACCTTTGTCAGTACACTCCTTTTAAGAACCAAATTTCAGAGCAGATTTTTGAAGTAAGAGTGATAGACAGATCCTTGTGCAGGGAAACTATCATTATTTTAAAAAGCTGTTAGGTAGTGTAGGACAAATTTTCTTATTTTATCAGAGCTCAGAATTAGTCCAACGGTTAATTTAGGGCACATAGCATAGAATTAAACTTTTGCTTTTTTTTCTTAAATAAAGCAATTAATGATGAAAGAAATCATATACACTCTAATCAAGGCTTATAGACCAAATCTTGAAGAAATTTCATATTTTTTATTAAAATTGAGTGCCATCAGAATCCGATTTTTCTTTCAATACTCCATTTAGAAGATAAGCAATTAATTAACGACCATGTTCATATTTTTCTTAATATAATCGAATCTAGCAACAGCTAAGGGTTTTGTAAATATATCATCCCATTGATGTTAAAAATCAATGAACTGAATATCTATTACACCCTTCAGAACATAATCTCTTATAAAATGATGCTTAATATCAATGTGCTTAGTTCTAGAATGTTGAACTGGATTCTTAGTTAGACAGATGGAAGTCGTGTTATCACAAAGGATATGAATATTGTTTCCAAAAATCTGATAATCTTCAAATTGATATTTCATCCATAGTAGTTGAGTGCAACAGTTAGGAGCTGAAATGTATTATGCTTCTCCTGTAGACAGAGCAATAGTTTCTTGTCTTTTACTACCCCAGGAGATAGGGTTTTCACCTAAGAATTGACAGGTTCCACTGGTGGATTTTCTTTTAATTCTATCTCTGACATGATCAGCAACACAAAATCCAATCAACTTGTAATCTGAGGATTTCTTATAAAGAAGTCCAAGGTTAGTTATTCCTTTTAGATACCTAAAGATCCTCTTAACAGCAGTTAAATGAGTTTCTCTAGCATCTACTTGGAATCTTGCACGCAGACAGACACTAAATAGAATATCTGGTCTGGAAGCAGTGAGATAGAGTAAGGAACCTATCATACCTCGGTATTTAGTTGAATCCACTTTAGCACTGCATTCCTCATCATTCAAATTGTAAGTGGGATGAATAGGAGTTGACATGACTTTGCATTCATCAAGATTAAAATTTTTCAAGAGCTCTCTTGTGTACTTAGACTGATGAATGTATATACCTTCTTCCTTTTGATTAATTTGAATTCCAAGAAAGTATTTCAATTCCCCCATCATGCTTATCTCAAATTTTGCCTGCATAATTTTAGAAAATTCTTGACAAAGAGATGCATTAGTGGAACCAAAAATTATGTCATCAACATAGATTTAAACAATCAAGATATCTTCTTCAAGAGTTTTCCTGAATAGTGTAGTGTCAACCTTTCCCTTAGCAAAACCATTCTCTAGCAAGAAATTGCTCAGTATCTCATACCATGCTCTAGGAGCTTGTTTGAGCCCATAAAGTGATTTATTGAGCTTGTAGACAAAGTTTGAATGGTTTAGATCTTCAAATAATGGAGGTTGCTTGACATAAGCTTCTTCAGTAATAACTCTATTTAGAAAAGAACTTTTTATGTCCATCTGATAGAGTACAATGTCATGGTTGATGGCATAAGAGAGAATAAGCCTTATAGCTTCTAACCTTGCCACATGAGCAAAGGTTTCAAAGAAATCAATTCCTTCTTGCTCACTGTAGCCTTGAGCTACAAGTCTGGCGTTATTTCGAAGGACTTCTCCAAGTTCGTTAAGCTTGTTTCTAAAGACCCACTTGGTTCTAATGATGTTTTTCTTTTATGGTCTTGGAACAAGATCCCACCCATCATTTCTTTGAAACGGATTTAGATCATATTGCATAGCCATGATCCAACCATTATCTGATAATGCATTATCAATAGAAGTAGGCTTTATCAATGAAATAAGTCTAAGCATTGATTGATCATTTATGAAAGCAGATATGGTTCTCAATGGCTCGTCTTTATTTCCAATGATCTGCCCTTCTAGATGAAATGCTTAGTATTTAAATGGTCACTTTGGTGGAGCAGAGGCTTCAATATTATTTTGAGCAATCACTGAATCAGTAACAACAAGACCAGTTGGAGTAAATTCAGTTTCTGCAACTTCTGGTAACCCTTCAATAATACTAATAGATTCTGAAATATCATCATTTATACTTTTTTTCTTTGGAACATATACCACAAGTTGTTCTTCAGAGTTCCGAATGCCCGCAAAACTATCATTTTGAACCAAGAACTCTAACTTTTCAAGTATTTTGGCATCAAATTTAATGTGCATGGACTCTTCAACCAATCTGGTTTATGACTTATACACTTTGTATGCTTTTGAGCGTTCAGAGTATCCCAAGAAGATACCCTTTTGAGCTTTAGCATCAAATTTCTTTAGGTATACCTTATTATTCAAGATATAACAGGTACAACCAAATTGATGAAAATAAGAGATGCTTGGTCTTCTCCTTTTAAATAACTCATACAAAGTTTTATTCAGAATTGGTCTAATATAGATCCTGTTATGAATATAACAAGCATTATTAACTGCTTCTTCCCACAAGTACTTAGGAAGTTTATTTTTATGAATCATTGTTCTTACCATTTCTTGCAAAGATCTATTCTTTATCTCTACAACCTCATTTTGCCGTGGAGTTCTAGGAGAGGAGAACTCATGGATAATTCTATATCTTTCATAAAAAGACTCAAATGGCTCATTTTCAAATTCTCCTCCATGGTCACTTCTGACTTTCAGAATCTTTACTTCCATTTTAGATTGTACTTGTATGCAGAAGGAGCTAAGTACTTCATATGTTTCATCTTTTGGTCGAAGATATTTTACCCAGGTCCATATGCTAAAATATCAACAATGACTAAACCATATTTCTTCCCACTGATTGAAGCAATCCCAATAGGACCAAACAAATCAATGTGAAGCAATTCTAAAGGTCTAGAGGTAGAGACAATGTTTATAGTTTTAAAAGAGGTTTTCACAATCTTTCCAACTTGGCATGCTCCACAAAGAGTATCTGAGTGATCATCAAGATCTGACATCCCTTTAACAAATTTTTGCTTGCTACGTTTAGAGACATTTCTCATTACTCATTGTCATTAGGCAAATGACCTTCTGATAAGCCAATTCAGAAAGATTGATTTTATAAACATTTTCCTTCCTTTTCCCTTTGAATATAACATTTTTGTCAGCATTAATAACATAACAGAAATTATTATTAAATAGTACTTCACAACCATTATCACACAGTTGATTTATGTTGGGTAAATTATGTTTTAAGTCGTCTACCAGCCAAACTTTGTTAATAAGTGTTTGAGAATTACCAATGGTACCTGTACCAATGATTTTTCCTTTCTCACGGCCTCCAAAACCCACATCTCATTCCTCTTTCAGATTCAGGGTTTGAAACATATGCTTTTTTCCTGTCATATGTCATGACCAGCCATTGTCCAGGTACCACGACTGTCTTTCCATCCTTTCTTTTGGGCATATCTGCATCAAAGATGATTTGAGTTTTAGGTACCCATACACGTATGAGTCCTTTTGGGTTAGTCCTAATAGGTTTTCTCCTATCATGTCCTGTTTCCATGTGAAAAGGTTTAGCTTTACTCCAATCTTTTTGTTTCCAAAAACTTTGACTGAAGTTGTTCTCAACCTTAGTTACAAAACCAATCTTAGTCTGTGATTCAGATGTCGTGGATACTGAAGATACCTGAAATTATGAACTATTAGGTTCTGATATTACAATACCCTTTAACTTCTGATCAACAAATTCAGTCAGATCTATAACTTTCACATTATTAATAGTAGGAACAAAATAGTTTCTTAACACTGTTTGAGCAATGCTGGATGAGTAAGAGTTTGGGAGTACTTTCAATGAAACACCAGAACTAGAATAACCTTTATCATACCCCAAACTTTCTCTATTATTTTTGCCAACACTATAAATCATAGATGCAAGTTTAGTTCTATCAATGCCAAATGTAATGAATTTATGAAAGGCTTGATCATGCTTTCCAAAAGATGAACATTCATTTTGAGATATTCTAATTTCTTTTAATTCTTCTTCCAAAATGAAGTTATCTCTTTTTAAAATTTTAACGTGACTGTTTTGATCCTTGCAATAATTTATAACATTATCTGCGCATGAAATAAAGTTAGAGTAAGAGTATACCTCATCTTCATCTTCAGATTCTGATAAGTGCCATTTATCAAATGAGTGTGCCATTAATGCAAGATTTGCATCATCCTCATTTTCTGAATCTTCATCATCAATATCTTCCCAAGTTGCCATAAAATTCTTCTTGAACTTGTTTCTGAAGGTGTCCTTCTGATGACTTCCTTTGTTCTAAATGTCCGTCTAAAGATCAGGATTGTCACTTTTAAAGTGACCATGTTTATTGTAGTTGTAGCAGATCCTGTCTTCATTGGCTCTCCTGTTACTTTTTGGAAACCTTTTGTTTCTTTTGGCTATTTTCTGAAATCTTCTAATGAAGCAAGCCATGTCATCATCATCAAATCCATCGTCAGAATCTTCTTCAGAAGTTTCATCAGATTTACTGTTCTTTGCAAGTCTTTTGGGCTTATCACCAGCCTTTTCAGAAGCATATCTTAGAGCAAGAGTTTTAAGTTTCTTTGAGGACTCATCACCGTTTAGTTCCATCTCATGACTCGGAAGATTGCTGATTAGACTTTCAAGAGACATCGTATTCAGGTCCTTAGCTTTATGAATAGCTGTAACTTTAGGTGTAAACTTTGCAGGAAGACTCCTTGAAATCTTTTTAACATGATCTGATGAGGAGTAGCTTTTACTTAGCACTTAAAGGTCTGACACAAGAGTTTGAAACCTAGAGAACATGGTTTTAATATCTTCATCATCCTTCATTTTGAACAACTCGTATTTCTGGACCAGCAAGCTAGCTTTGGCTTCTCTAACTTACTGATTCCCTTCATAAGTAGAGCACATAAATTCAAAGATAGTCTTTGCAGAAGAATTATCAATGATTTTCAAGTACTCTGCATGTGGTAGAGCATCAACCAGAATACCTCAGACTCTATGATGTTTTCTATAGATTTTCTTTTGAGCTGGAGTCAGATTTTTCCTGTCAGATACCATATTGACATTGTCAACAACAATTTCAATGCCATCTTCAAGTATATCCCGCAGCTCATCATCGAGTCCAATGATATACGTGTACATATTAATTTTTCACCATTCAAACTCAGTGGAGTCACCACTGAATACAGGAGGTTTAGCAGAGTAATGATTTCTCTCAGAGCTACTATAATCATAGGGAAATCCATATGCTGAGGAAATAGCATTAGTATCCTTAGTAGCCATATTTTTCTCGTTGGACCTTTGACTATACCATTGTTAAGTGTTACGTACAAAATTTTCTCTGATGCCAACTGAAGGTGTGAAAAATACACAAGAAGGGGGGGTTGAATTGTGTTTGTAAAATTCTTTTTACTTCTGAACCAGAGTTCAGAACCTGATGATAAGTGCATTAGAAAACTATAACAGAAGCAAATAAAAATAGAAAAATACACAAAATAGTTATCTCGGTTCCTCTCCAACTGAGAGTACTCATGTCCCCTTGCCACGCAAGAAATTTCCATTATAATCAACTTGATTACAAGTGCTTATACCCGCAAGTATAAGACTTTTCCTGCTCAGACCTACAGTCTAAGACTTTTTGCTCAATCAACACTTGATCAAGACTTCTCTTCTTAGATCCTCAGATCCTAAGACTTCCCTTGCTTAAACCCACCTGGTTCAAGACTTCCTTGCTTAGACACTCTTCCTAAGACTTCCCTTGCTTAAACCACCTGGTTCAAGAATTCCTTGCTTAGACACTCTACCTAAGACTTCTCTGTTTAGACCGTTGTCCAAGACTTTTCTGCTCAAGCCCACAACAAGAGACGTATACCTAAACTGACTGTTTAGAGAAGGAATAACTCACAACAATACTTGATTAACAATCAGAGGTGTTCAAATATTATACAACACACTTTTACACATATAACTCTTAAACTATACAAGAATAAGAACACTTTAACAAATTAGCCTCTCTTGAGCTGAATGTAGTGCATATGTATCTCACTTGTAGTTGTAGCGTTATTTCTTAAGTTGATCTTCTAATCTTCTGCTCCTTTTATAGCTGAAGAAATATAGTCTTTGAAGTATTCATAACGGCTATAATCAGATCACATCTTCCAATACATTTTCTTTTCCAAGAAGGTAGATGTTGGAACTCGTAGTCAAGGAAATATCCAAAGAACAAAGTCTTTGTCTAGATAACACTTACATGAAACAAGTACAATACAATATTTTGAAGATAATGTCAACATATATCGGCACACCTTGAGTTGACACTACTCAGTTTCAGAGGCAGCCATGGCACGCTTCTGATTCTAAAGTGTACTAGCATTAACTTTCTGATCAGACTCTCTCATGAGTGTATAATCAGAACAGTATCAAAGCTTCTTTCGTGTCAGAACCAGTTACATCAAATAAATACAATTCTGCACATAAAAACCAGCTAGTTAGAAATCCTAATTGTTTTTTCAAATAATTTGTTATCATCAAAACTTTAGAGGATACATTATAAGAACCAAATTTGTCTCAACAATGAGAATGTCACGTGATATGAAATAATCTTTCTATGATAAAGATCATGTGTACAATTACCCTTTTTCCCTTATATCTATATTGAACACAAGGCATAGAATGTGTCACCCTTGTATAATCCAATATGTTATTCCTTGATCCCTGAGTATACTTGATAACAACAAATAAGCAGAATATCGTATATCGACTTATTTGAGCACGACCATGTATTTTACAGTCATACTCTATCAAGGAGCCCACTGATATTACTCCTATATATGTAGGAGGGGCAAATCCCATCTAGGTCACTCATGTCCTTTAGCATGATTTGGAAAGTACTCATAAACCATCTTTATGGTCATCCTGTTACAGACAACGTTTGATTGGTATTAAAGTACTCGACTCCACATCTAGGGTCCATAGTGGTTTCAGGTCGAAGGGTGGTATACATCACTAGCACTATGAGAATAACTTATGACACTTACATAACAAACTATGCAGTATTCTCATGGCGGGTCAATCCAGTATAAATACTACTCCTAATATTTATACCTACGTGAAGACTTGATATCTCATATCCATGACTTGTGAGATACAATCATCAGTCTACTCACATAATAGTCTCTATGCATTACTGTTGTCCTATTTGAGAGTACATCTTAACTACAAAAATTTAATAATAACTTCCTTATCTTTAATGCAGTCTCACGATTAAGTCACACTTAATGTATCATTCAATAAACTAATTACTCTAAGGATTCTATTATGTCATATACAAGTAACACAATAAATATAATGCATAATATGTAAATGCATAAGTGTGTGAAATCAATAATGATAATCAAGTAATAATTTAGTTGGTTTCTTAATTTTGACCTACGTGTTACTAATTTGGCTTTATTTGTTGATTAGAGTATGTCGCCAAATTAGTTCATCCATAAATTTCTCATGTTCCTATGTGTGTGTGTGAGAGATATTATTTATCAGTCTAATGCCTCCTTCAAGTCTAGTTGAGAAAGAGACTAAGGTGTTCCATTATCAAACTCGAATAATGCCTAGGTAATTCGGTTGGCTCAATCATTTCCTTCTTTGATCATTCTTATTGATTAGTATTTCTATCCTATTAGAAAGATCACTTTGACATCATATGTTCATATATTAAAAAAAAAAAAGACGAAATACACAGCTCAACATGGTCTTGCTTCACTCTTAGTTTTGACACTTTATGGACTCAATTTAAAATCAAGTTTCAAAGTATTTTTATGATTATTTTTTTATCTAACTAGTTGATACTACATTTATTCTAATGGGAGATCCCAACACCAAGACTCGTTCAAATGTACAATCCACAGTAACTTCGGACACTGCCAGGGTATGTCTCTTTGAAATATGCTCTCACAATTAACACCTTTTGTCGTTTCTAATGTGTTATATTTTCATTTTAAAATGAGGGAAACGTGTTTGTTGAATAAATTACCAGATTTCTTGAAAAAGTTCTAGGGATGAGGATACTCAACATATGTCTAATACTAACGCGCAACAATTTACATCACATAAATAGTCTTTGGGGAAGTTGATTCTATTTCTAATAAGGAGGAAGAGAAATACGGTGATGTGAGCCCTCGTGCTACTTATCCTTCAAAGAAATCCCTTCATGGAGAAGAGAAATATGAGGAAGATAAAGAGAATCAGGCCTATCCAAAAAACTTTCCAGAATTAACGAATTTCAAGATTGAATACTTATCACCATATTCCTCTTGATCTCATCAGAGGTTCAATTAGTGTAGGATTTGATAAGGGATAATATTGACTATTTATTGCTCAGGGAGTTGTGTTGTGACTCTTTCTCACATAACTAATGGGAGATAACTGTATTGTAGACGTCACCTGTCCCCAAGGCAAGTCCCCCATGTTTTGTGAATGTGTTGCCCAAGCAACATCATGCTAGGTGGGGCCCCAAGAGTCACCTTTGTTTGGGACCATCACAAATATAACTCTACACAGTCCCTCAAGCACGAGGGCTTTGTAAAGGGAAAAGTGTTTTCAAGGTTTCTTTTGTTAGTAAGGTACCTCATCATGGGGATGAGTTCCTCAGATGAAGGCGAATTATCTAATGAGATGCGAGTCCCTCAGCCAAAGGCGATCCCTTCTATTTGCGTACGCCCCTAATTTAGGAATGAGTCATCTGCCTGTCGCAACGCGAAAAACAATCGGCGGAAAAACAGAGGTGCCACCGAACGTTATTTATCCTAACTGGGGAAAGGAAAAAATCGATGAAACCTCAAAAAAGGAAAGAACATGGTCATCACAACCAAATTCCAAGTTCGGGAGTCGATTACGCGAGAGGAAGGTGTTAGCACCCCTCGCGTCCGTTGTACTCAACGGGATCCACTCTTGTTGTTCTAGTCAAAGGGTGTGTTTATCTAAAGCATACTTGCTAACAGAAACGAAAAGGAGAAAAACAGAAGGAGACTCGATAAAACTTCACCGTCCTAGGCCTACGTATTCCCTCGTGCAATGGGAAAGTTAGAGTCAATGTAGTTCAGAGGACTACGGGCGAAAGAGGGGATGATGCTCGCCAAGACTTTGCCGTCCTGTGCCTACGTATCCTCATTCGGACGAGAATGAAGAATCGGAGCGTCCGTAGATCGTGGGACTATGGGTTGATTAGTGTCTTTTATGAGCGATGCTAAGTTTGCGTTCCAGCATTTAGGGACGAGGCCTGTTTGCGATAGAACGAAAGTAGCATGCCCTTTCTGAAAAGGTTTGAAGGTAAATCCCAAAGGACAAAATGGTGTGCATTTTCTCAAATGTTTTAGAGAAGTGAAGTGACTTTGTTTGAGATGTGTATAACACTAAAGTCTATGACATAGGATCGAATGCTTTGCAAGATCGACCCAAGACGGGACGTATACAAAGCACTCTAGAAAAGGTAAGGAGAGACTCCCGCTTGTCACTTCTCATGTACTTAAGGCTCGTGACGTACTATACTCATCGTACTTATTATGTATTTTGATTTGATTTGAGAGAGAGAAGAGAAAGATGCACGGAAGGTCTAAGGGGAACTCGGTCCTACATGTTATCATGCAACGATGACCCTAAGGTTAGGATGCGAAAGGAATCTCTATCCTAATGTTAGCATGCAAGGATGAACCTAAGGTTGAGGTTAGGGAAACTATCCTAATGTTATCATGCATGAATTAACATCTAATGTCTATCCTACTCCAAGCTTAATCAAAAATTAAGTTGGACTAGGAGACCTTAAGGGAACATGCAAAAACAAGCACATAACCAAGAAAATAAACAAAAAGCAGCAGCAACAACAGCGCTTCATCTCAGCACAATGATAAGATCCAGCAACATCATAAAACATCATTTAATAGCATGCATTTTAAGAACAGAATAGGTGTATATGCAGCAAGTCAAGCAAGGCAGCATTTACAGAGCATGTATTCAACATAACAGCAGTGTATACATCAACAATTAAACAAATGCACATGTATTTACAAGGATCAAGCATGAAATGCACCAAGTAAAATCAAGTAATGCTTATGAACATGCATCAACAATTAAGCATGAGCAAGTTTCCACAAAAATGCACAAGTAGGTATGCTTCAAGAACAACATGAATGTTCATCAACAACTAAGCATTTAAAATCGAGTACACAAACATGAGCATGCATCATGAATCAAGCAAAGTAAGCATCAAGAATAAGCAAACATCAATGTGCAAGTGATTATGCAACATGAACAATGCATCAAGAATGCAAAACAAATAAATCATGGACATGCATCATGAAATCAACGCGTCGCGTGTCGAAGAATCACATTCATACTACAAAGTGAAGTGAAATAGCTCAAAAAAAAATCCTTAAATATGTACCATATCAGGCCATGAGGTTTAGAGATGGAAAGAAATCCAAACAAGCATGAAAAGCACAAAAATTAGCTTCAGTAACAGTGTTAATTGATTAACCACTTTTACCTGTAAGTTGGTTAATCGATTAACACCTTCAAAACAACAAAAAACACACGCATCAACAATGGTTAATCGATTAACGACTTTTGCCTGTATTTTGGTTAATCTGTTAACACTGTAAAAAACAACAACATAAAATTCAACATAAAAAGCACTTTTCAGCAACTTAATCACTTAATCTCCACATGTTAGAGCATGCAATTGATCACGAAAATTACTTTAAATAACAACAATTAAACGCTAATTAAATCCATCAAACATCAAGATCAATAATCAAAGCAATCAATGGATCAAATCACACCAAAACCATAAGGATCTACATTGTGAAAGTTGTAAAATAAGCTAAAATGAGTTTAGATCTAAGAATCACCAACCTACAAAGCGGAGATTTGCTTTGGTAATTGTTGCAAACAGAATTTGATGAAATAAGCAAAGAAATCAAAGATCCAATGAATTCCTAGCAAGAAACTTGAAGAACAATACAATGAGATGAACTTGCTTCAAAAAAGCTTCAAGAAAGTGCTTCCAAATTTCAGATCTAGATCCAAATAAGCTCCAACTTCAGAATTGAACAATGGAAGATGATGTAATGGAGGTTTAGCTCAAGAATTCGCAAATTGAAATGTACAATTTGTGAAGATTTTGGTTATGGAGCTTTGGTGATGGTTTTGGAATGAGAGAAAAATGAGAGAGAATTGTAGAGAATTGAGAATGAAATGAAATTGTGAGTGAAGTCTTTGTGAGGTTTGGAGCAAATTCACTTAAATAGGCTCTAGGCTTGGAGTGTAAGTGAGGCTTGGAGTGTGGGTTTTAATGAGGGTTGGTTTTTTTGGCTTTGAATTAGGAGTGGAATTATTTTAATTTTGGAGGGAAAATGAAATTAATTTGGAAATAAACTAAAATTTGGAAGCATTCTAGATCCTTCTACTGATGCACGTCAAAGTGAAAATGATCCAAACTGCTACAGTGCTGCAAAACTGAAAATCTGGACAAAAATCACATGTGTTAATCGATTAACCACTTTTGCCTGCAATTTGGTTAATCGATTAACACATTCAAAATTTTGAATTTTGGGAGCCAAAAGGAGGGAAACTTGGAGAATCAACTGTTGCTACTTGTTCTGAGCATGGCTCTGCCTCTGAAGCTTGTTACATGATATTGCACCTGAATAATGCCTGAAATAAGCTGTGAATTCCCTCTTGCACTCAGGATACCCTGCTGGAAAAAATATGGTCTGATACCAAATCACCTAGCAAAATAAATGTTGGAGCCTCTGATGCTTGCTGCTTAAAAACTTAAAATAAAAAGAAAGTCCTGAGCCATAAAAATAATGTGATCCTATGTCTCGAGGACTTAATGCAATGCATGATTGATTGTTATGACCTAATAGAAATGTAGACGAATGCGAAGCGAAAGCCAGTTAGGGCTAGAAACGAGAGGGCAAATTTTGGGGTGCAACACTACCCCTACCAGATGTCTTTTGATTATCTAAAAATGTTTGTTAGGAATGTCAATCAATATTTCAGATGGTCACACTTAATTCCATTTAATGTAAGTAATAACGACCTATATTTCGATACCTTAAGCGCTAATGGCACATATAAAAAACGTGTCGAGTTTTTCAAAATTATGGGGGAGTCTAAAGGGTTCCTCGTGGTTCCAAATCCCTTATAAAATATTTCTCTTTCCCCCTCATTTGTTTCTTTTTTGCTTGCTACTTCTGAAAGCTCATATGAACTACCCAACTCATCATCTCCCCCGATTCCTTGTTCACAACCTTTTTTCCAGGTACGAAATTCCCTTTCTCTTGCTTTTTTCTATAGTGAGTAGGTTTTATGAAGAAACATTCAAAATATGGCTTAGGTTAGCGTAAATTCTTATGTTTCGAGGGTAATATTTTCTCCCCTTTGACAATTGCGATAATGGTGGTGATTTCCTTTTGTCCTAGTGTTTTCCTATGAACAAAGAGACAGTAGTTGTCCCCTCCGTCGTGTCCAAGGACGTCGAAGATATTGGAACTTATTTATACTTATAATAAATAAATCCTCCATTTTTTATCATAAGTGGAGGTTTCCTATTCAGAAGATGAAGATCAGGTTATTCTGGAGGCTTGTTCGCCGTGGAAGAGAGCGACCACATCCATCTCCTCTGGTTCTCATTCTCCATACTTTTACTTATACCTCCCTTTTATGAATGATATGGAGGTTATTTACCCCTTATCCCCTTTTCCATGGAGGTTTTGAGGGTTTTCAACGCTGTGTCATCCTAGTTGTTCCCTAACAGTTTGGGTTATATCAGGGCCATCAAGATGGTCTATGAGGACCTGGTTATTACTCCGACTATAGAAGTCTTTTTCTCTTTTTACACCACCAGACTGACAAATGGCAGATGGGTGTCCCTAGGTGGTCTTTTGGGGAATCCCCTTTTTGTGTTCCACTCCAATCGCTAAAAATATTGGAAAGACAAGTTTGCCCATATGAGGGGGCTACAGGACACTCTCAGAGTGTTAGGGGTTGATGACATCCTTCTTTTCCCTCTATCATGGACGAATGATCTTGTGGAGATAACAAGATATGACAAGGAATACCTTACCCTTGAGGATGCGAGGATTATTTTCCTCCTGGGGAAGTTTGAAGTTATGGACACGCATACAGTAGTTAAGTTATGTTCAAAGGGTGGAGACAAACTCGTTGTACGCTTATGTAAATTTTGTACATTCTGTTTTCCTTTGTAGGTACTTTTAGATAGCATTTATGAACTTTATGCATTGTTTTGTAGATCATATGGTGAATATTACTACTGAGGAGAAGAGACGAAGATTAGAAAGGATCTAGCATGTTCGTTTGGACACCAGCATCCCTTAGAGTCACACAGATGGTTTTACCATCTGAGGGAGGAAGATGTTATTTGAGTACCCGACTCCAAACTCGTCCAACTAGAAGGCTCAAAGGCTAGAGGATGGTTCTTCTCCCGCTCTTGATACCATCTTGATACTTCTGGTAAAATGAGCACTCAGGCACCTCCTATAGGCGAGGTTCCCCGCCTCCTACTACTTTGTCGAGTGACGTTGGTTTTCACACTTTCTGATTCAAGAGTTCCCACCTTCCTTTCTGTCAAACCCCAAATTTTGACCACCAAGATTTCCCATCATTATGAAGATCATCATCACAATATGGATGTACCTTGCCTCATCAATCTCCTCAAAGATGGTTGAGCATTCACCATAATCAAGAATTAGGGTTTTGAGCCCTCTTAGAGCACTTAGACAAAGGATCAATCAAGGAATGACATGATCTTCAACTTGTCTAACCTCTCAAACACCTATAAAGGATCAAGAGGACTCCCACATCAAGAATCAAGGGTATTAAATAGGGGGTGAGAATAAATTCACTGATGTTATCAGTGTATTAAACAGTGAGGATAGTTTCAAATAACAATAACATCAACACATATATTAATTCACACCCACAATCAATTACAATGCAAATGAAATGCTACGTCATTTTCCTACTAATGCATGTGATACCAAGGTTTTAATATTAGAGTTATATTACTGAATTATCCATGTCTCTATTTCCTCTCTAAACCTAGTTCCTCTCTGAATCTGAGACCGTCATTGGTTCCTCTCAGAACCGTGACCTCATCGGACCGAATTCTTATTTATCTCTGATATACATGAATGCATAAAACTAAAAAACAACTTTCAAAAACACTTATTCAACAATCAAACTCGTACTCAACAAAGAAATAATATTCACATCTCATACTGAATAAGGTTCGACTCTGAACCCCCAATTTTGCCAATATAAGGCCAACTCTATAGTTCCTTTCTGAACTACTCAACTCAAAATATGTTATACAATTATAATTCAATCATATAATCATATAATATTCAAAAACACACATCAACAGAGCAATTATTACTCATGTAAGCCCACCAATAAGGTAAGAAAATAATTACTCACAAGCAAACTCTAGCCTAATCAAAACAACTTTGAACCTGTCAAATTACTCTAATTTAACTCAAACAACTCAGTAATATTATGTAAATTACTCAACAACTCAATTTTAACTATTTTGGCTTGTCGACCTTACAAAAATAAAAACATAACTCAAAAAACAACCTTATAATGTCAAAAGGCTTCAAACTCAACTCAAGTGTATCCTATATCCTCAACTCCAACTCTAAAAAACTCAAAAGCAGCTCTAGCAGCTCTAATGTAACAAATCTAATGATTAAACTTATCAGAAAGGTAACGAAAGGTCACCAAACTCAAAATTTCTCAAAAACTTGCCGACTAGACAACAAACCCAAAATACCAACCCACCGCCCGCCGAATCGGACAGTCGCTGAACCGGCCCTCCCGCATGCCATCTGCGGCCTTTCCACTGATTTGCGGTCGATCTAAGCTACCCATGTTCCGCGCACGCTCTGGAGCTGCTGCAGACTAGTGTCGCGCACACCACTGGAACTGCTGTGGCCTTACGCCGGCGACGACCAAGCACGACCTCATCCTGCCTCTGATCGAGCGTGACCTCCGTCGTCGCTGATTCCTCTACGACTCTCCGCGACGCGTCCCCCCTCCCCCCGTACTCGATGCAATTTTTTCTATTTTTCATTTTTCCTATTAAGTTTTTTTCAAAGAAAAAAAATAACATTTGGGATCTTTTTGTTTTTTTAATAACTTTTGCCCAATAACAAAAATCAACAGCACAGATAAACTATATACCATGATCTAATTATTATAATTTTGCCCCAAGGCGTAATCACAGTGCATCATACAATAACAATGCATCATAAGGCAAAAGTAAAACAATACAATAATAATTAAGAATCAAACAAAAGGGTTTGAGACAATCCTTTAGCCACAAACAGACAACACAGATACAATGAAGGATATAAGAGGATAAGAATTCATCACTATCTGACTGCCTAAACACCCACGTGTGAATAGTTCCCCCCCTCTACCTCAAAAATTATGATTGATGAACTCTTGTCCCTTGAGATCTATCTCTCTCTTCCTCATATGATCGCTCTAGCTTTCTATCTCTCTGCCTCCTTTCCCAACTTTTCTCAATTTCACAATCTACCAAAACTCTTCCTCACTTTACTATTTATTTACCTTAATTATCTCAATTCTCATTTCACCCCTAAATTCTCTTAACACCCCTCACTCTTACTATTTTCTATTTTCTATTTTATTTTAATTTCTATATTCTCTATATTAAAAAAAACAAAATATCACTAATTCCAATATCTCCTTAATTTTCACCACACCCTCATCTCTTACTCAATTCACCCTCACTCCTTAATTTTAATAAAAATTATATTTTCTCCCAACTCTAAAATATCTCTAATATTAATTAAATTAAATAAATTACCAATAATTCAAAATAAAATACATATATCACTCAAATAAATAAAATAAATTACTATAAATTCAATTTAAAATAATTAACTAAAGTTGGGGTGTTACAACTCTGCCCCACTTAACAGGATTTTCGCTTTCCAAAATTACCTGATGCAAACAAATACGGATAAGACTCTCTCATCCGCCTCTCCAGCTTCCACGTCACGCTACCCTCAGCAGGTCCTCCCCATACTACCTTCATCGACGTGATCTCTTTACCCATCAAGTGATTCACTTCTCGATCCTCAATCTGCAAGGGTGATGCCTCAACAGTCAAGTTATCTTGCACTTGCACATTATCCATTTGAATCACATGAAATAGATCGGGAATATACTTCCAAGGCTGAAACACATGAAAAACATCATGAAAGTTTGAAAGAAACGGTGGTAAGGCAGCTCGATAAGCAACAACTCCAACTCTCTGGAGAATATGATAAGGACCAATGAAACGAGGAGTAAGCTTCTAAGACTTCAGCACACGACCAACACCAGTCACTGGGTGACTCTCAAAAACACATAATCTCCATCTTAAAACTCAAGATCCCTCCTCCACTTATCATTATAACTCACCTGTATGCTCTGCGATGCCTTCATCTTCTCTTGAATCATGTTAATCTTCTCAATAGGAATGGTGAAACTTATGGCATATAATAGTCTCACTTATATTTTTTTTCTTGTTATTTTCTTTTTTTTTTCTCACAAAACTTTAAGTTCAACATTTTCCGCTTATTGTATTTTCATTTCAACAAATTTCCTTTTTGTAATTTAAATTTCTTAGTAAAAATATGAATGTTTGCTTTCCATGGGGAGAACTATATTAGTATACTCTCTAATTAACTCATGGGGAGTTTAATCATGCCAAATATATATGTATTGTTTTCCTTTACCACCTCCCCTAAGAGATGCATTGTCATCATAAAAAACAAGGAGAATGTAGAACCTTGTTTTGCAGATGATATGATTTTAACAAGGACATCAACTTTTGATGATGGCAAATAATGTCTTATGATAAGTCAAGCATGAACGATTAAGCAGATAAAGATTCAAACCTAAGCCTTAGGGTTTGATGGACTTGATTATCCGATGATGGAAATCAATTGGAATGTAACTAAAGCCTCGTCTCAAAGCTACTCAAGCAAGTGTCTTCAAAAGAGAAAGCATCTGGCAAAGTTTTGAAGTGCTTAAGACCCATCTAATTTAGCAGTGAATGAAACAACTATAATGCAAAAGGACTTTATCATAAAAGCAGGTGGCTAAAACATACACACTGAAACATATTTTCAAACTATTTTTTTCACTGAAAATATCTTTAAAACATCTTGAAGTTTTTCCAGATGAATTGAGAACTATCAAAATTGCTATAAGGAAAATTTTGACTTATCTAATCAATTGGAATTGTTGTCTAATCGATTAGCTTAGTTTAAAATTCAGTCCTAACCGATTGTGACAGTGCCTTAATGATGTGCAACGGTTAGATATATTTTCCTTCCTTTTTAATTACAATCAGTTAGATTTAAAACTTCTAATCGATTGTAAACATGTGCCGATCGATTATATTATCATAAAATACATTTATTTGAAATTCCCTTTTGAGACAGCCTCTAGCCTATAGAGGCCTATATATATATGTGTGTGTGTGTGTGTGTGTTTATATATATATATATATGTGTGTGTGTGTGTGTGTGTGTGTGTTGTGTGTGTGTGTGTGTGTGTGTGTGTGTGTGTGTGTGTGTGTGTGTGTGTGTGTGTATGTGTGTGTGTGTGTATAGGCTTAAATAATATTTTCGTCCTTGTAAGTTGGCGAGTTTTTGGTTTTCGTCCCTGAATCTTTTTTTTTTCGGTTCAAGTCCCCATATGTCTATTTTTTTACCACCAATATTTCCCATCATTGTGCAAATCATTACCACAATATGGATGTACCTTCATGCCTCATCAATCTCCTCAAAGATGGTTGAGCATTCACTATAATCAAGACTTAGGGTTTCAAGCCCTCTTAGAGCACTTAGACAAAGGATCAATCAAGAAATGACACGATCTTCAACTTGTCTAACCTCTCAAACACCTATAAAGGATCAAGATGACTCCCACATCAAGAATCAAGCACAAGGTTGCAACATTCCAAGTGGATCAAGCCTCAAGATCGCCAGTGTCACCAAATTAGGATTTTGGTCAACCAAGGCCTCCAGATGAAATTTTTCCTCTGGGCATGAGACAATACTTCAAAGCACAACCCAAGATACTCCAAGGGACCTCATGGACCCAATCATCAAGCCTCAGGGGATGCATTCATAAAAAAAATCAGGAATTAGGGTTTCTTGACCTAATTCACTCCTAAGTTGACTTCTGATGCAATACATGAGCCAAGACCTCAAGACATGATTTGAGGGCCTCAAATACACCACATTGATCCATTTACAATAATGGAATGATCCAAGAAGCTTGATTCACAAGTTTCAATTTCATCTGGACCATAATTAGGGTTTTGAAGAAAAAGTCAACTGTATCTTTGACTTTTGACTAAGACATGCTCCCAAACCTTGAGACATGATTCAATATATCCTATAACATCTATGGAATCCATACATTAGGTTTGATTTAGGTCAAGGACTTGATTTCACAAAGGATCGCACAGTTTGGATTTCATCCGATAAAAAGTCAATTGTGCGCAAAATCAAGTTTGACTTTTTGGAATTTTTCACAAATATGGTTCCCCTAAGTCAAAAATAATGTTAATGTATGGTATTGATCATAATTCATTAAGAAAAATCAAGAAAAGTGAGGTTTCTTGCAAAAGGGGCAACCATAAGAAACCAAAATTTTTTTAAGTTATGGAACAAAAGTGATTTTGGTACCAACTTCCAAGGATCATAACTTGAGATCCAAGCAGCCATTTTGGGCGATCCAAAGCCTGATTTGTAGATCTTCCTACACTCTAAAAAGCTTCAACTACCTCAAACCCTAATTCCTCATGGATTTTGAGTTATGGACTAATCAAAATGACAAAAATGAAGAATATGACACTTTTCCAACACTTAGTGAAAATCTGCCTAAGTTATCAGCTTTGAACACCAATGTTCATGGGGATTTTTCAATGGAATCCAAATAGTTTCAAAACAAACTATGATCACACATGTTTTGTATCATATGAGGGCTCTCTAAAAAGCACAAGATCCTCCCATAACTCAACCTGAGCAGGGAGATATGATCCCCTCAAAACCACCATTTCCAACTGTCTTGTACACGGAAGATTTTGGTATTTTGCTCGATTTGGAAAATTTGGACAACTCCAAGCCTTGTCATCCATTTGGACACATCAGAGGATGAAATCAAAGGGGAATGATTTGACCCCCAAGCCTCCCAAGTCCAAGGATCTATATATAGCTATATCATCCTAAAAAGGCTAAAATGTGCCAAGACTCCAATTTTGTTTCAATGCATTCAATGGATGCATCAAGGTGGCATGAACTGAGGCAAACATAACTGAATGAGTTAAGCCTTGTCTCTGAACCAAAAGACCATAGGCCTGTGCTCTAACCTCAAGTCAATGGCTAGAGGAGACTTGAGATTCCATTTGATCCACATTGGCCATAGACCTGCTGCAGTTGTCACACACTATTGCTGCCAAAACAAACTTGACACACTATAAATAGAGCTCATTTGTGATCAATTTGAGTACACCAAATCACCCAAACAGATGTTTTCCTCAAAATCTCCCTTTCACTCCAATTTTGCCTTCTAACTCAAGTCACTATCGGGTTTTGAGATTGAGAGTGATTCCAACCAAACCAATCACACACACACCTCATAAACATCATGTATGAGTGATCTGTAACACAAAATTATATCTGGAACATCAAAATCACAAAATCAGCAGCCAATTGCTCAAGTTCTTGACAGAGTTGCAGTTGAGGTACCACAACCAGTTCCAGCTCATTTCAATCCATTCCAAGCATTTAAGCACACTCCTTGGCACCTAAGGAAGCTGCCCAGATCATTAGAGCTTAGCTGCAACACCTTCATCATCAAACTCGATAACCAACTACAAGAGGTAGGTATGAACCCTTCAAACTCTATGATTCATGCATCATAAATGAATTTTTGAGTTACCATCTTGTTTATGCATGTTTGTAGAGTAATAACCCTCAATCAATTGCCATGAATCCATCGTGTATGTAATTTCATTATGTTCATGCTGAAATTAGGGTTCTTGAGGTTTTTTGTTGATTTCTTCCTCCATACTTAATATAAATGCAATTAAACTATATGGTTGTGATCCTTGTTAAAAAACGAACAAGATTGGTACTTGAATCGTGGAAAACCATTGAGAAATCATGGAGAAAAGTGGGAAAATGTAAATCTGGAAAAACAAGGGACGCGGGCAAGAACCAAGTGTTCTTGGCGCCATAATTCAAAATTTTGAATTTTAGTTATTTTGTTTAATTGATTCAAAAATTAATTTCTCTCTGAATATTTGTGTTTTTGAATTGATTCTTTTTCTCAAAATTCACAAAAATATTTAAATATTTTATTTTACAAAAAAAAAAATCCAATTTATATTATTTTTTAATATAGTTAGAATTTTTGTAATTAATTTCATTTTTATTTGTTTTAAACATTTTTAAATGAAATTTCCACTTTGATCTTTCAAAACCAATTGAATTTCAAACTTTCATGTAATAAAACATGATTTTTCAAAATATTTTTCAAGGTGTACAACTTGTTTTTGAATATATTTGGTATTTTATATCATTTTTTTTATTTTATTTCCTTTGAAAAATGACATTTTAATTTAAAATTAGGGTTTCCTCTCGATTTCAAATTTTCAAACACTTTTGGGCCTCTAATAGAGTGTAAGACCCATTCCTTGTAAATAAAAACCTTTTTGGGCCTCAGTCATTGTATAAGTCCCGATACGATTTTAAAAATCCCGGCGCGGTCGTCTCCTTTTAAACAAAAAAACCATATGGGCCTCCCCTCGCGTTGTAAGTCCCATTATCTTTTATTTTAACATTCTTTGGGCCTCTAATAGAGTGTAAGACCCATTTCATGTAAATTAAAAATCCTTTTGGGCCTCAGTCATTATATAAGTCCCAATACGTTAAAAAAATCTCGGCGCGATCGTCGTTTTTAAAACATTTTCATCTGGGCCTACCCTTGTGTTGTAAGTCCCATTTATTTTCTTTTTCAAACCTTTTTGGGCTTCTTTTTGAGTTGTAAGACTCATCCTTTGTAAATAAAACCTAATTTGGGCCTCAGTCATTGTATAAGTCTCGATACAATTTTCAGATCAACGGTACGATCACTGTTTTTCATTTGGGCCTCTCCTTGAGTATAAGCCCCAATCTTCGTTTCAAAAACAACCTTCCATTTTGATTTAGGTTCAAACTCATAGTTGTTATCAAAACTTTCTTTAATTTCTTAAACAACTAATCATACAGCTGTTACAATGGAAGCTTGCTCGCCTGTAAGTTTTATTAGCTTTCTTTTACATACTTGCACACACACACACACACACACACACACACACACACACACACACACACACACATATATATATATATATATATATATATATATATATATATATATATATATATATATATGTGTGTGTGTGTGTGTGTGTGTGTGTGTATTTATATATATATTTGTTTGTGCTGGAAGCTTGCTCACCTGTAAGTCCTTCTACCCTCTTTTAAATACAGTATATATTTCATCTGTATATATATGCATGTATATTATCTTGCTTAGAGTTTTCCCCAGCAATTAGATATAGAACTAGATAAAGTCAGTGGTCACTCTTTCAATAGTCAAAACTAGTTCCCCATAGGAATTCCAGATACAGTCTTGCCTTCTCTTAGGCTTATACAATATGGAACAAAGAGAAAAGAATTATTCTCGGTGAAACTTTTCTCAGACTGTCACTATTAGAAATTGTCAAAGAAGTTCATTTCCCCCAGAGAGGATTAATTCCCGGTGAAACCTCTCTTGAATTTCCTCAAACCCTAGAACTATTCACTAAAGAAAATATTATTCCCAGTGAAACTTTTCTTGAACTCTTCTTAAGTTTGGACCCACAGACTTCCTAAAAGCATCCCCGCCTCCGCTTGGGCTTTGTACAAGGACCCTCCGGCTCTTTAGAAGTTCTCATGCCTTCTCTTGGGCTTTGTTAGAGCAGTCTTTCTAAAGAGTCAAAACCTCAGACCAATTTAAGGGTTGATTCGGATCCCTTAAAATATAAGCCTCCTCTTAGGCATCATACAAAGATAAACATTTTCATACCAATAGACTTGGACAGTCTAATCTCTTCTTGGATCTCAAACCATGGTCATTTAATCAATCTCCAGTAGAGTTAAAACCTCTATAGGATCAAAAACTCAAACTTTCTTTCAAATTTTCCTAGCTACGGTCAAATCACTACTAATAAACCTTTATTAGAACCTCAAGGTATCTAATATCTCAACTCTTCTGTAAACCTTCTACAAGAGTTGATCCCCCCCGTTTTGGAACTGCCTCTGGATCTCAATAATCCTCAGCAAAAGCCAGCCTCCTCTTAGGCTTGGTATAATGATTTTCCTCAGCAGAATTAGCCCCAACAACACCCTTTTGTTGAGTCCATCTTCTTTCTTAAAACACTCTCTTGTTGAGTTAACCCTTTTCAGCCACAATCTTGGGCTTTGTACAAGACAAACAAAGTACTCTCTTGTTGAGTCAATCACCTTTTAAGCACTCTCTTGTTGTGTCAATCACCTTTTCAGCACTCTCTTGTTGAGTCAATCTCCTAAAAGGACTCTCTTGTTGAGTCAAATATTTTTCAGCCTTAATCTCGGGCTTTGTACAAGACACCATATAAACACTCTCTTGTTGAGTCATTCTTTTTAGCCTCAATCTTGGGCTTTGCACAAGACATATATAAACTTTCTCCAACAAAGTCAAAATCTTCATAACCTTCTCTTAAGCTCGGGATAAATATCTTCCCAATGGAGTCAATTCCTCCCAGCCTTCTTTTAGGCTTTGAGAAATAATATCCCTAAGCGGAGTCGATCCCCTTTTCAGCCTCAATCTTGGGCTTTGTACAAGACACCCAATTAAAACACTCTCTTGTTGAGTCAATATCCTTTAGCCTCAATCTTGGGCTTTGTACAAGACACATATAAATTTCCCTAAATAGAGTCAATCCTCTTTTCAGCCTCAATCTAGGGCTTTGTACAAGAGAGATAAAACCTCTCACCCATAGAGTCAGTTTCCCCTTTTAGCCTTAATCTTGGGCTTTGTACAAGACAGGAAAAATATTTCTCCGAAAAAGCCAACTTTTAGCCTCCTCTTAGGCTTTGTATAATGATATTCCCCAAAGGAGTCAAATCTCTTTTAGCCTCAATCTTGGGCCTTGTACAAGACAGATAAATACTCTCTTGTTGAGTTAGTCTTTTCCAGCCTCCTCTTAGGCTTTGTATAAGGACTTCCCTAGTGGAGTCAATCAATCTCTTAGCTTCAACCTTAGGCTTTGATCAAGGCACACAAAAATCAACATCCCCTCAGAGGAAATCAAAATCTCTCTGTAGGAATACATTTCTCTGTGTTATCACACATCAAAATAGAAAATCAAACAAACCCTAATTCCAGATAACTGCTTTAAGTGGCACACTTGTTGATTCAAATATCCAAGCTGTAGTCTATCTCTTATCCTGGTAAATCCACTCTTTCATCTAATTGCTGTAAGTGGCACGCCTCTGGATTATTTATATCCAAGCCAATGTCCCTCTCTTAGCATGAAAGATTCCTAAGGAAAAATGGCATTACTCTACACTGAGTTAAAGTTTTCTCCTTCAGGATAAATCCCCTATAAAGGAAATTATGGCATTGCTGGATTCACATATCCCAATTAAAGTAATCCTCCTTTATAAACAGTCACCTAACAGTTATGATAAACAGACGAGATGTATCCCTTTAGAGATGATAAATTATCTCTCAGTCAAACCTTTTAGCTTCAATCTTGGGCTTTGAACAAGACATAAATACTCCTTTAGCTTCAATCTTGGGCTTTGAACAAGACACCAAAACATATTTTCCTCCGATAGAATAGGAGGAACTGCGATTGCTCTGATTTCCTTGTTTCTTTAAATGGGAATACGTAGGCATGAGATTGCGAAATCTTAGCGAGCATACCAATCAAAAACTCTAGGTCCAGTACCTTCACACTAATCAAAACTCTAGGTCCAGTACCTTCACACAAATCAAAACTGAGGTCCAGTACCTCACCAAAATCATCAAAAACTCTCTCTCTCTCTCTCTCTCTTAAAAACCTCCCAAAGGAGAAACTTTCCAAACCCAAAACAGATAAACGCCATCAAGTACAAAGCAGAACCTATTGCTAAAAACCTGTGGATAACCACATATAGGATGGGTAATTGACAACTCCCCATTGTATAACTTGACCTCGAACTCCCCGAATCTCTTTTAGCGTTTATTCAGTTAAATATTCGCGTGCAAGGTTAGTTTTAGATAGCTTCCCTTTCCCTTCTAACTTCGCGGGATACATAAGAAATCAGAAAGTAGCACCCCACACCTACCCTTGCGGTGAGGAGGAACCCATGGCGATAAGGTGGTCGCGTCACCGACAAAAATCGCACGCTACAATGGCTCTCTTTCTGAGGGTGATGGGGAACAACCTGCACTTTATGGCTCGGCTCACGTTGTGATAATGGAGCATGGCTTCAATGTTCTCTATATGGTCGCCAGGACCTGTGGTGCCATCATAGAGAGCTAGAGGGGAAGGCTTCACCAGCTCGCGAGGGATACAGGTTTCCATGATCTCTTGGGATAGAGGTCAATGGATGTCATCCTTGTCGCTCGTGCTCGATGACCTACATGGGGAGTGAGTGCGCCCACGACTTCTGTTACGTCGAGAATAGTGACTGCGCTGACAATGATATTCCTGATGTTATTCTGAAGGCTTGGTCCTCTTGTGGGCGGGAGAGCGTCTGGACCTCTGAGGATGGGTACAATGTCGCCTCCTATTGACCTCCTGCTTAGGTTCTTCCGATTTCGATCATCCCCTGACGGGGGAGATGCTCTGGGACTTGTCTCGCTGATGTTTCTGAGGGGGAGAATGAGGGCGTGGAGACAGACTACGAGGCCTTTGTGAAGGAAGGCGCTCTTGAAGGGCATGTTCCAGCATGTGGATCTTCTCGCCTCGTTGGAAGATCAAGTAGTTGGGTTTGTTGAGGGAGCCGATGAGGGCCGCAGTGCTGGGATCAGCGTCTTGAGGAACGGGTATGGGCTCAAAGACGCGACCAAAAGTCTGCATGTGTGGTTTCACGTCGTCGAATGAAGAAGATGCAGTTTTTTCGTCCCTATGGTCGGTCTCACAGACCGCAGCTGCAGGGTTGTGGTGGTCGACATTATCCAATGTGACGGCGATGGCAGAATCTTGATGGGCATCGTCATTACGGGTAGAGGCCATGATGATCGAGGAAATTTTAGAGAGTAAGCTTTGGTCTTTAGGTTGAAAAGATGAGGGATCTTGGTTCAAAAAGAAGGGGAAGCGATGTTTCCTACATACGGCACCACTGAGCTGGGGTGATCAGAATGAATCTTCGTGGCCTTCTGTGTAGGGCAGCGATGATGGTTGTAGGAGAGGAGGGGGTGTACCTGCATGGTACTCTGATGCCAAAGTAAGTTTTTGGGCTAGAGAAAGCAAGTACAAAGCGTTCAGGTATGAGTTAGAGTAAATATTGGATATTGAATACCTGACCCTCTCAAGTGAGAGGGTATTTATAGAAAACCCCCAGCACGGGGCCAAGGTCTCCTATGTGGCCAAAATATCTGGTCGACCAATGGGAGATTGTCAGGTGGAAGGTCTAGCGCGTGACCTCATGACCTGGTCCAACTATCCCCGTGAACTCCGGAGGGGCAGTTGGTCGCGTGAACTATCAAGCGCGTGAGGAGGACGTCCCCAATGGCTATATTGTGCCCAACAGCTAGATTGGCTGAATCTCATTATTGGGCCTTGCCAGAAGCTGGACTGGGTTGGGCCTTGCCCTAATGTGGGCCATGTGCCTGCCCAGTCCAGAACAGTAACCATCAGATCTGGCACATCAGTAACCTTATATGAGCTATAGAAAGGAAGGAAGCCGACTGTGAAATACTTCCATGTTTTTGGAAGTAAATGTTACATTTTCGCTGACCGTGAGCAAAGAATGAATATGGATCCTAAAAGTGATGAAGGAATCTTTCTACGATACTCTATAAATAGCAGAGCCTATAGAGTTTTCAACTCAAGAACTAAGGTTGTGCTGGAATCCATAAATGTTGTGGTTGATGACTCAACTACAAAAGCTGGTGTCATAGATGATATGTGAGCATTCTTTCCCATGAGTGATGAAGATATCACAGAAGATGTTAGAACATCACATGATGCTCCTGAAGATGCTGCAGACTCAAATAATGTTAATCCTGAATTTGCAGAGACTGAGAAAGTTGACAAGGGAACCTCCACTAGATTTCAGAAAGATCATCCTAATGAGCTTATAATAGGAGATCCAAATGGTGGAAGAATGACCAGATCACGAGAATTTGTTTCTAGCTCTTGCTTTGTCTCAAATTTGGAACCCAAGAATGTTAAGGAGGCCTTGACTAATGAATTCTAGATCAATGTTATGCAAGAGGAACTGGGGCTGTTCAAAAGGCATGAGGTCTAGGATCTTGTACCAAGACCTGAATGGTCAAATGTTATTGGTACAAGATGGGTGTTTAAAAACAAGTCTGATGAGCAAGGTGTGGTCACTAGAACAAGGCTAGACTTGTTGCTCAAGGGTACACTCAGATTGAAGGAGTGGACTTTGATGAAAATTTTGCTCCTGTTGCTAGATTCGAGTCTGTTAGATTGTTACTTGGAGTGGCTTTCCTGTTGAAATTTAAGCTATTTCAAATGGATGTTAAGAGTGCCTTTCTGAATGGATACTTGAATGAAGAAGAATATGTGGAACAACCTAAATGATTTGTTGATCCTACATTTCTAAGAGCTTGGTATGAGAGGCTAACTGAATTGCTCGTCAATCATGGATACAGAAAAGGTGGAATTGACAAAACTCTCTTTGTTTAAGAGAGGGATGGAAAACTCATGATAGCTCAAATATATGTTGATGATATTGTGTTTGGAGGGATATCAGATGAGATGGTTCAACACTTTATCAAGCAAATGCAATCTGAGTTTGAGATGAGTTTAGTGGGTGAATTAACCTACTTTCTTGGTCTCCAAGTCAAACAGATGGAAGACTCCATATTCCTTTGTCAAGGGAAATATGCAAAGAGTATTGTGAAGAACTTTGGCTTAGAGAATGCTAATCACAAAAGAACTCATTCTCCTACACACTTACAGTTGTCTAAGGATGAAAAGGTGTTAGTGTTGATCAGAGTTTGTATAGAAGCATGATTGTGAGTCTTCTATACCTTACTACAAGCAGACATGACATAACTTTCGACGTAGGAGTCTGTGCTTGATATCAAGATGAACCTAAAGTCAGTCATATTAATCAAATCAAAAGAATACTTAAGTATGTGAATGGTACATGCGACTATGGTCTGTTATACTCTCATAGTTCTAATTCCATGTTAATAGGATATTGTGATGATGATTAGGCCGGTAGTGCTGATGATAGGAAGAGCACCTCTGGTGGATGTTTCTTTCTGGGAAACAACTTGATTTCATGGTTTAGTAAGAAACATAATTGTGTTTCTTTATCTACTGCTGAGGCTGAATACATAGTTGCAGGTAGCAGTTGTTCTCAAATGATGTGGATGAAGCAGATGCTGACTGAGTATAATGTCACACAAGATGTCATGACACTTTTCTGCGATAACTTGAGTGCCATCAATATCTCAAAGAATCCTATTCAGCACAGCAGGACCAAACATATTGACATCAGGCACCATTTTATTAGAAATCTTGTGGAAGACAAAGTTATAACATTGGAGCATGTTACCACAGAGAATCAGTTAGCTGACATCTTCACTAAAGCCTTGGATGCTAATCAATTTGAAGTGTTGAGGGGCAAGCTCGGAGTTTGCATGTCTGAAGATTTGTAACAGTCAATTTGGTGTGGGAGTGTTATTCAAGTAAGTGTATATGTGTTCCCACCAAATAGAGAGAGGTCTTCAAAGACAACTCTCAGTTATAGCGTTTCTTATCAACAATATCTTGATATTCAAATGAGGAAGATGATGATGAAGTTACTGAAGATGATATCCGAATGTAGTCTTATTTTTTTATTTTTGTGGTTATGTAAGGGATTAATGGCCAGGATATTTTTTTGGCACTTCATGTGCTTGTTATGTACTTTAATCTCTTATGTTATTATTTGGTTATCTAGTTAGTTTAACTGCCTTTGTCATATTATGGCTAAAAAGGGGGAGTAATACTAACTTTACTAACCAGTCCATGACTAACCACTGACTGCTGCCATTGAGGGGGAATGCTCTAATCATTGCTGCAAAAGAAGAAACAGATTGAGGGGAGGCTTCAGAGTGTCTTGTTTATTCCGCTGCTGATGCTGATGTTGTGATTTTTTTTACCTCTGACTTGTGTTTCTGCTTGCAAGGGTTATTCAGTTAGTTTTAGCTAAAATCTTCCAAAAGGGGGAGATTGATGAGTCCAAACTTTTGAGGTTGGCATCAATTTTGGTAAAACTAGCTTGACAGCAAGATGTTGGACAAGATGTCCTAACATGAAGAACTAACTGAAGATCAAGATGTTAGACAAGATGTCCTATCATGATGATTCGACATCTTTGTCTGTTACTTTTCAGTTTTTTAATACTGCTATTTTAATTCCAGATTTCAGATTATTTTGGGACTATTTGTTTTTCCTAGGTGGCGTCCAAGATTGTGGAATCAGAGATACTGATTATAATTTGAAGATGTTGTTTCTAAGTGTGGAGACACTTTAGGAAACTTTGGATTGAAGAAACTATTCTTAAGGAGAACCGGTTGCAAATTCTGTGTAACAGAATTGCTGCATTTTGAAGCCCAAATCCAGTCTTATTTATAGTTATAAATAGGATGGATTTAAGTTTATTCCCGGTGAAACTTTTCTTGAACTCTTCTTAAGTTTATATTTATAAAGAAAAGATTATTCCCGGTGAAACCTTTCTTGAACTCTTCTTAAGTTTGGACCCACAGGCTTCCTAAAAGCATCCCCACCTCCTCTTGGGCTTTGTACAAGGACCCTCCGACTTCTTAGAAGTTCTCATGTCTTCTCTTGGGCTTAATACAAGGACCCTGAAAACCTCTTAAAGGTATAGGACAAAACTTAGTCATCCTTTGTTGGAGCAGTCTATCCAAAGAGTCAAAACCTCAGACCAATTTAAGGGTTGATTCTCATCCCTTAAAATACCAGCCTCCTCTTGGGCATCATACAAAGATAAACCTTTTCATACCAGTAGACTTGGACAATCTAATATCTTCTTGGATCTCAAAGACATTCTCAAGTTCCCTACAAACACAGGAGAAACCATGGTCATTTAATCAATCTCCAGTAGAGTTAAAACCTCGGTAGGATCAAAAACTCAAACTTTCTTCCAAATTTTCCCAGCTAGGGTCAAATCACTACCAATAAACCTTTATCAAAACCTCAAGGCATCTGATATCTCAACTCTTCTGTAAACCCTCAGCAAGAGTTGATCCTCCCGATTTGGACCTACCTCTGGATCTCAATAATCCTCAGCAGAAGCCAGCCTCCTCTTAGGCTTTGTATAATGATTTTCCTCAGCAGAATTAGCCCCAACAACACCCTTTTGTTGAGTCCATCTTCTTTCTTAAAACACTCTCTTGTTGAGTTAACCTTTTTCAGTCTCAATCTTAGGCTTTGTGCAAGACAAACAAAGTACTCTCTTGTTGAGTCAATCAACTTTTAAGCACTCTCTTGTTGAGTCAATCACCTTTTTAGCACTCTCTTGTTGAGTCAATCTCCTAAAAGGACTCTCTTGTTGAGTCAAATCTTTTTCAGCCTCAATCTTGGGCTTTGTATAAGACACCATATAAACACTCTCTTGTTGAGCCATTCTTTTTAGCCTCAATCTTGGGCTTTATACAAGACATATATAAACTTTCTCCAACAAAGTCAAAATCTTCATAACCTTCTCTTAAGCTAGGGATAAATATCTTCCCAGCGGAGTCAATTCCTCCCAGCCTTCTTTTAGGCTTTGAGAAATAATATCCATAAGCAGAGTCGATCCCCTTTTCAGCCTCAATCTTGGGCTATGTACAAGACACCCAAATAAAACACTCTCTTGTTGAGTCAATATCCTTTAGCCTCAATCTTGGGCTTCGTACAAGACACATATAAATTTCCCTAAATAGAGTCAATCCTCCTTTCATCCTCAGGACATCTGAGATCTGCTACCATAATTTTGTATTTTGCATTTTGTATTTTGTATTTCTGCATTTTGTATTTTGCTCTTTATTATCAATGTGTTTGAAGCAGAGATCAAGTGTCTCGACATCTCTCAGGACATCTGAGATATGCTACCATAATTTCATATAGGAAAAGATAGGAGGTAAAAAGCTGGTCAAATTATTAAGTTCTTGGAGTTTTTGCAAATTGGTTTAGTTGGAAGTGAACCAAGTGGTTCCATTCAAGATCATGGTTCCAATGTGCTAGTACACAACTTTTCTAAAATGGTTGGAACTTTAGAAACATTGCTTCTATCCATGGAAAAGGTTGAGTGCAGAAAGAACAAGTTGGAAGCTCAAGATAAGTTGACTTTGTGATTAAAGTCCCTTTTCCAAAATAGAAGTGAAGCTTTTCTTCCTAAAATGGCATGATCCAATGCATAAAGGCTTAAACACTTGGATAATGCTTCTAAAATTCGTGCAATCTTCTGATTATGGATGGATTTAGAGATAATGAGGACTGAAAAGCAGGATCATAGGGCATGGCTTGGAGATTTGGTCAAGAACAAGTGGTGAAAATGCCTTGAAATTCAACTTTGTGACACCAACTTCATGAATTTGAAACTCTCAGCTCAAGAATGGGATCAAGGAGTTCATGTACTTTTTGAAAAGCCCCACACATGCTCTACAAATTTTATGTTTGAAGAATTTCTTGATTCTCAATGGATCATAGTGAAAACTGGCTCCAAAGTTTGGAACTTTTTTAGAACAAAAACTGTCTTGAAATTTTTCTAAGTGTTGAAAGGTTTTTACTAACTTGATGGCTTCATAACTCAAAATCCTTTCACTTTTTGGAGAGTAACCCTGATTGACAAAGTTGTAGTATGTTGTGAGGGGTTCAATTTGATCTTCGGAACAAAAAAAAATAGTGGTCTAGATTGAAAGTTATGACCTTTCAAAGTTGGCACCAAATTAGGGTTTTTTCCCATACTTAAAAAGAAAAAAAAATCAACTTCCTCCACTTTACCCCTTTTACAATAAAACTCCAAATGATTGGGTTTTCAAGGTCAAACTCATTGATCAAACATGTTTCCATGAAATTTAGCTTGAGGACTTCAATTTTGACCAAAAATCTCAAAAGTCAAAGAGTTGACTTTGCATTTAAAAGCTTGTGTATCAGATGAAATTGATTGTGTGATATTCAATGATCTTGAACTCTTGAGTCTTTCAAACATTATGGATAGAGTCCAAGGATGTATTTGAGCATCTTGAGTAATGTCCCAAGGCTTGAGATCATGTCTTGATCAAAAGTCAAAGGCACATTTGGCTTTGTCTAAGGAAACCCTAATTTGTGATCAGATGAAGTTGAATCTTGATGGACTTGTATTGAGATCAAATTGCACTTGATTCTTGGTGGAGAAAGGTCTCTTGAGTGTATGCATATTTGGTAGGTTGATGATTAATCCAAGACATTGACTGATCAAATGAAGATCCTCTTGATTCCCTTGATTCAAAACCCTAATTCATAGATGAAACACACAAAAAGCAACTTGTACAAGGTTAGGGTTAGTAATGTAATGTATGATACTCCTAGAATGATGATGACATCTAGGGTCAAAATTTAGGGTATGACAGAATGAATGCATCATCATCACAGTTTAACAACAATTAACAGTATCACATCGAACTGTACAATTCCTGTACAACAACCATAGGGCAGTTTCCACACCGAAACTACATATTCGAACTCAACATGTTATCATTATAAATATAACAATTCGCCTCATAATCACGTCAACATTGTCTTAATAATTACAACAACATAAACGGTATCGAACCGCATAATTTCCTCTACAACGTCAACAGGATAATTTCACATTGAAACCATGCATCTCAACTCACATGTCATCGAAACACAAGAATCAAATAGCATGCATTTATATTAACAATTTACCATATGAATTCAGCAACAACGGAAACTCAACATCTCGCTAAATGGTTTATAACATCATCATGAAAACCACAACAATATTACACACATAATCCTAGTTTAACCACCCCAAACCTCACCACCACTATGTAGTTCAGCGTATTAGCTTTGCAACACTTCAAATGGCATCTATATTAGACTTACGAAATGAATGTTATGACTAAAATCTTCGGGATATGTCAACTAATTCGAAAATAGTTTTTTCTCAAAATCTACACTATGCAGTCGATTACAATCAGGGTGCAATCGATTGTCACCGAAAGATTTTCCAAAAAAATTACATTGTACGATGGATTGCAATCAGGGTGCAATCGATTGTTACTGAAGGATTTTCCAAAAAATATACTAGTGCAATCGTTTGCAATCAGGGTGCAATCGATTGTTACTGAAGGATTTTCCAAAAAAAATAGTTTTCTCTATTATGATTGTAGAACCAATTCCAACCCTTCAAACCTCATACCAGTCCCAAATTAATCAATTAAAAACTCTCAAAATCACATTCTAACCTCACCAATGAATCAAACATGATTAAATCGACACCACTACAGTTTTCCTCATGATTTCATCACCCAAAATCATGTCCTAAAACACTAAATTTTCATAAAAACCCAAGAACACAACAATATAACAAAAACACAACATTGCAATTCAATTCAATGATATGAAAACATAATTATTAGTATACAATTCATCAATAATCAATCTATATTCAACAACATCCATCAAAGTTCATCAAAAGTTATCAAAACCTCAATTTGAGAGCAAACCCTAATGGAGGTTAAGGAAACCTCTCTACTATTTCATGATTTAGCACCCATAGATGAATAACTCCCCCCTTACTTTAGATTTCAAAATTTCCAGAAAAAGCAAGGTGAATTGGTGTTCTTCCTTAAAGCCCTAGCACTCCTCTTCAAGCTTTATCTCCAAAACCCTTTTCTATTTCACGTACTGATAAAATGAGAGTTATTTCTCTCTAATTTTCTATTTTTATAAAATAATTAACCATCTCTCTCTAATTATATCTTTGACCCAACTAACTAAATCTCTTACTCCTTGCTCCCCTTTATTTCTATTAATTCATACTTTCCACCCCATTCTGACTAATTCTCTATTTCTATTATTTAAATTTAATTTATTCTACCCAACCAACTAATTAATTCACATAATTCACACAAAATAATTATTTAATTAATTTCACACAAATAAAATTCAATAAATAAGTAAAATAATCGATAATTCTAAATCGGGACGTTACACTGACCATTCAATCAATGAAGCGTGGACATTCTTTGTCCCTTCCATATAGCACTGAGAAACCTGAAATTCCTACTCGTGGGAGTGGACTACTTAACCAAATGGATCGAGGCAAAAATGGTATCTAAGATTAAATTGGAAAAAGTAAGGCGCTTCTAGTGGAAGAAAATTTGAATTTTGGGCTGCCCAAGTGCATTGTTTTGGACAATGGAACCCATTTCGCTAGTTCCTTAATGGTTGAATTATGCCATTAGCTCGAAATTCAAACAAAAAATTTCTCAGTTGTACATCCCCAAGCCAATGAGTGAGAAAAGTCTTCTATCAAGGTCATCCTCTACGGAATTAGTAACAAGCTTGATGAAGCAAAGGGCCTATGGTCTTAATAGTTATATGAGATATTTTTATCTTCATATTTATTTGTGTCTTTTTGCATCATACTCTTTATAACTTGTTGCATCACTGGACTTGAGTTGGCTAAGAAGATACTCGAGTTTTTTAATGATTAAGAATAAAGAATAAAATATTTTCTATGACTTTAGATAACTCCTCCGTCAATGATATTATGTAAAGGAACTTGAAGAGTCAACTTGGTGTTTAAAATTGGTTATTATGTGATGGACAACTCTTTCATGTGTGTTGATGAGCTTATGTTTTAAGTATTATTGTTCAAGACGGGTTGAAAGTAGCTAGTGATGCCTTGAGTTAAATTAGAGATTATTAGATAATAATATTATTATATTTTAATTTAATATTGTATTAGTAAGGGTAATTTAGTCTGTTTGTATTATCTAATATTTATACTCTATTGTAATCCTTAATCTATATACTTTTACCATTCAAATAGAAACCCTAGAATCTCTTCTCTTTTATTAACATGGTGTCGCAGCAGGAAAAAATATTGAGATTAAGTTATTGATTAACTTAACTCGAAAAGCAAGAGTCGCCACCGAACTTTATTGTTTCCAAAGGGAAAAGGTCAAACAAAACCCACAAAAAGCAAAAAACAAAAAAAAACAAAAAGAGAGAACTGGATACGGGAGTTGGTTATGCAAGGGGAAGGTATTAACACCCCTCACATCTATGGTACTCCATAGGAACCACTTGTAAATCTATGTTTTTAAAAAGCTGGATTGTTTGTTGATTGATTTTAATTGAAAAGACACTTTGTCATATTCGAGTGGAAAACTCAACTTGCAACCCACAAGTATGAGAAAATGAGCATTTACATCATCTTGATATGGAGAACTTTTACTTGGACTTTCTCACAAGCACATCTCAACATTCAAGTGGAAAATGTCAATCATTTCTCAACATACTGTAGAAGTGTAGTAGTTTGCATCACTACGAGAATAGACTAATATCCAATCTTTTGAAAAAGGCTCTTAAAGAAAAGTGCACAAAGGCACAAAAAGAAGTTTGATGAGGTTTGTCTTTATTTATATGTTTTGAAAAGAGTTTGAATATGCTTAAGTGTTTTAGCATTTATTAAGAAAAATATTTCCTGGACCACTTGACAAAGTCAAGGTTTATTAAGAAAGAGGTGTGAAGTTTGAAAACAATAAGTTTTTGAAATAAGGTGAATTTTTGAAAATTTAAGAAGTGGGAATGAGAAGAAAAGATTATCCTAAAACATCAAATAATTGGTTTCATTGTAAGGTAGCCTAAGAGAAAGCCTTTGTGTGCGCAAGTGTACTAACCACAAGAGGAAACAAGGATTTGACATTGGTCAAAATAAGCATTCATTTCCCTTTGGATTGAGCCACAAGATGAACAAGCACAGACACAAATAAATATCAGAAGACCCAGATGAACCACAAATAACATCCAAGTCTTGAATTGAATATTAAAAGGCCTTAGACGAATCATAAAGTCTCAGATGAAGTACCAAGTCTCAAATACCACTACAAGCAAAGGGAAAGCACTAAGTCCTAAGGTCCAAGGTTCAAAATACTCCTCAAGCAAGGGATAGTAACATAAAGTCCATAAGATCAAATTAAAGTTTTTTAGGGTATTAGCCATTTTATGGTGCTTTTTGTTATTTTGAAATAAGAAAGCAATAAAGCATAAACTAAAGAGCAAAAATAAAAGGAAATAATGTAAAATGGCATGAATATAAATGACATAAGAGTAAATGACATAAATGTAAAGAACATGAAAATAAAGGTTAGATGTTAGCACAATTAATATGTCAATGTTAGTGTTAATGAGAATTCAACCGACTCAGGACAATTTAGCGCTATGTTAAGCAATTGTAAGTGAACTTATGTAGAAGTCACACCTTTCTGAGGCCGATAAATAACAATTTATGTGTCAAACATGTTAAAGAAATAACACAAAGTTATTCTCCTAAAATATGTAACTCAATGAGAAAATCAAAGAAGAAGAAGAAGAAGAAGAAGAAGAAAAGATGATAGAGAAAATGCAATGAAGGCTCATGCAATCACATATGAATCATCTATCAACTATTCAAATGGATCAAAGCATGATCAAACAAGGGATAACCTATCTTTGATACAAAGTGCTAAAGAAGATCAGATGATCATTCATTAACATGTTTGAACCAAAGAAGGTTGAATCAACCAAAGGATCATCAGTCAAGGACTTGAGATATCGAAAATGTGTTCAACCAAACAATAATCAATAGCAAGAATCAAGACATTCCAAAAATTTGAACAAAATCAAAATAAAAAGAGATTTAAAATGAAATAAAATGGAAATTAAAAAGAAAATATCAAAGAGGCATCAAAGCATCAAATAAATGGTGAGAAAATTATGAGAAGTCAAGAATGTTGTAAATAAAGAGATCTCAAAAGTTGGAGTGAAAATTGTTTCAAAATGATTAAAAATAAAATGCAAAAATGAAAACTAAATTGAAAATAAGGGAAAAATATCAATTAAATTCAAAATGATTTTTAAAAATTATGCAAAAAATATATCTAATAGAAAATATTTTTATAGATTTATGAAAAAAATTGGAGTAAAAAACAATAAAGGAGTTATTTAAAACAAATTAGAAAAGAAAAAGAAAATAAAATGAAAATAAAATAAAATAAAAAAATATTTGAAAAATGGCGCTACGACTAGTTTTTTAAAAAACATGCGCGAAACTCCATCGTCTTCTACCTTGAGTTGATTTTTACAGATACATGAACTCGTATTTTTAGCATGAATCAAACATGGATTTAACTTCTAAACACTTCGTCGTTCATGTCTTACTGCATTAGAACCATTGATTAGCTCTAAGCAGCGGGAATTTTCTCAAGAAAACAAAGAACCCTAGTTCTTTAAAGTAAAATTAAATGAATAATACGAAATATAAAATCCAGGTAGGTGAGGGCTTTTGATCACTGAATCGAGACAAACACACTAGTAACTTGTTTGCTCTGAAATTTTACTCGTAGCTACCTTTTTAGTTGAAGCTTCGAAGGTCAACAATGATGGATTTGAGTTGGATGTTGTAGGAAGTTTCAAGCCACGAGACTGCTTCGGTAAGCTTCAGAGTAGGTCGGTGAGTGATTCTGGGCAAAGATTTGAAGCAAAACGAGCTTGGTTTAATGACACGGTTAGCTGGTTTTTTGTGGTTTTGAGATCAAGTGTAGCAGAGGTTTTTTGGCTCTATAAAGCTTGTAAATTAAGGCAAATCAACCCTCTATTTATAGGGAAAGTGTTGTTGAGCTCACACACGTGAAATAGATCTGAAATACGTGTGAACCTAGTTGAAATTTGTAACCCGTGTGAGAGCAAGGGTCAAATGTGTGATTCAATCATGAAAACTAGTCGTTTAACACTTTTTGCATGCGTTTTGGTTGTACAAAAGGTTCACACATGTGCAGGTGGTCCCAAATTGAGAATTGCCATGAAAATCATGACTTGAAACTGACCAAGAAGCATAGCTCAAGGTACCATGTTTGAAGCTAGGCCAAATGAAATTCACTTGTGCATTTTTTAATTTTGTTTGTACCAAATGTTCTCCTCATTGCAAAGAATTCAATGCAAAAATAACCACATCAAAAGGATGTTTTGATTGAAAATGGCATGGATTTAAAATTGCGGTCGTGGCCTGAAATTTCAGGTCAGGCATTAGGTTGACCAGGTCTTGGGCCTACTTTTGTGCACTCATGGGCAGCTGAGCGAATCCTAAAATTTATGGACATAGAGGTTGAGTTGATGTTTGACCCTTGAAACAAACTTGTAGAGGAGTTCAAATTTGACATTTGGCTCAAAGTAGATTCCAAAAATGTTGAGAAATGAGAAAGTTATGGTGTTTGGACCAAGTGACATGTCATACTTGACTTTAGGCCAACCAAACATGTGCCAACTTGAGATTTCTTGTTATTTTCTTCCATCGAAAGGCCTAATTTTGAAAACTTGAATACAAAATGAAGGAAGCTTGATTGTCCCTTGAATAATTTTTTATGATTGCTTGAAAATGGGATGAAGATGGCATGGAAATAAACACATGAACCATACTTGAATCAATTTTGAAGTCATGCACCAAACTTGAACTTCTCTTGACCAAATGATGTTGAATGAAGATTGACATGAATGTGACCTAAAATTATAGGTCATGCCTTAAAATGAAAGCTCTTGTGAACCATTTGTTTGACCAAACTTTGACTTTGATAATCCAAACCCTAATTTAAAAACCAAGCTTGATTCATTGATTGCAAGTCCCTATCTTGTACAATAAGAAATAGAAAACAACACATATTTATGTATTTTGAATAAGTTAGCAATATTAGAATGTAAGCAAGCAATAGAGGGAAAAAGAAACACAAAGGGTGCTTAGTGATCTCTCCCAAAGGTAAAACCAAAGAAGTGAAGGTTAGGAGGATACCATGCTTGTGATCTTGATTGAAATGCAAATGATATGATAGGTGGAATCTTAGGGGTAAAAATTAGGGTGTGACAAATGCCCCTATTTAAGTTTCTTCTATCTAGAGATATGCAAATTGGAAATCTTCGTATCGACGGGATTGAAGAGACTTAAATACAGCAGACCCGATTTTTTAGCCCTAAGATGCTGCACAATGCTTATGACATGCATGCAAATGATACTGCTGGAGAAAAAACTCGAAGGGATCCCGACAGGGAGACATAACTCACTGAGGAACGCTACAACATCACAAGGGCCCTTACGGAGGAAAGACACAAAGCACGGGAAAAAGTGGAAGAGCTAGCAAGTGACAATGGAAGACTCCACTGGGGAACATGCAGCAATGAAATATCACTGAGCATACTGGGGAATCAACTTTGGGTAATCAGATGGAAAAGGAACTACTACCAACTCATAGTTGAAGGCATTAAATAAGATCTGGACATACTACAAACTCATAGTTGAAGGCAGTAAACAAGGTAATACTGACTCATAGATGACGGAAAAGAAACAGGTAATACCGACTCATAGATGACGTTATACTACCAACTCATAAACGAAGGTAGTGACAGGATTTGAAATGATAACATGCTTCTCATAACTTCCAGTTTTCCACTTTGAATGGCGCTCAACTTCTTCTTTAACCAAGTCTTCCACTTGGAAAAGGTAACAAACCTCCCATGACTTCCAGTCTGCAACTTGGAACGGGTCTCTGTTTCTTCTTTGACCAAGTCTTCCACTTGGAAAGGGTAAAAAACCTCTCTTAACTTCCGGTCTTCAACCTGGAACGGGTCTCAGTTTCTTCTTTAACCAAGACTTCCACTTGGAAAGGGTAACAAACTTCCTATAACTTCCGGTCTTCAACCTGGAATGGGTCTCAATTTATTCTTTAACCAAGTTTTCCACTTGGAAAGGGTAACAAACTTCTCATGACTTCCAGTCTTCAACCTGGAAGGGGTCTCAGTTTCTTATTTAACCAAGTCTTCCACTTGGAAAGGGTAACAAACTTCCCATGACTTCCATTCTTCAACCTGAAGTGGTCTTCACTTGCTGGAGATTTATGTCTTAGTGTTGACCAGGGATCGTAACAGTCTTCTCAAATAAAGAGACAACCACCTGTTAAAAAATGAGTCGGTGTTAACTTTGGTTTATTGAGTCACAACAAGCTTTTCTGTTGGGGATTCACTGAAGATATTGCCACTTGCTGTTGAAATAAGGAGTAATATTGATGGGAATGAACAAGCTTCTCAAATAAAGAGACTGCCACTTGGTGTTGAACAAAATCTCAGAGATTACCGAGGCGATAACTGAAGAGAAATTAGATTCTTCATCCATTGAATAAGTTTTCTCTACTAAGGGATACAAAATCCAAAAGGTGCAAAACATGCCTTCTTAGTCTTCTATGTTTCCAACTTGTAGAGGTCAAAAATTGATGTAGGGGACCAAAAATTGCATACACTTTAGACCCACTTTCCTGTTAGTATTCATAAAGCATTCAATGTCAGCATAAGCATAACATTGCACGCATTTTAGATTTCATAAAGCATTCATGCAAAACATGCCTTCTTAGTCTTCTATGCATGAATGCTTTATGAAATCTAAAATGCATGCAATGTTATGCTTATGCTGACAAAAAGACACATCGAATAAATTGGGAGATCACAAAATAAATGAACTGGATACTCGGCCAAATCTAAACTAGATAGAGACTCTGCCACAAAGATTGTCTTTGAAAATTTCTTCCAGAACAAAGGATCCTTCGCTGGGGATAAAAATTATGCTGACTTGAAACAAAAATCTTTTGACATCAATAACTCTCTGATGGCATAGAAATTTTTTGCTGGCTTCATTATGGAAGAACCCATAATCAACATTGCAACAACAACTGGTTGAAGAAATTCCACTATCTGACAACAAATTCGTTGGAGAAAACACGATTATCAAACCAAGGTTATGCATAGAATGATCCACATGAACGGCGATACTGAGTTTCTCACTTCGAGATTCGATCAATCCCGAACAACTGCCGACATTCCTTTTAGTTTATTCAAAAACATGTTTGTTATTGACCCTTTATTTAAAAAATTATTATAAAAAATAAATGATATTTTTCAAAAGAAACAAATATATAAGAATTGAAATTAATTGGCAAAAATTCAGGATTTTATTGATAGAATGGTAGTTCGCAAAAGGCGTAACCCCGTGGATCATTACAAAGTTTGGAAAATGGTAAATGGAAAAGCTACATTGAAATACAATGACCACTATTCTCCCTAACAACTTTGAATTCATGTAATCTAGCTTCCATTGAGAGTGATAAGACTGAGATTTCATGATCAATGATGTTGTTGCTTTAAGTGATCAAGCCTTGCATGATGCAGTTACTTGCCATAAAATCCCTAACTTTTGCCTAGATTTCCCTTTCGGGTTTTCGGTCTACCAGGATGAATTATTTCTGTTTATATCTCTAATTTTTGCTTGGACCGCCCTTTCGGGTTTTCAGTCCACCGAGGTGCTCATTTCTGCCTAAGTCGCCCTTTCAGGTTTTCAACTTAGCTAGTTGTTCTTTTGATTATTTAGGCAAAGTATTTCTTGACTGCATCGGCGTTCACTGGGCGGGGGAGCTCCTCACCATCCATAGATGTAATAATCAAAGCACCTCCAGAGAAGGTTCTCTTGAAAACATATGGGCCTTCGTAATTGGGAGTACACTTGCCACTGGAATCATTGTGGATAGGCAAGATCTTTTTGAGCACGAGGTCACCTTCTCTGAATTCACGAGGACGAACCTTCTTAGTAGATGCTTTCTTCATCTTCTTTTGATACAACTGACCATGGCACAAGGCTGTCATTCTCTTCTCTTCAATTAGATTCAACTGGTCATATCTGTTCTGACACCATTCAGCTTCTGTCAACTTGGCTTCCATCAAGAATCGTATTGATGGGATCTTAACTTCTATATGGAGCACTGCTTCCAAGCTATAAACTAATGAGAAAGGAGTTGCTCCTGTTGAAGTGCGGACGGATGTCCGGTATCCATGCAAAGAAAAAGGAAGCATTTCATGCCAATCCTTGTAAGTTACAACCATCTTCTGCATGATTTTATTGATATTCTTATTTGCTGCTTCAACATCCCCGTTCATCTTAGGTATGTAAGGTGAAGAGTTGTGGTGTTTAATCTTTAAGCTTTCATAGAGTTCTTTCATCATCAAGTTGTTCAAGTTTGAACCATTGTCAGTAATGATCTTGCTTGCAATACCGTATCGACAAATGATTTGATTCTTGATAAATAAGACCACCACTTGTTTGGTCACATTGGTGTAGGATGCCGCTTCGACCCACTTGGTGAAGTAATCAATAACTACCAAAATGAAATGATGTTTGTTTAAAGATTTAGATTCCATTGTCAACCAATAGTAACCATCTCAAAGCATCTTCTTAGCCATAGAATATCCATTGCCATGAGTAGCGAAGGACCCTTCATGAACTTCTTGCATTAACATGTCTGCTTCGTGTCTATCCACGCATCTGAGCAAGACCATGTCGTAATTTCTTTTGTATAACACATCTCCATTTAAAAGAAGTTGTACACTAATCTTCTTAAGGTCTTTTTATCTTTACTGGATGCCCTAACTGGGTATTCTCGAGTCTGGAGGAAACACTTGATATCATGATACCATAGTTTATTGTCTATTTCCTCTTCTGCTACAAACACATGAGTAGGTCTATCCAGACGTCTGATCATAATTTGAGGTGCCTCATTGCCAAAATTTACACGGTACATGGAGGGCAAGGTAGCTAAAGCATCTGCCATTTGATTCTCCTCTCGAGGTATTTGATGGAAATTGACTTTATCAAAGAAAGGAAACAACCGACTAGCGTAATCTTTGTATGGAATCAAACTCGGATGATGAGTTTCTCATTCACCTTTGATTTGATTGATAACTAAAGCTGAATCCCCAAAGACATCGAGGTTCTTGATTCTGAGATCAATGGCTTCTTCAAGGCCAAGGATACACGCTTCATATTTTTCCATATTATTCGTACAATAAAAACATATCCTTGCATTAAAAGGAATATGAGATCCTCGAGGAGTGATTATAATTTCTCCAACTCCATAACCATATGCATTAGAGGCTTCATCAAACACCAAACCTCGTCGGGATCCAAGCTTCGGTCCTTTCTCAAGACCTGGTTCATCATAATCCTTAGCTCGAATGACCATAACATCCTCATCAGGAAAGTTAAACTGGATAGGCTGATAATCTTCAATCGGTTGATGATCCAAATGATATGCCAATACACTTCCTTTAATAGCTTTCTGAGTATGATATTCAATGTCATATTCTGATAACAACATCTTCCAACAGGCAATTCTTCCTGTTAGCACATGCTTCTCAAAAATATACGTGATAGGATCCATTTTTTATATCAACCAAGTATTATGGTTCAACATATACAGCCAGAGACGTCGGGCAGCCTATGCCAAGGCACAATAAGTTTTTTCAAGCAATGAATACCGGGATTCGCAATCTGTAAATTTCTTACTCAGGTAATAAATAGCATATTCTTTCCTACCTGTCTCATCTTGTTGTCCGGAGACACAACCCATCGATCCTTCTAAGACTGTTAAATACATAATTAAAGGCTTCCCTTCCACTGGCGGGATCAAAATAGGAGGCTCAAACAAGTAATATTTAATTCTATCAAAGGCCTTATGACAATCTTCATTCCATACAATACTTTGATCTTTACGAAGCAACTTGAATATTGGCTCACAAGTGGCAGTCATGCGAGAGATGAACCTGGAGATGTAATTCAAACGCCCAAGGAACCCTCTGACTTGCTTTTCTGTTGATGGTGCAAGCATGTCTCGAATGGCCCTGGATTTGTCTGGATACACTTCTATACCTTTCTGGATGATAATGAAACCTAAAAGCTTCCCGGAACAAACACCGAAAGTGCATTTGTTTAGATTCAATCGGAGTCTGTATTTTCTCAAACGCTGAAACAACTTCAACATATATTCTACATGATCCTCTTCAGTATTAGACTTAGCAATCATATAATCAACATATACCTCGATTTCCTTGTGCATCATATCATGTAATAGGGTAGTCACAGCCCTCTCGTACGTAGCACCAGCATTCTTCAAGCCGAAGGGCATCACTCTATAGCAGAATGTTTCCCATGGGGTGATGAACTTGTTTTTTTCATGTCCTCATGTGACATTTTAATTTGATTATAACCGGAAAAGCCATCCATAAAGGAAAAAACATTGAATTTAGATGTATTTTTTACCAACATGTCAATATGTGACATAGGAAAATAATCTTTTGGACTTGCTTTATTCAGATCTCTACAATCTACACACATTCTAGCTTTTTCGTCTTTCTTTGGAATTGGAACAATATTGGCCACCCATTGAGGATAAATAGATGTGACAAGAAAATCAGCATCAATCTGTTTCTGCACTTCTTCTTTAATCTTGACAACCATCTCAAGATGAGTTCTTCTTAAATTTTGCTTCATTGCCGGACATTCTGGTTTAAGTGGCAATCAGTGCTCTATAACATCAGTATCCAATCCTGGCATATCTTGATATGACCAAGAAAATACATCAACATATTCTTTTAACAACTCTACCAACCTCTTATTGACATCTTCACCAAGTAGTGCCCTAATCTTGACTTCTCTCTTGTTTTCTTCAGAACCCAAGTTGATCATTTCGACAGACTCTTTATATGGCTGATTAGTCTTCTCCTAGTGCTGAAGCAGCCGAGTAATTTCTTCTGGAATATCACTATCTTCCTCAATCTCTTCTTCCGCTTCAAATACAGAGAATTTAAAGTTGGGAAAAGGCGCATGGTCATTGTGTTAAATGGGTTTATTGCTTATTAATCTGCACATGATTTATGCTTTATTTTATAAAACAGACAAATGCGAAAGTGATCTGTAATAACTCAAATTGTTTTTAAAAGATTTTTTAGTTACCATTTTCCAGAAAAATGAAAAAATAAAAACACATTGGATAAGAAAACATCTTTTATTAATGATCTTAAAGTTTAAAACAAAGGTGCCCGAACAATGTCACTTTCACCTTGGGCAGAGTTAAAGGAAATATTTGAAAAAACAAAACAAATTACTTTGACAGTTGAACGACACTAGGAACATCCACATTAGTCCAATTCTGACTAGTCTCTCCAAGCGTCACAAAGCAAGGCCATTTTGGATCAGAATCATCTTCACCAATTGAAGCAACATGATTTCCAGGGTGAATAAAACTAGCACTGTGGAACACCTCTTGAATAGTTCTGATAACTTCTTCATGCTTTAATGCTCTTCTAGTTGCATAGGGTGATAACCCTAAACCAACTATGTTCTTATTCTCGGGAAGCTCAACAATTTGTCCCCAACCTTCTGCTTGACCGCTCTTCATATCCTGTTGTGCATCTCTCAACGAAGCAATAGATGCCCCATTCTTCTGAACAACATTGACTATATCAAGGGCTTGAAACTGAGTCCCAACAACTTCCTCATCTCCATCTATATATCGGAAAGAAGAAAGGTGACTGACTAGCAATGCTTGTTCACCATAAACAACTACTAGCTTACCATTCTTAACAAACTCAAGTCTCTGATGAAGAGTTGACGTTACTGCCCCAACATCATGTATCTATGGTCTTCCTAATAAACAACTATACGCCAAGTAAATGTCCATTACCTGAAGTGACTTGGAAAATCCGTGGAACTATCATCATTGGGATATCTACTTCACCAATTACTGTCCTCTTGGAACCATCAAAAGCTTTGACTAAAACCCCATTGTGTCTCATAGGAGCACCTTGATAAGCCAACTTAGACAAAGTTGTTTCTGGCATAACATTGAGCGAAGAACCTGTATCAACTAAGGCATTAGACAAGGAGTCCTCTCGGCACCTTATAGATATATGCAAAGCATAATTATGTTTCTTATCCTCCGGCAGAAACTCTTCATCACTGAAGTTTAAGACATTACAGGCTGTAACGTTTCCTACTATGCCATTAAATTGATCCACTGTCACATAATGATCTACATAGTCTTGTTCTAACACTTTCATCAAAGATTTACGATGAGCCTCGAAATTCAACAACAAAGATAACACTGATATTTTTGACAGAGTCTGAAGAAGTTGATCTACCACCTTGTAATCACTACTTCTGATTAATTTTAGCAATTCTTCAGCATCATCATTTTTCTTAGTTTCATTAGACGGGTCAATAACCACAGGTTATTGATTAACCACAACAGGAACTTTGCCATGCACTTTCTTACTTGCTGATACCGAATCAACCTTTCGGAGAGCTGTTGGAGTAAACATATGACCACTTCTAATCATACCACTGACATCTATTATATTCTCGACTGAATGCGCTGATTCAATTATTACCTCTTTACCATCTTCAAACACAGTAGAATTGTACTTCCAGGGAACCGCTTTGTCAGATTCATACGGAAACGGCTTCGGCAAACAAACTACCAAGGGATCCACAACACTTCCCTTACACTAATAAGTTATTTCCAAAGGTTCTGGAATATCAAAATGAGAAACAATAACAGCTACCTCATCTTCCTTGCGCTTAGCAATGTAGCGAGCAATTTTTGTCGGTGACGCGACCACCTTATCACTGGGTTTTTCCTCACCGCAATGAGGAGGAGGGGGTGCTACTTTCTGATTTCTTATTTATCCCATGAAGCTGAAAGGGAAAGGGAAGCTATCTAAAACTAACCTTGCATGCGAATGCTTAACTGAACAAACGCTTTAAAGAAATTCGGGGAGTCGGGGTCAGGTTATACAATGGGGAGTTGTCAATTACCCATCCTATATGTGGTTATCCACATGATATTAGCTTTAGGTCTCGCTTTGTAATTGATGGTGTTTATTTGCTAATGGGTTGGGAGAGTGTATTGGGAAGTATGAGTGAGTGAGTTGATGTTTTCTGTGGAAAATGATGATGATGATGGCTAAGGTATGAAACCTAAATTCTTTGACTGATGTATGAAGGTACTGGACCTAGGGTTTTTGATTAGTATGCTCGCTAAGATTTCGCAATCTTATGCCTGCGTATTCCCGTTTAAACGAAACAGGGAAATCAGAGCAATCGTAGTTCCTCCTATTCTAAGGAGGAAAAAATGTTTTGGTGTCTTGTTCAAAGCCCAAGATTGAAGCTAAAAGGGTATTTGTGTCTTGTTCAAAGCCCAAGATTGAAGCTAAAAGGTTTGACTGAGAGAGAACTTGTCATCTCTAAAGAGGGGTTGGACTTCCTCTGGGGGAATTGTTGATTTTTTGTGTGCATTGATTAAGGCACAAGGTTGATGCTAAAAGGTTAATTTACTCGGCTAGGGGATTTCTTTATACAAAGCCTAAGAGGAGGCTAGAAGTTTGATTTTTCCGGGGAAAATGTTTTGCCTGTCTTGTACAAAGCCCAAGATTGGGGCTAAAAGGGATTTTGACTCCGCTGGGGAGGGTTTGTATGTGTCTTGTACAAAGCCCAAGATTTGAGACTGGCCTTACTAGGAAAATCATTATACAAAGCCTAAGAGGAGGCTGAAATGGGTTTGACTCTTCTTGGGGAAAATCATTCCCCAAAGCCTAATGAAAGGCTGGGAAGAAATGACTCTGTTGGAGAAGATATATGTCCCAAGCTTAAAGGAGGGAGATTTATGTCTTGTACAAAGTCCAAGATTGTGGCTGAAAGAAGATTGACTCAACAAGAGAGTTCGAAAAGGTGATTGACTCAACAAGAGAGTTTAACAAGTGACTAACTCAACAAGAGAGTCTATAAAGGGTGACTAACTCGACAAAAGAGTTTGAAAAGTGATTGACTCAACAAGAGAGTCTAACAAGTGATTGACTCAACAAGAGAGTCTAAAAAGGGTGACTGAATCAACAAGAGAGTCTGAAAAGTGATTGACTCAACAATAGGGTATGAAAAGTGAATGACTCAACAAGAGAGTCTGAAAAGGTTAGCTCCGCTGGGGGAGAATCATTTGTACAAACCTCAAGAGGAGGCTAACTTCGTTGAGGAATGATCATTATACAAAGCCTAAGAGGAGGCTAACTTACTGATGGGGATTTGTTGAGATCCCTAGGAAGGTCCAAGTGGGGAATCAACTCTTGCTGACGATTATAGAAGAGTTGAGGTATCAGATGCCTTGAGGTTCTGATTTAGGATAGTGTTATCGGATGATAACCTGACCCTGATTGGGGAACTCTCATGAGAGAGGCTGGGTTTTAGCTGGAGATCGATCCAGAATGCCCGGGGTTTTTTCCTATAGTTATAAGGAACTTGAGAATGTCTTTGAGACTCAAGGGGATTAGACTGTCCAAGTCTACTAGTGTGGAAGAGTTTTATCTTTTGTCTGATGCCTAAGAGAAGGCGGGTGTTTTTTTAAGGGATGAGAATCAACCCTAAATTGGTATGTGATTTGACACTGGAAAGACTGCTCTAGCAAAGGATGACTAAGTTCTATCTTATACCTTTAGGAGGTCGCCAGGGTCCTTGTATTAAGCCCAAGAGAAGGCCTGAGAACTTCTAAGAAGTCAGAGGGTCCTTGTACAAAGCCCAAGAGGAGGCGGGGATGCTTTTAGGAAGCCCGTGGGTCCCAAACCAAGAAAAGTTCAAGAAATACTATTCACCGATAATAGATCATTTAGTGAAAGTTCTAAGGTTTAAAGAAACTCAGGAGATGCTATTCACAGAGAATAGATCAACTCCGGGGAGTAGAATTTCTTTGACAATTTCTAGGGGTGACAGTCTGAGAAAAGGTTCGCCGAGAATACTGCCTTTCTCTTTGTTCCATATTGTTTAACCCCAAGAGAAGGGAAGACTGTATGGAAATCCAATGGGGATCTAGTTTTGTTTGTATTTAAGAGTGACCAACATGGCTTTACCTAGTTCTAGACCTAGTTGCCGGGGAAAACTCTAAATAACTATACTAGTATATAAACAGTTGATATATGACAAGTATTTAAAAGAGGTATGAAAGAAGGCTAACCATGGGCAGCTTCCCACAATACAGTTATATATATATATATGTCATGTATTTTAAAGAGGTGAAAGAAGACTTACCGTGCGCAGCTTCCCTCAATACAGTTATATATATGAAAGCGAGTAAATGAAAGCTGTTAAAACTTACATGCGAGTAAGCTTCCATGCTGTTTTGTTAGTTGTTCAAAGAAATTAAAGAAAGTTTTGATAATAACATGTATATTGAATCTAAATCAAAAGGGAAATGTTTTGAAAAGATTGTGGGGCTTATACTCAAGGAGAGGCCCAAGGTAAAACAGTGATTGCACCATTATTTTAAAAATCGTATCGGGACTTATACAACGACTGAGGCCCCCACATAGGTTTATTTACAAAAAGGTTGGGTCTTACAACTCAAGGAGAGGCCCAAGGATTATTTAAAGAAAAGAAATGGGACTTACCACACAAGGGTAGGCCCAGATGGTTTGATTTTTGAACTAGCGATCGCGCCAAGATTTTTTTTTTTAACGCAGAGGGACTTATACAATATCTGAGGCCCAAAATGGTTTTGGTTAAAAGGGTATTGGGTCTTACACTCTATTAGAGGCCCAAAGAGTTTGAAAATGAATAAAGATGGGAATTATAGCTCAAGGAGAAGCCCAGTTGATTTTGTTAAAAAGACGACGATCGCGCCGAACTTTTGAAAATATACAGAGGGACTTATACAATGTGTGAGGCCCAAAATTGTTTTATTTACAAAAGGGTTGGGACTTACACTCAATCCAAGAGGCCCATGAGTGTTTGAAAAAGGTTGATGAGGGTGGAATTAATCAAAACCCTAATTTTGTCTAAAATGGAATTAATTTTGTTTAAAAATTAATAAAAATTATTGAAAACATGTGAGAAATGAGTGGTGATCTTGGACCAATGTTTCAAAAATCATGTTTTTATCCACAAAATGATTGAAAACCAATTAAGTTTGGAAAATCAAAAAGGAAAAATATTTTAAATGTTAAAAAACAAATAAAAATTAATTCTTTGCAAAAATATCAAGTATAGGAAATAAATAATATTTTTGGGAAATTTTGGTAAAATAAATATTTTAACATTTTTGTGAATTATTAAAAAAAGAATCAACTCAAAATCATTAAAATTCAGAGAGAAATTAATTTTTGAATCAATTAAATAAAATCAAAAAATTTAAATATTTGAATTTTTGAAAAAGGGCGCCAAGAACACCCAAGAACACGCTCGTGTTCTGAGTCTTGCCCAGATTTGCATTTTCTCATCAATCTCACTGAATACTTGATGAAATCATACAATCCACATATCAATCTACTCGTTTTTACCTCACGATCATGTCTATGGTCTTTAATTTCATTTATTTTAAGCATGGAATAAGAAATCAAAGAGAAACCTCAAGAACCCTAAATTCTGCATGAAGGCTTAGAAATTCCACACATGATTCATACAAAGCAATTAATTGAGGGGAAACATTCCATACATGATTATGAACATATGGAAAAATTATTGTGCGAGGCAATATGCATGAATCATGAGATGACCAAGTTGAGGCTTACCTCTTGCAGCTGGTGATCGTGTTTTGGGTTAGAGGTGTTACAACTTGGTGCCAATGATGTGGACAGCTTCCCTAGGTGCTATGGAGTGTGTCTGAATGCTTGGAGTGGATTGAATTGAGCTGGAACTTGATTTGGCACCTCAACTACAAATCTGTCAAAGGCTTGTGTAGATGGCTGGTGATTTTGAGAATCTGGTGTTCCAGATGTTGTTTAAGTGTTTGGACCACCTCTATATGATGTTTATGAGGTGTGTGTGATTGGTTTGGTTGGAATTGCTCTCAAACTCAAAACTCGATAGTGACTTGCTTTAGAAGGCAAATTTGGAAGTGAAAGTGTGATTTTGAGAAAGGAAAGTGTTGTAGGCCTTTGGTGTACTCAAACTAATTAGAAATGAGGTCTATTTATAGTGTGTCAAGTTTGTTTCGCAAGGAATAGGGAATGGCAACTGCAGCAGGCCTTTGGTCAATGTGGATCAAATGGAATCTCGAGTCTCCTCTAGCCATTGACTTGAGATTAGAGCACGGGCCTATGGTTCTCTGATTCAAGGATAAGGCTTGACTGGAGTGTTCATTTTTGCTATGATACATGCCACCTCTAAGCATCCATTGAATGCTCCAAAACAAAATTGGAGTCTTGAGGCATCTTTAGCTTTTAGGGGTGCCAAACCTATATGTAGTTCCAAAGACTTGGGAGGCTTATGGATCAGTGTTTCTTCCTCCTTGGTCTCCTCCTGAGGTGTGCAGATGGATAAACTTGTTTGTTGTTTGCACAAATTGATCAAATCGAGCCCTAATGCACAAATCTTCCTTGCACAGTAGTTTACAGCAAGGCATGTTGCAGCTGTCATATCTTCTAGCTCAGATGGAATTGGATGGAGTTCTTGGACATTTTGGAAAGCCGATATATCCTATTTCAACATGATGTCCAACTTTGGTTTTGATCCAACTTGAATTACAATGAAAAATGCCTCTACATTTGAGAAAAAATAAGGCAGATTCTGACTTAGTGAAAATTTCACTAAGTGTTGGAAAAATGTCACTTTTGTGTTTTCAACCATTTTGATCACTTCATAACTAAAAATTCATGAGGAATTGGAATGAGATGTAGTTGACACTTTTAAAGTATGCCATGAGAGCTAAAAATCCAGCTTTGGACCATCCAAAATGGTTGCTTGGATTTCAAGTTATAATCCTTGGAAGTTGGTACCCTAGCCACTTTGTTCCATAACTTAGAAAAATTCTAAGTTTTTTTATGGTTACCCCTTTTACAAGTTATCCCACTTTCTTTGATTTTTCTTGATGAATGATGATTCAAATCACATATTAACATTGTTTTAGGGTTGAGGAACCATAATTGTGAAAAATATCAAAAAGTCAAACTTAACTTTTGTGCACAGTTGACTTTTTATCAGATGAATTCCAAATTGTGCGACCTGTCATACCCTAAATTGTGACCACTAAGATTCCCCATCATTGTGCAAATCATCATCACAATATGGATGTACCATCATACCTCATCAGTCTCCCCAAAGATGGGTGAGCATCCACTACAATCAGACTTAGGGTTTCAAGCCCTCTCAGAGCTTTTAGGCAAAGGATCAACCAAGGAATGACATGACCTTCAACTTGTCTAACCTCTCAAACATTCCAAGTGGATCAAGCCTCAAGATCGCCAGTGTCACCAAATTAGGGTTTTGGTCGACGGGGCCTCCAGATGGGAATTTTCCTCTGGGCATGAGCCATTGCTTCAAAGCACAACCTAAGATGCTCCAAGGGACATCATAAACCCAATCATCCAGTCAATGTAGCCTTAGGGGATGCATTTATCAAAAATTAGGAATTAGGGTTTCTTGACCTAATTCACCCCTAAGTTGACTTTTGGGACAAAACATGAGCCAAGACCTCAAGAGATAATTTAAGGGTCTCTAACACACTACATTGATCCATTTGCAACAATGGATTGATCCAAGAAGCCTGATTCACAAGTTTCAAATTCATCAGAACCACAATTAGGGTTTTTAGGGAAAAGTCAACTGTGCCTTTGACTTTTGACCCATGCATGCTCCCAAATCTGGGACATGATTCAAGACACCCTATAACACCCATGAAACATGTCCATCAAGTTTAATTTAGGTCAAGGACTTGATTTCATAGAGGAAAGCACCGTTTGGAATTCATCTGACAAAAAGTCAACTGTGCACAAAAGTCAACTTTGACTTTTTGAGATTTTTCACAATTATGGTTCTTTGACCCTAAAATGATGTTAATGTGTGATTGCAATCATCATTCATCAAGAAAAATCAAGAAAAGTGGGATAACTTGTAAAAGGGATAACCATAAAAAACTTAGAAATTTTCTAAGTTATGGAACAAAGTGGCTAGGGTACTAACTTTGGAGGATCATATCTCCTAAACCACAAGGCCATTTTTCCCCATTCAAAGCTGGATTTGTAGCTCTCATGGCCCTCTACAAAAAGCTTCAACTACCCCGCATTCCAATTCATCATGGATTTTGATTTATGGAATGATCAAAATGGCTGAAAACATGAAATGTCACTTTTTCCAACACTTAGTGAAATTTTCACTAAGTCAGAATCTGCCTTCACTTTTTTCCAAATGTAGGGGAATTTTTCACTTGGATCCAAAAAGTATCAAAACAAACTATGATCACACATGTGTTGTATCATATAAGAGCTTTCCAAAATGGCCAAGAACTCCATGAAACTCCACCTAAGCCATGAGATATGACCATGCCAATGTGCCTTGCTGCAAACTGTCATGGCAAGGCAGATTTGTGCATTTTGCTCGATTTGAGAAAATTTTGCAAATGAAAAACAAGTCTATCCATCTAAACACCTCAGGGGGAGACCAAGGAGGGACAAACGCTGATCCATCAGCCTCCCAAGTCCTTGGAACCAAAAGTAGCATGCCAAACCTAGAAATACCTAAAAGAGGGACAAGACTCTAATTTTGGTTTGGAGCATTTAATGGATGCACCAAGGTGGCATAGACTGAGCATTTTCCAACTGAATTCAGTCAAGGATGATCCAGGAACTAGGGAACCAGCAACATGTGCCCTAACCTCTAGTCAATGGCTAGAGGAGACTTGGGTTCCTATTGATCAACATTGGCCAAACCTCTGCTGTAGTTGCCATTCACTATTGCTTGCAAAACAAACTTGCTCTACTATAAATAGAGCTCATTTGTGATCAGTTTGAGTACACCAAAGCCATCAAATAGATGATTTCCTCAAAATCTCTTCCTTCACTCTAAATTTGCCTTCCAAAGCAAGTCACTATCGGGTTTTGAGTTTGAGAGCAATTCCAACCAAACCAATCACACACACACACCCCTCATAAACATCATATAGAAGTGATCCGAACACTTATACAACATCTGGAACACTGATTTCTCAAAATCACCATCCAACTGCTCAAGCTTTTAGCAGACTTGCAGTTGGGGTACCATCTTCAGTTCCAGCTTGTTTCAAACCATTTCAAGCATTCAGACACATCACTTGGCACCTAAGGAAGCTGTGCAAATCATTGGAACCAGCCTGTAACACCTCTAACACAAAACACGATCACCAACTGCAAGAGGTAAGCATGAGGTCTTCTAACTCTATGATCCATGCATATTTTGCTGCACAATAATTTGGCCATATGTTCATAATCATGCATAGAATGTTTACCCTCAATCAATTGCCTTGTTTGAATCGTGTATGGAATTTCTGAGCCTTCATGCAAATTTTAGGGTTCTTGAGGTTTCTCTTTAATTTCTTATTCCATGCTTAAAATAAATGAAATTAAAGACCATGGACATGATCGTGAGGTGAAAACGAGCAGATTGATATGTAGATTGCATGATATCATCAAGTATTCAATGAGATTGGATGGAAAATGCAAATCTGCAGAAACAGAGGGTGGCGCGTGTTCTTGCCATGTTCTTGGCTCCATTTTTGAATATTTGAATATTTGAATTTTGTGATTTTATTTAATTGATTCAAAAATTAATTTCTCTCTGAATTTTAATGATTTTGAGTTGATTCTTTTTTTAATAATTCACAAAAATGTTAAAATATTTTATTTTGCCAAAAATTCCCAAAAAATATTATTTATTTCTTATATTTGATATTTTTGCAAAGAATTAATGTTTTATTTGTTTTTAACATTTGAAATATTTGTTCTTCCTTGATTTCCCAAACTTAATTGATTTTCAATCATTTTGTGGATATAAACTTTATTTTTCAAACATTAATCCAAGATCACAACTTTTTTTTCACGCATGTTTGATAATTTTGGTCATTTTAATTAAATTTTTATTTAATTAAAATACATTTTGAAACTAATTTAGGGTTTTGTTCTTAATCACCCTAAACAAATCATTTTCAAACACTTTTGGGCCTCTAATAGAGTGTAAGGCCCAATCCTTTTTGCAAACCAAAATATTTTGGGCCCTAGTGTATTGTATAAGTCCCGATACCATAAAAAAGTTCGGCGCGATCGTCACCTTTTTAACAAAAACCCTTGGGCCTCTCCTTGAGCTGTAAGCCCCAACAGTCTTCTCAAAGCACTGTCTCCATTGATTTTTAATACAAATATATGTTGTTATCCAACTTTCTTTGTTGAACAACTAACAAAACAGCATGGAAGCTCTAGAACGGGTAAGTGTTTATCTGCTTTCATTTATCGCTTTCATATGTATATAACTGTATTGTGGGGCTGTTTCACTGTAAGTATTCTTTCACAAACTTTTATATACTTGTCAAATATCCCTTGTGTAATACTAGTATAGTTATTTAGATTTTTCCCCGGCAACTACGTCTAGCACTAGGTAAAGCCCTGTTGGTCACTCTTAAATATAAACAAAACTAGATCCCCATAGGATTACCAGATACAGTCTTCCCTCCTCTTGGGGTTAAAAAATATGGAGACGTGAAAGGCAGCATTCTCGGTGAACCCTTTCTCAGACTGCCACCCTTAGACATTGTCAAAGAAACTCTAACTCCCCAGAGATGATCTTTTCTCCGTGAATGGCATCTCTTGAGTTTCTTCCAAATTCTCATACTTTCCTGGCTTGATCTATTCTCGGTGAATAGCATGTCTTGAACTTCTCGGGATTTGGGGACCCACAGGCTTCCTAAAAGCATCCCCGCCTCCTCTTGGGCATTGTACAAGGACCCTTTGGCTTCTTAGAAGTTCGCATGCCTTATCTTGGGCTTCATACAAGGACCCTGACAACCTCTTAAAGGTATAAGACAGAACTTAGTCATCCTTTGCTAGAGCAGTCTTTCCAACATCAAAAACTTCGGCCGTTGTAGGGTTGATACTCATCCCTCAATGCCCGTGCCTCCTCTTGGGCATAGTACAAAAGATAAAACTCTAGGCTTGGAGAGTCTAAACCCCTTGAGTCTTAAAGACATTCTCAAGATCCTTTCTAACATAGGAAGAAACCCCAGTCTCTCTCATGAGAGTTCCCCACACTTGGACCTGCCTATGGATCTAATCCTCAGCAGTAAAACAGCCTCCTCTTGGGCTTTGTACAAATAATTACTCCCCAGTAGAGCTAACATTTTCAGACTCTCTTGTTGAGTCGACTCCTTTTAGCCTCCGTCTTGGGCTTCGTACAAGACACATATAAAAACTCTCTTGTTGAGTATAAAAGACTCTCTTGTTGAGTCAACCACTTTTAGCCTCCATCTCGGGCTTCGTACGAGATAGAAAAACACTCTCTTGTTGAGTATAAAAGACTCTCTTGTTGAGTCAATCCACTTTTAGCCTCCATCTCGGGCTTCGTACGAGATAGAAAAACACTCTCTTGTTGAGTATAAAAGACTCTCTTGTTGAGTCAATCTCCTTTTTGCCTCAATCTCGGACTTCGTACGAGATAGAAAAATACTCTCTTGTTGAGTATAAAAAACCCTCTTGTTGGGTCAATTAACTTTCAGACTCTCTTGTTGAGTCGATTTCCTTTTAGCCTCTATCTCGGGCTTCGTACGAGATAGCAAAACACTCTCTTGTTGAGTATAAAAGACTCTCTTGTTGGGTCAATAAACTCTCAGTCTCTCTTGTTGAGTTAATTACCTTTTCAAACTCTTTCGTTGAGTCCATCTTCCCTTTTCGCCTCCGTCTCGAGCTTCATACGAGACACCAAATTACTCTCTTGTTGAGTATGACAGACTCTCTTGTTTAGTCAAACCCTTTTAGCCTCAATCTTGGGCTTTGCACAAGTCAGAAAGAACATTTTCCCCAGAAAAACACACTTCTAGCCTCCTCTTAGGCTTTGTATAAAGAAAACCCGGTTGAGTCAATCAACCTTTTAGCATCAAAGTTGTGCCTTGCTCACAGCATGCAAACATCAACAACTCCTCTTTAGAGATGACAAATTCTCTCTCAACAACTCCCTTCAGCTTCACATCTTGG
>JALAZF010000681.1:2537500-2540000 GCA_022829125.1 Lathyrus tuberosus
CTGGATATGGACGTTTGGAGCAACAATTGGTAAGTATCAATAAATTGCAATGACATAATAATTGTTCATCATGAGTTATATTTGATCATATTATTTGGCTTTATATGTAGTTACAAAAGGCGGGTAGCTCTGAAACATCTCTTCCTGCACATGTCTTGTGGAAGGAAGCCCGTGTGGGCAAGTCTGGATCTGTTCCAGAAGAGGTTCTACAAGTATATGAGAAATGTGTAAGTATAACAATATTTCTTTAATTAAGTCAAAACTTTATTAACAAATATTTGACAAATATTCGATATTCATCTGATTTTCAGGAGGCGTTATCTCAGTCTGTACCTGCAGATGATACCAGGAGCATACTTAGTCGGGCATTAGATGTCCCTGAGTATCCTGGTCGGGTGAGGGGTAAGGCATTTGGGATCACCCCGACCTCCCTGAATATTAAAAAGGGAAAGGCTGCTAGTTATTCAGTACTTGAAGCTAAATTGGAAGCACTAGAAGCCGAGGTGCGGGAATTAAGAAAGGAAAAAGAAAGGGATAACGCTTCTGGTGTTAGAGATGGATCAGGGAAGGATAGTATCAACTGCAGCTTTCATCCGATTATTCCAGAGGTAATTATATATATATATATATATATATATATATATATATATATATATCTATGAAATTATATTAGTAGCTTAAATTATTTAATTACATATATACACATTAACAATGACATATGTATTTTTGGTTTTAGGGCATTCACCAATGTCAACTATTCTTATCTTCACCAATTCATCGGATGGTTGCCAAGGGAAAAGTGTTTAACAATGGGGTCACAGTACTTCATAATGAATCCCTCCCTACTGGAAGTTTGAAAGTATCAGTTGATATTGCTATGGAGAATGAAGCACTATTACCCTATCCTAACGATGATTCGGAGGTAAGAGTGGTGGGACAAGCTATAGGGTCGTTTGTTGCATGGCCGTCAAATCTCATACTCGTAGGATATGAGGTATATATGCTTAAAACCGTTATAAACCTTTGTTAATCTTAATGTGTAAATTCAAAGATTTTACGAGCATTTTATTTTCATTTTTTACATGGCAATGTTATTTAGACTCCAACAAAATCCAAAACAAAGGATAAGCGGATTCCGGAGCATACCGAGTCCGTTGTCTCAAAAAAAGAGGTACATCACAATTATATGCATAGAAAATGATAAATTGGATATCTTATACTTCATCTAACAAATTATATGATTTATAGCTGCCTGGTAAAGTGATTAGCAACGTTTCAACGCAAAAAACTGTTGGTGCTAAGAATACCAGGGTTAGAAAACAACCTATCGGCAAGGTTAGGACGTGCCTTCAGACCTTTCTACAATTAATGACGGATATTCCGACTGGAGGTGTTCGTCTGATAACTATGGAGAAAGATTTGTATGGCTTTGAATTTGACCAGAATGTTGGTAATGAAGACTTCGAGCAAGTTTTCCAACATACAGAATTGGGCGTCACTGTTGTCAATATATACTTGAGGTATATCCGATCTACTTTGGTAATTGAACAACTTATTTACTTTATTTTTCAAATGAATATTCTAATGTTAATGATGTTTTTATTTCAGGTTTCTGTATGACAGTTTTATGCGCCCCCGGGGATTGGAGCAAAGATTTGCATTCTTATGCCCCAGCGCTGTCAACTTAACCGAAATATTGACGAAACCAAATGAGGTCCATGCGTATATACGCAACGTCTTTAAATAGAAATGTGTATATTTATTTATTTATGTGAATTGTTCTAAATATTCATTTATATTTTATTAGCACTATACAAGCATTCCTAGAACATCGGGGAATCGACCACACCATTACATGGAATTATGTGAAGGTATATTAATTATCACATGTTTTATTATATTAGTGATGCTTACTTGATAAAACTTAGAATTTATCCATATTTTATTTTCATTTGTAGTGTCCTCGGCAACGCAATCAAATAGATTGCGGCTATTTCATGTTGAGATTTATGAGAGACACTATTTCGTTGGATCGAATGGAGATTCCACCCGATGTATGTATTTCTAACTTATGAGTTATTTTAACACATATCTCTCATATTGTCTAATGAAATAGTTAAAACTAAATCAAACTATATGTTATATTATTATGTAGTATTTTGAAGAATTCAGGAGTGCTACTTACACAAAGGCTCTATTGGATGAAATCAAAGAGGAGTGGTGTCAATACATTATGGAGCTCGGAATTTTACAAACTTAAGGTATAATATTATACTCTTACTTTAATTGATGAGAATTTTAATATGTGTAACTTTGGTTGGAGTAATGTTTTGGTTGGATGCAATTTTGGTGTATATACTTTGAATTGCAATTTTGGTGTATATACTTTGAATTACAAACTTTGAATTACAATTTTGGATGCAATTTTGGTGTATGTACTTTGAATTACAATTTTGGTGTATATACTTTGAATTGCAATTTTGGTGTATATACTTTGAAT
>JALAZF010000681.1:2557500-2568343 GCA_022829125.1 Lathyrus tuberosus
ACAACAACAACAGCAACAACAACAACAACAACAACAACAGCAACAACAACAACAACAACAACAGCAACAACAGCAACAACAACAACAACAACAACAACAACAGCAACAACAGCAACGACAACAACAACAACAACAGCAACAACAACAGCAACAACAACAGCAACAACAACAACAACAACAGTAACAACAACAACAGCAACAACAACAACAACAGCAACAACAGCAACAACAACAACAACAACAACAACAGCAAGAACAGCAACAACAACAACAACAACAACAGCAACAACAACAGCAACAACAACAACAACAACAACAACAACGACAACGACAACAGCAACAACAACAGCAACAACAACAACAACAACAGCAACAACAGCAATAACAGCAACAACAACAACAACAGCAATAACAACAACAACATTAATAACAACAACAACAACAACAGCAACAACAGCAACAGCAACAACAACAGCAACAACAACAACAGCAAAAACAACAACAACAACAACAACAACAACAACAACATCAACAAGAACAACAACAACAACAACAGCAACAACAACAGAGTGGTCAAAATTTGGGGTATGACAACCAATGACTTGTAAAATACCCTGGTCCATTAGGCCCTTAATATCTTTCTTCACTAATGCATACCCTTCAGGATTCTGCTCACACAACTGGCAATTTCAATGGTCACTTCTGAACAAACCAACCTTACATAACTTGGCATGCACATCAGCCAAAGGAGTCTTCACTAAGTTAACATTAGAAATCAAATAATCTATCAAACAGGCTTCTACCATGCTTACAAAAGGTCCACCATGCTCTGGTAGAGGATTAACTTTCACATTAGGTCCGACCTCTCAGAAATTCAACAAACCATTCTTAACAAGCTTCTGAACTTCTGCTTTCAACGAGAAACAGGTCTCCAGATCATGCCCCTATGCTCCCTGATGAAAAGCACAATGAGCTTCAGGTTTATACCACCATGGAATTGGATTCAAAATTGCTGGCGGATCTCTATTCTGACTCAGCCCCTTCTGTAACAAAGTGGGATATAATTATGTATTATTCATAGGAATAAGGTCAAACTGAGCCTTCCTATGAGCATGAGCTTGCTGATTTCGATTTGGCTATTGATTCTGTTATTGATAAGTCTGAACAGCAAAAGCTGGACTAACCACCTGAGTAACTTCGGCAATATGAGGTTGTTGATAATACTGTTGAGATTGGTTATGTTGGCCACCTATGTTTCTAGGTCTTCGTTGCCTTCCCCCGTGAGAAATAGAATTGGTATTGTCATACCCTCATTTTTACCCTATCATCCTCATCATTTATGCATATATCATTAGCATATTATCTAACCATTGTGCATTCAAAAATACAAAAAAAAAATGTTGCATTTGTGGTTTCTTTTTGTCCAAGCTTTAGAATTTTGCAAGGTTGAGTCATGGATTGTTCAAAACCTCAAGCCAAGTGTGTGAGATTGACTTAATGGCCATATATTCAAAATTGATACATTTTTGGATCTATTTCTCAAGGATTGATTCAAGTATGGTTAACATGGAACAAAAATTTAGTTCAAGATTGGTTTCTAATGAAGAATTCAAACATGGTGATTTCAAGTACGTATTAATTTTGAATGAAAGTTCACTCTTGTAATCAACATGAAAGCAAAGCCAAACTCAAGAATATTGGTTGCAAGTGTAGTTTTTGGATTCAATTCAAGTGTGGCATCAACGTGAAAATGTCAAGCTCCAATTTGTCATGGTTTCATCTTATCAAGTTTATGTGTGTGCCAAGCAAAATTCAAGAAGGTACATGTTAATTGCCATGAACAAAAAAAATACTTCTTGTAAGCATGATACAAGACATAACAATTGCAAACCAAAGGCATTGTTCAAGTAAAATGGAAAGGTGCAAATATGAATACAAAAATAAGCCCAAGTTGCATTACATGTTACAAGGCATGTGTGGGTGCAAATAGAACATATATCATTAAGGCCCAAGATTGAGGAACAAGATACAAACCAAATGCAAAAACACATGATCCAAGGTAAAATACAAGCAAGGTGCAGCTGCAACGTAAAAAATGCAGCTTTTTTTTACTCCATACAAGTCCAAATCTCACAACAAATTCTCCAAGAAAAAGCCTAACTACCCCTTAAGAAACTCTATAAAGGGAACCTCAAATTCACTGCAAAGGGAACTCTTTCTTGATTATTCTTCACATACATATTTCATACACCCTTGACATTCTCCTCACCTTTTTTTCACAAACCTCCACTTTCTCAAACCCTTGATCTAACATCAAGTGACACTTTTCTCAATAAACTCAAAAACACAATAAAATACAATTATAATTGCATGCCATGAGGCTTAAGTGGTGGAGAAGGAGTGAGAATAGAGCTTTCCTACACTCACTTTGAGTATTTTGGACACAAGACGTTTGGCTTGGTAGTTCTAAATATTCACCTCTACCAATAGTCTTTAGTGCAATTATAATCAAGAACAATTTCTTTTCAAAAACCTAAAAACAACATCATATCATCAAACTTTTTTCTCACCACCGTGCGATCTATCAAACTGAGGAACAATAATAGCTACCTCATCATTTTTATGCTTAGTACATAACTTGTAGAATATCTTAGTCCATCAAACCCTGGATATTTTTCTTTACCAATGCACACCCTTCAGGATTCTGTTCACATAACTGGAAATTTGAATGATCACTTTTAAACAAACCGACCTTGCATAACTTGGCATGCACGTCAATCAAAGGAGTCTTCACCAAGTTAACATCAGAAATCAAACACTCTTCCGGACTAACGTCTACCACACTGACAGAAGGTCCACCGTGTTCTGGTAGAGGATTAGCTTGCACATTAGGTTCGGCATCTCAAAACTTCAATAGACCATTCTTAACAAGCTTCTGAACTTCTGATTTCAATGAGAAACAAGATTTGAGATCATGTCGTGGTGCTCCCTGATGAAAAGCACAATGAGCTTCAGGTTTGTACCACCATGGAATTGGATTTGGAACAACTAGTGGAGATCTAGTTTGAATCAGCGTATTCTGTAACAAGGCTGGATACAGATCTGTATAAGTCATAGGGATAGGATCGAACTGACAGTTCCTGGGAGCATGGGCTTCCTGATTTTGATTAGATAGTTGATTTTGTTGCTGATAATCTTGAATAGCAGGAATTGGACTAACCACCGGAGTTACTGCGACAACATGAGGTTGTTGATAATACTATTGAGATTGGTCCTGCTGACCACTTCTGTTTTTGGGTCTTCTTTTCCTTCCTCATTGAGAAATGGCATTAGAATTTCCTTCTTTCTTCTTATGGAAACTATTACCAGACTTCTTCGTTCCACTTGATGAACCTGATTCTTTTGTCAAAACGAACCTCTCTCATACCTTCTTCTAATCTGATTCCCATACCCACCATTTCAATGAAATCATTTAGAGCGTTAGGAACCATCCTCTCATAATAGAAATAACTCAAATTCTTGAGAAACATCCTCGTCATTTCCTTCTCTTCCATCGAAGGGTTAATCTGAGCAACAACTTCACACCACCTCTGGGCATACTCTTTGAATGATTCCATATCCTTCTGTGACATAGCCTGAAGCTGGTCACGATCAGGAGCCATGTCCAAATTATACTTGTACTGTAGCACAAATGCCTCGGAAAAGTCATTAAAAAGAACTAACATGAGCATTGTCCAAACCCATATACCATTTTAGAGCTGCAACAGTAAATGTGTCTTGAAAATAGTGGATCATTAACTTGTCATCATCAGTTTGAGTAGTCATCTTCCGACAATACATAGTCCAATGACTTTGAGGAAAGGCGTTACTCTTGTACTTTTCAAAGTCAGGGACCTTGAATTTGACAGGGATCTTGACATTAAGAACCAGGCATAAATCATGAGTGTTCTTACCAAACAGATCTTTGCCCTTCATAGATTTTAATTCTTTTTGCAATTCTAGGAATTGATCCTGGAATTCATCCATTCTCTCATAAACATCCAGATTCTCACTAGGAGTAGTGTAGAAAATAGGATCCTCTACTTGTAGCATAGCATGCACAACTGAAGGAGCGGTAGCCATCACTGGTTGAACTGGAGGAACCTGACTCACCAAAGGAGCCTCAGTAGTAGGGTGGAAATTCTCTAGCACATAATTGGGAGGCATGCCCCAAGAATAAACAGCAGGCATCTAATTCTGACACGGAGGTCTAGTAGGCACAACAGTTGCAACATAAGTAGTTGCAATCTCAGAGATAACAATCACTTGAGGTTGAGACAAAGGTGGTGGTTTATTCTGAGCTGTCACCAAGGATTCCAACAGAGCATTTATTTTGTCCATTCCTGTCTTCAATGAATTCACTTTCTCAAGAAGTTCCTTTTTCTCTTGCTCAATTGTATCCATCTTTCGTCTTGAATTGGCACGAGTATTGTACCGATGTGTCAGCTTGTTTTTTACGAAGACGAAGGAAACAAATGAGACTCCAAAAGACTAGCAGAAAGCAAGACCAAATGATTCAAATGATGCATGAGATACATATGCAAATTATTATTTCCAAGGAACTAAGGAACATATTGAAAACATCATAAGTAACAACACATTAAGAGAAAAATTGGAACTTTCATTTCATTGAAAATATCTACAAGGATTACAACATTAGTACATAATTTCAAAGAAATCCTAAATGAAAGATATAAACTAAGGCCTAGGATCCGAGGGAACTTTCATACCTAATTTTTAACCCTAAGTTCCCACATATCATTTACATTTTTGAACACAGACAAGATCACACATATTGGTCCTCTCCCTCTCACATTTTGTTTTTTTTTTTTTACTTTTGAGATCACCAAGCACCCTTTTTGTGTGTGTTTGTCTTTATGTTTATCCTTATGCTTATTTCTTATCTAACCACTAATTAAAATTCCAAAAATATGTCTTGTCTCTCTAAGATTATTATGTAAGGTAGGGCTTTCCATCAAGAGATTCAAGCTTGGTCCCTCAGCTAGTGTTTTGTTTCTCATGTCAAAGTGTGAACATTCGTTGACTCTCAAGGGCTTATCCTTCAAAACATTACTTTTAATCTCAAGGTTTATTGGCCATTAAGCATCTCTCAATATCATTTGGATCAAGAATACCTCAAGGTCTTGTTGCTTGCTTCTCAAGAAAGTAAAAGGTGCATGTGTTTATTTTCATGCCTTCATCAACAGGTCAACCCAAGCTTTGAGCAATTAAATCAAATTAAATTTAAAGAAGTCTTATTTTGGGTTCATATGATCATCCATGTACCTTGGAATGCAATAAAACCGCAAGTTTACAAGTTGGTTCAAGAAGGTTTGACCAAAAAGTCAACATTTTCAAGTCAAAGTTCCAAGGACTACAATTCCTTCAATCTTTCACATTTTTTAGGGCTTCTTTTTAAAAATGACTCTTCTGAATATCCTCTACAACTTCTCTTTACATGACAAGAGCCAATTATGCTTGGAGGATCATCAAAAGTTTGGAAACATTCTAGATCATTTGTGGGCTTAGTGAAATTTGACCTATTTTCAACTGAATTTTTCTCAACTTTCAAGGATCACAACTTCTTCAATTATTATCATTTAAGGCTAATTATTTTTTCTATATACTCTTTGTTATGCCCTCTACAAGTTTGCTTCAATGATCAAGACCAAATTATGCTTAGAAAGCCTTAGAATTTATTGGAACATTATAGGTCATTTTCTGCCTCAAAGACTTAGAATTTTTCTAAGTATGATAACCAGTTTTTCATGCCAACTTCAACACATCATAACTTTCTCCTCAGATGTCCAAATGAAACCTTTCTTAGAACATTGTAAATTAGGCCATGAGGACTATACATTGCAAGAAGAATGGTAGCAAAAATCCTCTTGAGTAGGATGCCCCCATCAAGGTGAACATGGTAACTTGAAACTGAAGAAAGCTGATCAGATTTTTTATTCATTCTAATTCTAATTAGAGACCAAATTAAAGTTAAATTTCGTGCCAAATCAAGTTTAGCGAGTGTCCAAAAGTTGTGTAGCACTTAAAACGCAAGTTTTGGTTTAGTTTTGATGACTTGAGAGTCACACCTTTGGCATGATGAGGGTGTGCATGAATTCTCCAATTCTTTGATCATTCCACCCCTCTAAGCATTCCATTCTCTCCATCTATAAATATAGAGTCTCCCTCCATTCATTTTCCAAGCTTTGAGAGCCATTGAACCCCTGCTTGAACTTCAAATTTTCTCCAGATTTTTCACTATCGGGTTTTGAATTCTAGCTATTCTTAATATAATTTCTTTGTTCTAATACCTTCACCGGCCTCCTCTGAAGCTTTTACATCAAGTCTCAAGCTCCCAGACCCTCTGAAGTGCTCTGACCATATCAAGCTTCTTCAACCTCCGGCCACCATCTCAACAAGGTAGTTAGAAGCTTCAATTTGCTTCAAACAAGTTACCACGATGTAGTCCATCACTCTCTGATCCTTTCCTCTCAATTATCTTGCATTGATTTTTAGTGTTCATTATTTAATTTTAAATTTCATGAGTTGCTTATTTCTATGTATTTTTCAAAATTCACCATGCTCACTTTCAATAAATGAGAGTGGAACATATGGTTGAGTTCGCCCAAATGAGACGGTCAGAATAGCATAGGTCTCATGACATGAGGTAACTGTTTGCCAAAGCTCGGGTGAGAGCTCATCGGAGAAGACAACCAGAGGCTTGGCCTGAGTTTTTTATTTAAAATAGATTCTGTACATTATTTCATTTGAGGACCACGATGCTCCTTCCATCTGATCCTTTGGACGCACATACATTGACCTTTTCATTTAAATCTGATGGCTGATGATTTGTTGGATATGGTGCTTCTATTTCATTAAATCCTATGATGTGTTCTCTCTCCTAACCTTGGATCTGATTACTTTAATTAATCTGACCCTATCCAACGCATCAGATACTTTGTCTTTTCTTTTTTTATTTTCTTTGATTTTCTTTTTATTGCATTATTTTCAAAAATTCATAACTAATTCATTTTTTATCCAAAAAATATCAAACCAATTTCTACAATTTTCTTATTTTCTCCTCTTTTTGATTATCTTTTTTTCACATTTTTTCAACATAAAATATTTTTCATGATTTTCTTCTTTTTTTTGCATATGTTTTAATTAGTTTAAAAAATATTTTTATGCATTAAAATATTCTCAAAAAATTTATATATCATCCTTGATTTGTTTCTGACTTGTGTGGTTTTTCTTGATCATTTGTTCTTTAATTTGAAGCATTATTTGCTTTTTCTTATTTATTTTCATTTTAAGAATCATTTAAAAATCATTTTATTGTTTTTTATTTTCTTTTATTGCATTTTGTGCTTGTTGACTTCTATTTGACTTAGATCTGGTTGATTTGGTTAAGTTTCATCAAGCTCAATGGATCTTGGGTGTTGATGGGGTGAAAACCCTAATCCACCAACATGGATGATTGATCTTGATGATAGCTTGATCAATCCTTGGATTCAATTTGTTGTTTTTGTTTCCTTGTTGCCTCCTCTTCTTCTCCCTTCGTATTTTTTCTTTCGGTTGATGAAAATATTTAATATCATGGAACTTTTGAAGTTCTTGATGATGAGACCACTCCTCTTTTCTTTTTGTGTGGCATGCTTTAGGAGATTGATCTATATATCATTTTTCTAGCATGTATTAACCCATAAATTGTTATTAACCGGCCTTAGATAGTTGCGACTTCTACGTAAGTCCAATTATGATTGCTTAACATAGTGCTAAATTTGTCCCGAACAGGAAACCAAGTCATTTTTGTAAGTGAGATTGTCAGTCTCCCATTCTCCAGGGTATTGTGTGAAATAGATTAGATCTTTTGTTACCTAAGAGAGCTAGTGGCATACTTGTTGATTTTTATCCAAATTAGAGCACTTCTCTTGGTAATGTATAAACCATGTTTTCATGCTTGTGGATGTTTAGTTGAGTATTCTCCAAAAAAATGTCAAATTGGCCTCTCATTTTAACGATTAACATACCAATGTTCATCTTTATCATATTGCTTTCTCTTTGTCCACTTGGACTTCTGTTTATGCTTTCTTTTATTTTGTCCAGTTGGACTTTTCTCTATATCAAATCATTAAAAAACTTGGTTACTTTCATGGACTTGAGTTACTATCCTATGCATTGATGTGAAGTTTGGACTTAGAATTAGGACCTTGACCTTGGCTTGGAAATATACCTTGAGACTTATTTGGAATTCATCTGGTACCCTTGGCTTAAAGATTCTTTAGAAGACTCATCTTGGTTATTATGATTTCATCTGATGCTTGGATTACTATTTGATTATTTGGCTTGCTTGAGGCTTAATCCAAAGGAGGGAATTCTTGATTGACTTATGTCATGGGGTTTGCTTTCCTGGTTAGATCTTTCTTTGTCCCTAGCTTTTACTTTATGCAATAGGATAGTCTCTTCATCTCATCCCCCTACTTTAATTTTCAAAATCTTATCCCTATTTCAAAACCTTCTTGTTTTTAAACCTGAACTTCTTTCTTAATAAACCTTGACTTTGTCAAGTGCATTTTCAAAAAATTTTCTTTAATAAATGTTAAAACATTTTAAGCAAATTCAAACCATTTCAAAAGACTTAAAAAATACAAAACTCATTCAAACTATTTTGTGTCTTTTTGTGCACTTTTTCCTTTTGAAACTTTTCATAAAGTTTAGACATGAGTCATTTCCATAGTTGAGGTGTAAATCTCCTATCCCCATAGTATTGATGATAATTCTTTTCCACTTGTGAGAGTTAGTGGCATACTTGTTGATTTTTATCCAAGTTGGAGCTCTTCTCCTTGTGATGCAAAGTTCTCATTACTTATGGGTGATTAGTTGTAGCATTCTCCTTAAAATGACAACTTGTATTTTCATTTTAAATGAACCAAACAAACCATTTTTTATTTTTACCACGAACTACGAGGTTTTGATCCTCCATTGCACTTTGTGGGTACGTAGGCATGAGGCTCAGGATGTCTTGTCAAACACAAAATTATAAAAAAAAATACTTATTTTCTCACCTCCCCAATATTTTACAAGCAAACCCTTTTCAAACCAAAAAGCGTAAATATTTCAAAGAGGTTCCTATAGATTACTATAGACATTTTAGGTGCTAACACCTTCCTTTTGCGTAACCAATCCCCTTACCCTCTCTCTATTTGTTTTATTAGTTTTTTTTTAAAACTCTTAGGGTTTTGTTTGTTCTTTTTTCCCTTTCCTTTGGAAATAATAAAAGCGCAGTGGCGAATTTTGCTTTATGAGTTAAGTTAATCAATAGCTTATACTCATAATTTTTACCGCTACAGGAACCACAACTAAAGAAGATCCATCTCCATGCTGCAACTTCCTCTTGAGCTTCCTAATATAAACTTCAAAAGCATTCTTCATCTCAGCCTTTTCTTTCAAGATTTTGTCAACAATACCTTTCCAAGCGCCAGACCTAGCCGCTTCATCTCTTTCTTTTCATTCCATGTTGCTCAAGTATATCATCTTTCTCTTTAAATTTCCTTTACAACTCTAGTTTCTCTACATTTGAAACATGAAACTTGCTCTCCCAAGCACCTCCTTCTTGCTTCATCTGAACTAAAGCAACTTTGAGTCCTTCCATATCTTCAACTGGAACAAGACTGGATCATACGACTTTAGGGAACATAAGCTCTTCAGGAGGATAAGACATTTTGATCTTAGTAGCTCTTGGTTGCACCCACTGAGTGTAAGGCTCCAAAGCAACACATTCTTTCGTTCCTAATTCATCCTTTCCTTTTCTAAGAATCTTATGCCATACGTGGACGATCTTCTCCTTCAACCTCTTGCTATCAACACCTTCTTGAATGAAGAATGCTTCTAGAAAGATGTTGCTTAGTTTATCCTTCATAGCATACCCAAGCTGAAGTTGAGCCAAAACCGGATTATAATTAATACCTTCTTTTGTACCAAGAAGAGGCGCATTAGGGAATTCACCACAACTGTCAATAATCTTCACGTCATCATAAACTCTAGAATACCAAGTCAAATTTGTGTTAAGAGACATAATCCTCTTATACCACATCAAACCCTTCTTGTTATCCTTGAATAAGCTGGACTGTGTCAAGTGCAAAATAAACCACTTGTACAATAAAGGTACACAACCAATAACAGTTCCTCCGCTCTTCTCTGTCCTATGATGGATAGAATAGTAGGTATCTGCGAGCAAAGTAGGAACTGAATTCCGAATCAGAAAGATACGGATAGCATCGATATACATAAAGTTGTCAACATTAGGGAAAAGAACCAAGCCATAGATAAGCAAAGCGAGAACAACTTCAAAATCAACCATACTTCCCGCACTAGCAAGAGTATTAGCTTTTTCCATCAAGAACTTAGCAGGTAGACCAAGAATACCTCCCTTAGTCACAAAATTAGCATCAAGCTCCCCTTTCCTCAAGTGTACAACCCCTCCAATGACATGATACTTAGGAATCTCTTCCAAACCACTGAACGGTATCTGATCTGATAGAGGCAATCCTATGAGATAAGAATACTCCTCCAAAGTAGGCGCAAATTGATAATCACGGAAAGTAAAACACCTATACGCTGAATTATAGAACTGGACCAAGGTATTCAGAACTCCGTCTTCATGATCAGTATTCAACACGGTCAAAAGTCTTCTGTACCGATCTTTGAAATCAGAAGGACAAGTCACCAAAGATCCTAACTTCCTCAACTCCTTCAATTCAGGGCGCTTGAAACAGGACCCATGAATGTTTCTTCTTCTAGAGTC